>OX103945.1:27558823-28167882 GCA_944470405.2 Schistosoma mattheei | reverse complement strand
AGCCATGATGAAAAACTAATTGAAAAGAAATTTCTTCGCTCAATTCGTTCCTTCTTAATTTACCAAATGGCAAAATGGGAATTTTCACTATATTGAAACGTTCTGAGCAAACATTTGCGTTAAAGGTTCTCAATGAGTATCTAAAGTATAGCGCAAGGCTCAGTGAGGCGATGACAAATGTTGATTTTATAAAGGAATGTATAGAAACCAACTTGTATCCAAAATTATATTGGAAATCTTTACGTCGCTCTCGTGTTCGACCAAATGGAAGGACTCTCAAACGCTTCGCTCTTAACCAAATCGATTCTCTAAACTCATACATTACCGAGATGGTAAAAAATATCAATGAGAGAATTTACGCTGTAGAAGACCTCCCTGATAAATTAAGGGAACAATATCTGGAATATGTTGAGATGGTTGTTAACTCAAGAAAAGAAAAGAAAAGAATGAAACTCAAGAAAAATCTAGACAAACAAATTCCAGAAATGAAATTTCCATCTAATCCAGAACAGTACGTACACAATTTCTCTAGTGTTATGCTGGACAAAACTGCGTTAGAAGCGTTATCACTAGGCCCTAAGTTTTGTGACTTTAAGAAAACAGTAAATAAAATGGACGTTGAAATTCAATTCGAAAATCTTTATGCTCAAACGTCAGAACTAGTAACTTCATCAAATGATAGTGTCGAAAGATTTAAATCAACACTAGTCGACTGTTGTTTTAAATACGTAAATCATAGACATAACACGAAAGGGATTTTGACGAAAAAACATACAGAAGCTCTAAGAAAACTTAAAACTAATGACGATTTATTAATCACGAAACCGGACAAAGGACATGGGATAGTACTCATGGATAAAAATGACTACATAAACAAAATGAAAGCCCTTCTAAATGATAAAAGCAAATTTCAGAAACTGGCTGTGAAAAACGACATAGCAGACAAGATCGAAAAACAACTAACTGATTCATTGAAAGAAATTAAACAACGAGGTTTTATTTCAGAAAAGGTGTTCGAAATGTTGAAACCTACAGGAACAATTACACCAAGACTATATGGCCTACCGAAAATACACAAAAGTGGCTTGCCCCTTAGACCAGTATTAGATATGAATAACTCAGCGTATCATAATTTAGCAAAATGGTTGGTGCAAATTCTTCAACCATTACACAAAGAAATTGTCAGACATAGTGTCAAAGATTCCTTTGAATTTGTGGAGAACATAAAAAATCTATCAGTCAAGAATAAATTCATGATATCACTTGACGTATCATCATTATTCACTAATATTCCACTACTCGAAACGGTTGAATTTATTTGCAATGAACTAACGGCGAGACGCATAGAAACCCCGATTCCCGCATGCGCGATAAAACAGTTAATTCTTAGATGCACTATGAACGTCCAATTCAGATTTGACAATGAATACTATAGACAACTAGATGGAGTCGCCATGGGATCACCATTGGGCCCTCTACTGGCCAATATTTTCCTTGCAAAACTGGAAAATGGACCACTTAAAAGTACAATTACCCATTTACCAACTTACTATCGCTATATAGATGATACCTTCATAGTATTAGAAAAAGAAAATGATAAGCATAATTTACTTAATATATTTAATAACGTTCACCCATCAATTAACTTTACATCAGAAGATGAACAAAATAATAGCATATCTTTTCTAGATGTCCAACTAACTAGAAGAACAGACGGAACTATAAAAAGAAGAGTACACAGAAAGTCAGCAGCTGGTCAATACACTCATTTCCACAGTGCAGTTCCAATTAGATACAAAAGGAACTTAATAAAGATCTTGACACATCGTGCTAGAATGATCTGTTCTGAAGACACTATTGAAGATGAATTGAACAATATTCGGAACCTACTCAGTCTGAATGGGTACCCAATGAAATTCATCGAAAAACATATGACGGAGAAGAAAACAAAGGTAAAAATACCCACTGTCCCCAAGAAGGTATTATTCATAAAACTTCAATTCATAAATGACACCATTGAAGAAGTCATGACTCAGAAACTAAGAAGAGCGGTACAAAAAACATTCAATGCTGCCAAATTAAATGTCATCTTCTACAACCACCCAAAATAAGAACATCCATTAAAGACAGACTGCCAGAATTCGCCAAATCTATGTGTATCTATCGTTTCAACTGCTCCTGTGGAGCCAGTTATATTGGGCGTACAATTCGACAGGTCCGTCAGCGCATTACAGAACATCATCCAACATGGCTAAGCAAAGGACAGGTGAAAGTGATTAAAAGTTCTATTCTCTCTCACTTGGTTGACACAGGTCATCAAGTCGAAGTGAATAAAGCTTTTAAGGTTATCTACAATATTCCATCAAATCTACCACATGGTTTACGAGTGCGCCTTTTGCATATTGCGGAAGCCATCGCAATCCATGTTCACAAACCTGACCTTTGCATCCAAAAGAAATTCGTACAACCACTTTCTCTACCCTGGCCTTCAGTATAACATTTCCGTCAGAAGAACTATTTTTCATACTTCTTCCATTTTTATTTTTATTTTAAAATTTTTGTAATTTTGTTTCTATCGCTTTTGAGCCTTATAACTTCTCAACATTCATCTCTTGATTCTTACGTAACTACTATCCTATTGACCATCCGGTAAAATTCTATTCCTTCTTTGTTTCTTATATTACGCAACATAGCAACTTCTTGATTACTTTGAATATTAATAATCCTCTCTCTTCCAATTACTGAATGTTAATTTAAAGGTCATTATGTAATTATTACGTAACGTATCCACTCGATGAGTATTATATTATTATTGTAAAACGTATATATATTAGTGTAGAGCCATGATGAAAAACTAATTGAAAAGAAATTTCTTCGCTCAATTCGTTCCTTCTTAATTTACCAAATGGCAAAATGGGAATTTTCACTATATTGAAACGTTCTGAGCAAACATTTGCGTTAAAGGTTCTCAATGAGTATCTAAAGTATAGCGCAAGGCTCAGTGAGGCGATGACAAATGTTGATTTTATAAAGGAATGTATAGAAACCAACTTGTATCCAAAATTATATTGGAAATCTTTACGTCGCTCTCGTGTTCGACCAAATGGAAGGACTCTCAAACGCTTCGCTCTTAACCAAATCGATTCTCTAAACTCATACATTACCGAGATGGTAAAAAATATCAATGAGAGAATTTACGCTGTAGAAGACCTCCCTGATAAATTAAGGGAACAATATCTGGAATATGTTGAGATGGTTGTTAACTCAAGAAAAGAAAAGAAAAGAATGAAACTCAAGAAAAATCTAGACAAACAAATTCCAGAAATGAAATTTCCATCTAATCCAGAACAGTACGTACACAATTTCTCTAGTGTTATGCTGGACAAAACTGCGTTAGAAGCGTTATCACTAGGCCCTAAGTTTTGTGACTTTAAGAAAACAGTAAATAAAATGGACGTTGAAATTCAATTCGAAAATCTTTATGCTCAAACGTCAGAACTAGTAACTTCATCAAAAGATAGTGTCGAAAGATTTAAATCAACACTAGTCGACTGTTGTTTTAAATACGTAAATCATAGACATAACACGAAAGGGATTTTGACGAAAAAACATACAGAAGCTCTAAGAAAACTTAAAACTAATGACGATTTATTAATCACGAAACCGGACAAAGGACATGGGATAGTACTCATGGATAAAAATGACTACATAAACAAAATGAAAGCCCTTCTAAATGATAAAAGCAAATTTCAGAAACTGGCTGTGAAAAACGACATAGCAGACAAGATCGAAAAACAACTAACTGATTCATTGAAAGAAATTAAACAACGAGGTTTTATTTCAGAAAAGGTGTTCGAAATGTTGAAACCTACAGGAACAATTACACCAAGACTATATGGCCTACCGAAAATACACAAAAGTGGCTTGCCCCTTAGACCAGTATTAGATATGAATAACTCAGCGTATCATAATTTAGCAAAATGGTTGGTGCAAATTCTTCAACCATTACACAAAGAAATTGTCAGACATAGTGTCAAAGATTCCTTTGAATTTGTGGAGAACATAAAAAATCTATCAGTCAAGAATAAATTCATGATATCACTTGACGTATCATCATTATTCACTAATATTCCACTACTCGAAACGGTTGAATTTATTTGCAATGAACTAACGGCGAGACGCATAGAAACCCCGATTCCCGCATGCGCGATAAAACAGTTAATTCTTAGATGCACTATGAACGTCCAATTCAGATTTGACAATGAATACTATAGACAACTAGATGGAGTCGCCATGGGATCACCATTGGGCCCTCTACTGGCCAATATTTTCCTTGCAAAACTGGAAAATGGACCACTTAAAAGTACAATTACCCATTTACCAACTTACTATCGCTATATAGATGATACCTTCATAGTATTAGAAAAAGAAAATGATAAGCATAATTTACTTAATATATTTAATAACGTTCACCCATCAATTAACTTTACATCAGAAGATGAACAAAATAATAGCATATCTTTTCTAGATGTCCAACTAACTAGAAGAACAGACGGAACTATAAAAAGAAGAGTACACAGAAAGTCAGCAGCTGGTCAATACACTCATTTCCACAGTGCAGTTCCAATTAGATACAAAAGGAACTTAATAAAGATCTTGACACATCGTGCTAGAATGATCTGTTCTGAAGACACTATTGAAGATGAATTGAACAATATTCGGAACCTACTCAGTCTGAATGGGTACCCAATGAAATTCATCGAAAAACATATGACGGAGAAGAAAACAAGGACAAAAATACCCACTGTCCCCAAGAAGGTATTATTCATAAAACTACAATTCATAAATGACACCATTGAAGAAGTCATGACTCAGAAACTAAGAAGAGCGGTACAAAAAACATTCAATGCTGCCAAATTAAATGTCATCTTCTACAACCACCCAAAAATAAGAACATCCATTAAAGACAGACTGCCAGAATTCGCCAAATCTATGTGTATCTATCGTTTCAACTGCTCCTGTGGAGCCAGTTATATTGGGCGTACAATTCGACAGGTCCGTCACCGCATTACAGAACATCATCCAACATGGCTAAGCAAAGGACAGGTGAAAGTGATTAAAAGTTCTATTCTCTCTCACTTGGTTGACACAGGTCATCAAGTCGAAGTGAATAAAGCTTTTAAGGTTATCTACAATATTCCATCAAATCTACCACATGGTTTACGAGTGCGCCTTTTGCACATTGCGGAAGCCATCGCAATCCATGTTCACAAACCTGACCTTTGCATCCAAAAGAAATTCGTACAACCACTTTCTCTACCCTGGCCTTCAGTATAACATTTCCGTCAGAAGAACTATTTTTCATACTTCTTCCATTTTTATTTTTATTTTAAAATTTTTGTAATTTTGTTTCTATCGCTTTTGAGCCTTATAACTTCTCAACATTCATCTCTTGATTCTTACGTAACTACTATCCTATTGACCATCCGGTAAAATTCTATTCCTTCTTTGTTTCTTATATTACGCAACATAGCAACTTCTTGATTACTTTGAATATTAATAATCCTCTCTCTTCCAATTACTGAATGTTAATTTAAAGGTCATTATGTAATTATTACGTAACGTATCCACTCGATGAGTATTATATTATTATTGTAAAACGTATATATATTAGTGTAGAGCCATGATGAAAAACTAATTGAAAAGAAATTTCTTCGCTCAATTCGTTCCTTCTTAATTTTTAAAATTATTTTGTATTGTTTATAGTGTTAACTTAATAATTTCTCCTCCTCCTATGCTGTAAAATATGACAACTTATGGAGTTCTAGTGAGAAGTCGTTACCAGTGGAGTACAACCAGGTCTATTGTGAGATAGGAATTCACTGAAGACAATGGTGTATGGTGGCGCAACTTCGTGGATTAGTTGAAGTTGGACATCAACACCGTTGAATGCCGGCTCAGTGGTCTAAAGGTCAAGTGCTCGCGCGCGAAACCGGTAGGTCCTGGGTTCGAGTCCCGTGAGGTGCGGGGTCGTAGATGTGCACTGCTAAGGAGTCCCATACTAGGACGAAACGGCCGTCCAGTGCTTCCAGGTTTCCCATGGTGGTCTAGCTTCAATTGACTCATGATTTCAACTTGTGAAATGTCAATGCTTTATTTACTATGACTGGTTGACTGACTGTTGTTTCTTTAGTTGCACTTCATGTAAAATCTTTATTTAAAACATTTAAATGTCTTCACTTTTTTAGATTGTCGATGATTATGTCAAACAAGTGTATGGTAAAGCATAGCTTATTTTGGTAGCGATTAAATGAGTAACACAAAAATACTCATTTATGTATTGAATGTTAGTTACAAAAAAATTAATGACTGAAAATAAATAAATAGCTTGTATCAGTAACTATTTTCATTTCCATTTACTTTCCAAGTGCATTTTTTAACAGCAAATGGTAAAACTTCTCATTAATGAAAGGATCTCCATAAACTTTAGTATTATCAGTTTCAATAGGTCAAATAATCTCTAGATGTATAAGTTTATAAGAGCTAAAAGTAAACTATGAAGTAGTTTCTTGAACTATGTATTCAATTTGAACACAAGTTACTTTGACCTGATTTTCGCATATTTCTTCTAAGTTAGGTATATCACATTAACTGTTACTTTGGTCCTTATCATTAGTAATAGTAACCTCCAACAATCAAATAACGTAATTAGTATTTACTGGTATATTTTATTCGTGATATTTACAGGGATTACGGTGATAACATACATATTGGTAAATGATAAAACTAACTTATTTATCACTAGCATGACATTACGAAAACTATTATTATTGTTATTGTTGCTATTATTATTATTAATGGCTTTATTCAATATTATATTTTGGTACAATACAGGATTCTCAGCACAAGATATTTCAATAAGTTTCTTTTACAAAAACCAAAGGAGAAAAGAAAAATATCTGGATCTGTACAACTTTTTAAATTAGAGACATGCTTAAGAAAACAGTTTATTGACTGGGTCAACTCTAACAACCTGTTGGTCACAGAGTATATTTGCTAGGTAAGGTATTATAGATATTTTAATGTATTTACGTTTCGTTCTATCATAAGATATGCAAGGAGAAAGATATGAATGAAGGGGATGGTTATAATCTGATAAGAAAACACCTGCCAGCAGTCTGCAGGACTTTGAATGTCTATCCACAATCATAATAATAATAGTGACCTCAAAAGATCCACTACACACCTTGCTAATTGTCTTCAACACTCTCCGCAATACAGCAAAGTCTTTTCTCAAAAGCCCGGGAAAGAATAATGGAGAACAGTAAAGAATAAAAGGTGACATGCAGGAATTGACAAATTGTAAGAGTAAATATCGAGTAATCCCAAAAGCATGCAACCTCTTAATGTAGTAAGTCAGACGGAAAACTTTCTTCGATAACAGTAAAACATGAGAAGACCAAGAAAGATCAGGGGAAAAGGTAACATCAGATAATTGACCTTTGACGATGTGTTTATCACAGAGTCTTCACTGGTACAAGCACTATGGGATCGCAAAATGGTGTTTAGGTGCTTTTCATGTCTCATGCTAAATTTGACGGCTTGACATTTAGACAGATTAAGTATGGGACTACTAACAACAGACCACCATTCGATACGAGACAAAAACTCATTCTATAGGATGTAAAGAGGTAGAAATCGGCATACATACAATGAAATCGCCCACATATTTCACAAAAAAAAGTGTTTTCTGTGGAAGATAGCAGATCATGAAGAAAAAAAGAGAAAAGAAGTAATGAAGGAACAGCTCCTTGTGAAACACCTTCATGAGACAGTAGAGACGTTGAACACTTTCCTTCAAACACAGAGTACTGTTCTCTTCCAGATAGGTAGGAACATAGCCAATTGGTTATCCAGCTGTCAGTGTTGACGTTGATTAACTTGTTAAGTAAAAGTTGACTTGAGATAGAATAAAAAGCAGAAGTATAGTCCAGAAAAGCGCATCCAGCGTACTTCTTACCCTTTTCCAAGCTGAACACTATATTGTGATGCAGAACAGCAACGTCACCTAAGATGTTTCTTTTGCATTTGGAATCAGAATGATACGAATCAGTGTGTTCTTTTATTGCAGGTTGAAGTAAAAGTATAAATAATTTTTCCATTGTTTTCAGGAAAGATGAAGTTAATTAAATATTTAGTATATTAACACTTATGTCTTCCTAATTATCTGAACGAAAGCCATAAACAAATACTTTTGGCTTTCCATAATAAAATGATATACAACATAAATTATGAGAAGAATTTAATTACTTTGAAGTAGTAGATATATTTGCACAAGTATACTAAAATAAAAGCAGACAATCTTTTACAATCAATAACATATTGTAGATTATTTATCGGATAAACGTCAAATTTCATCTGTCAGCACCCGTTTGATGCACTGAAGTCCTTCAAGGTGATTAATAAACAATCAAACTGCAATCTTCTGAAATTCGCCGAAGCGATAGCGATCAAACGTCTAAAACCAGATCTATGTATACAGAAAGAGACAGTGATAAATCTTTCTTTGCCCTGGTAACATTAACCCACCCTTTGTATTCTTCATTTATTGCGTCATTCATTATTCCAACTCTTTCTGAAGTTTAAAATTACATCATTCATAACCGACTGATTCCAATTCATATCTTTTTTATTACTATCTGTTTTCAGTTACTTTATTACACAATCATCTAATGTTTGTTAACTCCATAAGTTCTAATCACCATTTCAATGTTCTGGAACTTTCCCTCCCAAACTTTATCTATACGAAACAAAAGTTTATGACCTCATCAACTTTATCGGGATCTTCGCTACATCATGATACAAAGATACATCCTTAATCACCCTCTCATGTATTAGTATGTCAATATCTGTAATAACTCTGATTCTCAAATATTTTAAGTTGTAAGAAAATGATGAGAATCTAACGAAATAAAATGAATTCATATTATTATGCACCAATCTTTGTTCTTGCTCTATTCAATACAAATATAAATACAATAACAAGAAATTATTTTTTTCTGGTTACATCCTAGTCATCTTATTACTACTTATAATGAATACAAAACTGTAATCAATTATTTTAATAATCATTAGAAAGCCCCTTTATCATTGGTACATTTGATTACTTCTAGAAAACGATTATGCCAGTAACACTGAAATTAACATGGACCATGACAACTGGTTTTACTAAGTTGATCAAAGTTATTTATTCATTAGACAGTATTTTTACTATTTTCATTATGATTTAACCAGCTTAGAAATCATATATTCTCAAACCATGCATGTATGACTATCTATTGTTACCTGAATGATAGTTTGTGAATGAGATGAACATTTTAAAAATAATTTACAAAACAAACAATTCATGTATATGATGAGCATTTAAGAACAAAATAATGAGAATATAAGACATAAAAAAGGGGGAATGCAGTAATAATAATAATAATAATAATAGTAATAATAATAATAATAATAATAATAGGATAATCAAAATAATTAAGGCCAAAATAACAATAAGACGTACTTCTTTTGTACGCATAGTTCTGGTTTAAGCTCCTAGACATACGTCTTATCGTTATCGTTACCTTGGCTTTAATTATTCTGATTATATTATTATTATTATTATTATTATTATTATTATTATTATTATTATTATTATTATTATTATTATTATTATTATTCATGTATACACACTTCCCAGATATGCAAAGGGAAACCCTATTGATTATTTTGTTCAGTCGTGTATGAGGTTATCATTAAGTTGTTCCAGACATAATTTATGTAAACATGCAGCTCAATCAAAAATAAATAACCTCAACATATTCATTCGAGAATTACACAGAAATTTATAGGCATTAAATTGGAATGAGATAAAAGAAATAAGTGAATCTTTATTATTCATATTGAACGATTACTGTAATATCGAGTGACTAACTCTCTTTGTTTCAAGTTTACTTAAAGCTTGGTATTTTTATCACATACATCATTTCTCCTCAACATTTCTACCTTTATGATTCAATAAGGATTTTTTTTAATAAACGGAAAACACCCATTATGACATTAAATAAGAAAGAAAGATTAGTTCAGCGAAGAGTTCTCTTTTCGGCGAATTCATTTTCAAAGCTGTACAATCGCAAATATATATACTTATTTTTACAGGGTGATAATAATACTGATAATAAACTTATGATGTACATGGTTTATTTAACCTCACCGTCACCATGTATATCATAAGTTTATTATCAGTATTATTATCACCCTGTAAAAATAAGTATATATATTTGCGATTGTACAGCTTTGAAAATGAATTCGCCGAAAAGAGAACTCTTCGCTGAACTAATCTTTCTTTCTTATTCAATAAGGATTATCTCAAACTTTATGAAAAATATAGAATCTTCCCCCAACTTATAGCAGTTATAAAGGAATTACAGCATATAATATGCTTAGGCAAAAGGAGTGCATCATTGAATTCCATACTAAAATAAGTTGAAGAACAAGTGAAGACAATAAAATGGGATCGTTAACAACTTCTGTTATTTGGCTGACTGATAAGTGATGTTTTATCAACCGAATGAATTCAGAATTTATACAAAAAAAAACAGAGCATTTTTGTTACCAGAAGTAGTACTTGCCAATACTCAAGTAAACCATCTTATCGTAAATGCCTGTCAAAAATTGAGTTGGGTGATTTTATGTCGTTAAAACAGTATAAGTTCGCTTGAGGCTATAGAAATGTACTGATAATAAGTTCCTGATCAAGTTTCACAGCTTCTCGATTATTGTATACAGTCATTTATATTCAGATCTATGAAAACTGATTTATTGACATGTAAATTAATCCCCAAAATAAATAGCTTTGTAAGTCTTCGACATTGGATGCTGACCACATTAGTTTTAATGGACTCACCTAGCTGAAGGCTCTCGGTCATGCATCCGCACTAGATCACGAGTGGGAACACCATGCTCAACATCCCCTGCAATCGCTAGTCAGTCTAGATCAGTCGATCCTCGATATATTGATAGCCTATCAAATATATATCCGAACCTCCTCGCTTATGTCTTTTGATTTCATTTAGTGGGTACGATTCATAGTAGAAAGTGTTACTAGGTAAAGCGTTGTCAAACTCCAAATACCTGTAGCATCTTCAGAGTGATAGCCTGCGGTGTTTGTATGAACTAATGATTCATTTGTACTTGATGACTACCTGATTTTTAAGTCCAAATACAATATGTGCGTTTGTGCTCACCTCGTTCTGTCTGACTTAAATAGCGCTATTTCGAGGACTCCGGCAAGACTATAATTTATGGGCGAACCAGTCAGGTATAGGGTAACAGGTCTCGGAGTTTGGTGCGAAATTCGCTCATCCATTTAGTTAAATAGAGTTTTGGCATTATAGCTGATGTCATTTCATGATGAAAACCTTAAATCTAATTCCTAACCTTAATCATCAACTGTAAATCATAATTCTAATTCCTCACACAGGTTTATAACCCTCATCTGGTCCTAGTTATCTCAAGGTCCGTTTAGAGTCACTCAAAGGTTGTCCATTAATTATAGTCTCATCACTAATAGGTAAGGAGTCATTGTTAAGGATCACTTGCATTTGATTTGTTGAGTCAAACAGTTATAAGGAAATACTGGAAAACGTGCTCAAATCAGATTGCTAAACAGTCATTATAAGTAGGACTTCATTTACATCTACTGTAATTGGTAAACTATTTTAACAGATAAATTCATAGAATAAATTGATAATTCAGTTACTTACCAGAATGGTTTTGAGTGATCATTTTGATAGCTATGAAGTGAGCTTTAAAAATATTTATGATATTCATTAATTTAGGAACCAGTTAGATGACCTTTTTTTAAATACACATACAGATACTAACATTTGTACACACATGTACTGAGTTTTACACGATAAATGTAGTTATTTAATCAATTAAATGCTCTCTTCTGCTACGCAAATATTACATAAAATTATGATTCATATGATATTAAATGTCCAAACGAACAAGTCATTACTTTTCAACGGCTAGTTATAAATCTAGATTAATAACTGCTCATAAATTACTTATGTAGTAATATTTCCAACTACGAAATCGTATATCTTATTATATATTCAGTTTCCACCTAAAAATACGACTACTGCTTAAGGCAGTCACAAATATTTCAGATACGTTTGTTTTTTTTACACTGTCTCAAGAGGGAACTAGCTCCCTTCACAGAACGGATTCTAGAAATCGTCAGAACCCTTGTAACTGTGGTCTAATCCGTTCTTGAACAGCATCAGGTATCTCGAAACGACACTGCGACAACTCGGAAACTGATGCAACATTAGAATTGATAGTTGGCTGTAGAGTGAAAAATTGTTCTCTTGATGGTAAGGGAACAAACAACCTGAGTACTTCTAGCACTGCACATGAAGCTCGTACTAATACATATGATTCATCCTAGGTTTTTAATAGACTTCAGTAACTCGATATGTGATGATGAATCATTTTGCCTTTATAATAACTCAATACTTTCCATAGGAAATCGTGACATTCAGCACACATACACGTCTTATTTCTATGTCCTTGTATTTCTACGCTTATAAGAGTTGTATGTACTTGTGTGTGTTTGTCTATCGATCAATATTTTATCCGATTCCTGTTTGACACACTAGTATTTATTGATTTTGAGCTATATTAACTCCAGTAGTTGGTAATACAGCGAGTTGCAATACTTACCTCACAGGTCTGTTTCTCCTCTTCGCTTCTTCGATTGTTTGTCATGGGTAATGAATGTATGAGATATGTGTATTTACTTACTTACTCCTGTTATCTGTCGTGGAGAAGCATTTAGTGGCCCGGAATCTGACTCGAAGGAGATCCTAATGAATGATTGTTATTGGAATATATATGTCGCCTATTCTCGTATATAATCATCGAATTAAATCGCGTTAGTCAATAACGGAATTAAATAAGTCGAAAAACGAGATTGGACTTGTGAATACATATATTTTGTATATAAAGCGAATGGAATAGAGAGAAGAGAAACGACACAGAGTGGAGATAGCTGGTAAGTCAACTCCCATTTAAACAAGCGTTAATCAATATTTATAGTTACACAAAAGTTACAGACATGTGATGAGTAATGGGAGAAGAAATGTACACGCACCTACGCGCTCATATAAAAATAGTCAAGATTGATAAGCGAATAAATAACGAAGTCAGAATGTGACTCAAGTAGAATGGGCTGTCCAACAGCTAGAATAAGGTATATGGGCTTAACATAATGACCGACACTACAGGCACAGGTCGGTATTCTCGGCTGAACTCTATCTTGAGCAATACTTTTCAGTTGTTTTCCAGTTGCTATTCATCCCTTTGATGTCTGCTTCCAATTCCCCAAGCGACGTGCACCTTGACCTCCCACTTTTCCCCTTCTATTCAACATTCCATGTTAGCGCTTGCCTCGTGATATAGTTTGATGTTATCCTCAATGCATGTCCTACCCACCTCCAGCATCTTCCCAATTTCCTCTTCACTGAGAAGCTGGTTTTCCTCTCTCACAATGGGCTGTTGTTGATGGTATTCGTTCAACGGACACTCAGTTTACTGCGTAGACAATTCTTTAGAAATACTTCCATATTCTGATGATGGGTGTGGTAGATCTCCAAGTTTCACCTCTGTACAATCAAATAGTCTTAAAATTCGCATTGAAGATTTTCACTCTAATATTGATTGACACTTGTTTTGAGTTCAATGTGTTCTTCAACTGTGGAAATGCTGTCCTTGCTTTGCCAATACTCGCCACTACGTCTGCATCAGATCCTCCACGCTTATCAATGATGCTATCCAGAAACGTGAAACTATCCACCTCTCTCAGAGATTTTCCACCAAGTATGATTGGGTTGGTGTTCTCTGTGTTGTATTTGAGGATCTTGCCATTTCCTTTGTGTATGGTGAGACCTATTGATGGAGAAGCACCTAAACTGCATTCGCTCACGTATATGGGATAGAAGGGCTAGGTTATCTGTGAAATCCAAATCGTCTAGTTGCATCCAACCCGTCCATCTTATTCCGTGCTTCCCGTCAGATGTCGAGGTCTTCACCATCCAATCAGACATTAGAAGAAAGAGAGATGGGTAGAGTAGACAACCTTGTCTTTATCCGGTCCTCACATGGAATGCGTCTATCAGCTGTTCTCCATGCACGACTTTGCAGTGTAGTCCATCGTATGAATCCAAGATAATGTTGACGAGTTTCTCAGGTACTTACACTATAGTGTCAAGAGGTTTTCATAATGCCGATTGCTTTCTCATAATCAAGGAATTTGATGTGTAGTAAGAAGTTTCATCCAATCGACTGTTCAACGATGATCCGTAGTGTCACGTTTCGGTCTGTGATTCTGTCCACTGAGTTACATATATTCAAACAACACTATCAGCGTCCTGATACCTTTTCAAAAGAGAGGACCAAATCATTGTACACATTTATCGAAAGCTGAAACACAGCAGCTAACATCCTTAGCTCTTAGAGCGAATCTAAATTCACTAAGCTTTGATCACGAATTCAGTACCTTGGTAATCCGATGAAAGAGAGAAGTCTAATGGCTCAATTTCAAAATAAGACATGCAACTACAGTTTTTGAAAACTTGGTTATACGATTCATTTAAAACGTTCTTTCAACTTCGTTTGGGTGCATCCATATTTAGTTTTTTTAAATGAGGAGACCATGATTTGTGGACGACTTTTGAACGAATCCTAAGCGCTCTTGATGAATTACATTCAATCAGGAAGGCATCATTTTGAAGTGAAAAAACATCATACAAAGCCAAAACATTGAAGCAAAGTCACTTTTTTAACCCTGTTTAACAATTTTTCAAGGTTAGACTGAGGCTCTGCAGTTCTGAAATCGCAATTCACTCGGTACAGGAACTCATCCATGTGACTCCGTAATATTCGACATCTGGAGCGATGATAAGGCTTCAAAAATCCCCTTAGGCTCGACCACACTGCCTCTTTATTTCCGATGTGTACTTCTGTGGTTGAGTCTGAAAAATGTTGTTTAGAACGAAGATACGATGCACCTAGTCAAGTCAAAATAGTCATCGACAAACACTACAGTCGTCCATGTATGTTGTGGTACTCGGCTACACGTGCTCCGGTATAATTGGCAGTTTTGTTGTAGCCTATCAGTTTCTCACGCACTGGAAGTAATTCTTTTTAAATGATCTATCAGAATTATCAATCTCCTGCTTAGCACGTTTAAGAAAGGACTACTTAACCAGTCCTCTTTAGCACTTCTTTCTCTACTGATTTTGTGTTTTCCGAAAACTATTTTGTAGATTTCTAAGATTCTCCCGAGTTTTCCAAACGACTGATGCAAGCTCATTATTTCGTTGCATATACTTCGGACAGTACTCATACCATTGAAATAATGAAGCTTCAGTAACATCTGCAAAGGTTAAAGGCAGTGTTACGAGTGCTTTTATTATCCAGTTTACGAAAATTATCGGGATCACGTAAAAAAAGTCCACGTTCTTGCATACTTTTTCCTCTGTCATACGCATTAAATCGGAATAGAATATAGTCACGACAGTTTGTGCGTTGTCCATCAGTCAGTTAAACACTGAAGTCATAAATAAAGTAACGTCCCATTAATCTCACATGTCGCAGTCAATCAGCTACAATGTTCTCCTTGAAACTAGCTGTAAACCAATCGCACGTAAGCATTGAATATTGAAATGGGCGCAACTAGCTTGAAGTCACACACTTCTGAATGGTCCATTTATAAAGTGTAGTTTTGCGGCCTAAATATGTCGTTTAAAGTCGTTTATGTGGTCGACCGGTATGTCTCTTCCCACTTGAAGACGACATTCGGTGTGGAGGTTGTTTGAATTGTTTTCTTAAAATGTATACCAATTTACCGCCGGCCGCCCTTAAACGTTTCCGTCACCTACTTCATCCTTGGTGTGTAGAGATCGATGTTTAACTTAAGTGATTCTTTTAGGTGACGTTTCAGGTATTCTCTTTCTGGTGAAGTTGTCGATGGATGCTCGTTCGTTGGTCCCAAAATCAGACAAAATCGAAACCACGAGCTGCTACGTCAGTTCTGACACCTCTCCTCTTAGCCTTGATGAAAGGACTGTGATCCTTTTTGTCAGCACTCTTAAAGAAAAGAGGAGGTCTGTGTGAACTATTAGTATGCATGATCTTAATAAGTCTCGCAATGTCAGTACGAGTAATTTGCCACTGACTGAAATTTGATTCATTCTAAACACTGCTTATAAAGCGAATTATACTGTACGATATGAGGGGAGCAAAACTCCCTCGAAAGACAAGTCGAACAACGCAGATGAGGGAGTATTAAAAGCAAAGGAACAATTAAATAAGAGCTCTCGGTATATATTGGTGGTAATAATAACAGCGCGATCGAATGCTATAGACACGACTTGTGAAGAAATCAAGTACGTCTCAAGTTCAATTATTTAGAGCCTGCTAATGTCAAAAGAAAATAAACTTGCTGAATATCATGCCAATGATCTGACGTTGATGGAATCTACTACTACGAATGCAGTGCAAAAAGAGTCTGTGTGTACATACATTACTAAAGTAATGTGATTCACTAAATGTTTTCGGGAGAGACCCAAACAAACAAAATACTGAAGTGAGTTCTCGGAAGTAGAGAAAAAAGGACATCATACTGAATAACGCATAAAAACCTTCTTCACCAGAATATTCGAATCCTGCCAGACTGGTTACTTCAGAATCGAATGAAGTGGAACAATTCTCTTACTGACTTAAGAATTCGAAAGCAACGTGGAAAAAAAGAATTAAGTCACGATCTCAATGCTGTCATAAACATGGTTTACTGTAGATGTGGCTTGTTCCCTAATTATTATACGACACATCTGTATAAAAAGTCCTAGGGTTATAAATCTAAGCAGGGGGGGCCATAATATCGTTTGTTAGGAATCACTTTCGCGTGTATAACCTGGTTGAAAATTACAGACCTATAAACATTATTCCAGTTATATCACGCATAATAGAAAATATGGTACAAAATCAACTACCTTATCACCTACTTAAGGAATATATAATAGACCCGTCTCAACTCGGCTTCATAAGAAAAGATCATGCAGTACATGATTGATAGACTTTTTTAAGGAGGTTACTCTCATGTGTGACCAGAAGAAATTAGTGGTTATACTACATTTCGATATTAAGAAAGCTTATGATAAAATACCTCATAACCTTCTAATCAACAGACTTTAGTCAATTAGAATAGCAAACCCCCTATTGCAGTGGATCAAGTCTCTTCTCACAAACGGATACTGAATAAATGAAATTGAATTTATGACATCTACACCTCGATCAATATCCAGTGGCGTTGTGAAGGGTAATGTCTTGTGCCCATTACTTTTTACAATCTAAATCAACAGTATATACAAGTGCTTTAACACAGGTAAGACCCACCTTTACACTGATGACTTAAAAGTCATCTATTTACTAACATTTGCTATTTACGTAGTACTATGCAAACAACCTAACATGGACTTAACAAAGTAGAAAACTGGTACAAGCGCTGGAGTTTGGAGCCTAACACAGAGAAATGCGGCTGGCTATGTATTGGGGACACGACTCTTAAAATAAAACTAACACTTAACAAGAACGAACTGCCCAAACTCACATCAGTAAGTGACCTGGAAATACACTGCTTACATTATTCTTTACAAGATAAGTGTGAGACCTATTGTTGAATAATGTTCGTTCTCATTTTCCAACTTACGCCTACCGATATACTTGAGACGGAAGGAATACAAGGAGATTAAATGTGTAAAATACTCAAAACAGACTCACTCACTGGCCCCAGTTTCCGATGCCATGTCCTGGGACCAGAACCCTTTCGGAAGAGAAGGCTTAAGTTCAATTTGATTCTCTACTTCAAACTACTCAAAAACCCTATTTACTCCATGTGTAATATAGTACTTCTCTAGACTCGCATGAATACGACCTTCGAGACAAAGCATCCACAGTCAAAGTTGAGAAATACAGATCAAAAACTCGGGAAAACGACTTCCTCATCAATTATGCATTAATACGAAACATACTTTCTTTTGACATACTCATGGCAGATGAATTATATACGTTTGTAAGACTTCTTGATCAGGCTTTGGTTTGCACTGATCTAGGATGACCGAATACATCCGCGTCACACTCAAATGTCATACACTCTCTACATGTATAGATTAAATAAGACCCTGAGTTCAATTTGCCTTACTTTTCTACTTTGCAGTTGTATTAGATAATTTTCCCTGAAGTGGGGAGGTAACTCACTGAACCTATCCATACTGCTCAAGTAAACTCAGTAGCTAAGGGACGCTCACTATTACTCTAAAAGGTCAAAAGAACTGCACGATCGACTCCCTACTACCAGTGTTCTTGCATCCATGGAGCCTGTAACCCGTCGACCGGTTAACATAGCACAAGACGACATCAGCACGAAGGCAATGGGAGTTCCTTCTTGTCTATTCTTCATCAACTCTCTGCTCTCATGTACACTATGTTGACTTACCATTAATTTTATTTCGCCACTCATTACCTTACCTATAACTAATTTACTCCTGTACTTTTCCGCATACTTCGGTAAACAACCATCTTTCTTAATGCCTATACTTAGACTGACAACCTATACTTTATACTACAGTCAATTAAAGCACTGCATCGATGGCTTACCCATATTTACGATACTTATAGAAATAGTGTTTTCCAACAGTATGTGAAACACAGAGCATTATGTGAGGTATAAAATTCATCTGAAAATGAGCTTAAATGAGCCCAACATCGCAAAATGAGGGAGTCTAGAGTTTTTGACAAGCAAGCATCGATGGTGAGGGCGATGACTTCAATCTACCCACGTTTGTGGGGCATAGCAATTTGTTTGTATCAGGCTCTTAATGATTAACAACAAGTCAATCAATCTGTGATATTGAGGTTGTTCTACTACGCTAAAGATTCAGACTCATGTCTCAAACTTTATGCTGGATTAGCTATTCTATTAAGACAACCTATAACAAGCTAACTTTGACATTTGCGCTAGGAATGTGTGGCTGGCATAGGATGAAAAAGACTAAAAAGTCAGACAATAAAAGGTATAGTTTGGTTTTCTTAACACTTTACTCTCTTGATACGCCTTTCGTTCTAATAAACAGTGTTCTTTATTCTGATTTCGAATTTTTTTCAATCATTTGAACCTTGTTAAATATCATAATTTTTTGTTCTTTATTACTTCATTCTCTCATCCAGAGTCTTTAATTACAAGAGCTAGTATGAGTTGAATCTACTAATTTACCATACCTCTATCGGCTCAACTACAAAATGTTAAGCATCGTTTGACGTCCATTTCCAGGTGTCTTCCCGCTTCCTTGTTTCTCTTTTTTCAGAATCTGGCTCTGAGGGTGCAGCTATGGAACCTCAGACCCCTGGAAAAAACTTGACGTTTTCTCAGGTTCATATTTCACACTAGGCGCTCTAAAAACCTATTTTATAACGACCAGTGGAGTACAACCAGGTCTGTTGTGAGATATCAGCTCACCGAAGACAATGGTATATGGTGGCGCAATTTCGTGGATTGGTTCAAGTTAGACATTAACACCGTTGGATGCCGGCTCAGTGGTCTAAAGGTCAAGTGCTCGCGCGCGAAACCGGTAGGTCCTGGGTTCGAGTCCCGTGAGGTGCGGGGTCGTAGATGTGCACTGCTAAGGAGTCCCATACTAGGACGAAACGGCCGTCCAGTGCTTCCAGGTTTCCCATGGTGGTCTAGCTTCAACTGACTCATGATTTCGATCTGTGAAAATTTCTAAAAATCTCCACGACCATAATTTGAACACAATTATGCCGAGATTGGATCTGGTGTTTACGTGGACGCGATGTCACTTTGAAAATTATTTTAAAGACTGCACTAAGCGTAATACTAAAGCATAAACCTAATCAATAGCGCCCTAAGATATCTGAGCGAATGTATTGTTATTTACTTTTATTGGGAAGCATACTGTAAGCAAACTAATGTTGTAGTTTGTAGATCCTGCCTGTAAAATAGCATGCATCTGCTCTGACAGATATATTTATTATTGTAATCAAGTATATGAAAGGTGCAAAACTGTGGCATATAAATGACTGTACAATCCAATCGAAACATGAGACGGTGGTTATTTCGAGTCCACATTGTCTCGCTGTTGACTTTGTCTCATTTCATTTCTGCACATGACGTAAAGCTGATTGCTGTCACATCATTGTGGAATTCAACAAGCCGCATACCACCTAAATAGAGCTTGTAGATTTAGATGGAATTTTTGATGGAAGCCTACGATCAACTGTTATTCGATGCGAATTTACAAGGTACATTGAGAAGTCCGTTTATGTTAACTCAGAACATGAACCTTCATTGTTGCAGTTTGCATTCATACACCGTTGTGATTTTGTTATCAATATTCATTACCTATTCCCATTAGTAAAAAGTGGTCGCTTTGCATTTTACTTTGAAACCGAGACTTGTTGAGATGCAGCACCTGCGAAAGAGTTTTAAGTGTTGTGCTCACCTCGTTGAGGATTCAAGTGCTTCGATGAATAAGTGTTTCGGGCGTGATGCCTCAGAGTATCACATCCAGTTAGCTAGTTTCACCATCCCATTCGAGCACGTTTACTGTTTAAAGACTAAGTTACGGATGGGCATTTTCAAATGTTTTCCCCTAATGTTATCGTACAAAGAGTGGTGGACATGTATTAGCAAGTATTAGCATTCTGTATCTTATATGGTGATCTGAGTGTCGACGTGTCTTATCTGGTCGCCACCTTAAATTATAGTCACTTCCGAGGCTACAGTAAAACCATGGTTAGATAAACTTAGAGTAATATTCTGTTCTTCTCGCTGATCGGTCAACGTCTAGAACAACCTACCCGAACAATTGTTATCAAGCCTATCAATGAACACTTTCAAGAAGAACCTGGATCTACACTGGAAAATAGGCCTCAAGAATTGACATAATTTGAACTATTTACTATCTTCATAACTGAGGACTGAAACTAAATTTGTTCTCCTGATCTGCCAAGTGCCTGGCGGCATTTAAGTAGTCTAGGTCACAACGGCTGCGTGATAATGAGCAACATCAGGAAGTATCCTGTCTGCGTTGGTCGCGAGAAGGGTTTCAAGAAAACAAAAAATATTCGTCCTAAAAAGCCTTCAAATAGAAGAGGGGTAAGTTGATTTTCAAGCTACAATAACTGTTTAGCGATTAACTAAACAAGCAAAGTTTGCACGAAGTCTAATACGTGAGGTAGTAGGCTTTGCTCCGTTTGAGAAGCGTATGCTTGAGTTGTTGAAAAACGATAAGGAAAAAAGAGCACTCAAATTCGCCAAGCGTCGCATTGGTGGACATAGAAGAGCTAAAAAGAAAAGGGAAGAGTTGATGACTATTGTCAAGAGTATGAGAATGAAGTAAATAATTGAAATACACATGGTTATATGTTAACTTATTCTCCTCTTTTTACTATCCTTCTGACTAGTTGGTTGGTTTCATCAAATCTTAGTCTTGACATCGTTATGTCAAGTTTTTTTCTTTTTTGATCGAATATTTGCTTTAATTGCTTACGCACCAAGACAGTGGTTGTGCTGAATATATCTACTAGATGTACGTGAGCTAGTTACGTTGCATATTTTTCGCAGCTGTCCAAGCACTGTATATCATTTAGAATAACATCGAGGTTTGCTGATATTTGCTTGATAGTGCTGCTTAGTGTCTTTCGTGTTTTGCAATCGATTGCGTTGTATATTTGGTCATTAAGTATAGATTTGCATAACTTGCGGTACACAAGTGATGTGACCTTGTTGAGTGAAGGTAGGACTGAAAAATCCCCCAACAGAATGTTTTCCCCAGATCGTGTTTAGAAAATGATACGGATCGCCACTTCAAAAAGTTTTACTACAATAAGCAAAGCGTGTAAGCCTTTTCGTTCTACTGATCATATTTTGGGTCCTACATATAAAGAAAGAACCTTGGCGTTTGGATTTCCCAACTCGGTCTACTCTCTCAAATGCGTTCAGTATTCTGATTAGGACATAAGTCATCAGTTGAGAGATAGCTAACGACGGTTGACTTATTGCTTGATGACGCTGTTTCCTCATCCTGTGTAACTAAATGTTAGCCTGAACGGACTAATTGTGTTTGGTGCAGAACCACACAGTTGACTTGGGTTGTATGACTAGTTTAGACCTTTTCAGGTTTATACTTATACTTTACCGAAGTGACCAAGAAATACCTTTACGACCATCTTTCTCCGGTTGTTGCATTCAGTACACATAATAACGGTATAACTCTAGTTAATAAGCTTTTCATAATTACTTTTATAGCAACCGTCTACTAACTTATTCTATACACGTCGTGGAATCGCAAAACAGCACAGTGCACAACGGTCTGGAGTACAATCGACCGTGTAGGCCCTAGTTAGAGTTTCTTGGTTAATTTTGACGTCTTTCGACTGAAAGAACGCATAAAGCAACCTATATAGTTCGTTAAACTTATGAAACTATCAGTTTGTAACTAGGCAGTGTAAATGCACCAGCAATATAGGTTAAGATCTTCCGCGTTTTAACCCAAACCACTACGTTCTCTAACGTATACGACACAGACTGACAATTCGTAAGTTTATACTATGGAAATACTTACTCTTTAGATGCCTTTCGACCAATATCTTAGAAGTAGATTATCTACTGAGGATGACTAGTTTATTTAACTCACCATCCTTCGTGTTTTACTTTAATACGCCTATCATATGCGGGTCAGCTATGTTATACAGTTCTTTTAATCGAAATAGGACACAAACATATTACTCTACAGCTCAAAATGAAACTTCGTTTAGTGAACAACACTAAGTGACTAGTGGCAGTTGTGGGCTTTTTTGTTTCAGTTTCATTCCCTTGAATAGCGTCTAATTTAATTCTTGTGAATGGATTCCCAGGTGTGTGGCTAAATGATCATTACGATTTGGCGTACTATGTTTTGAGCCTTACCAACTGAGTGTGAAGTATTAGTAGAGTTACGGTTTTTACGCTCTGACGATATGATACCTAAGCAACGTAGGACCTGACGCATATATTAGTTACAGGGAGATTGGATTAACAAAGTGGCAGTATTTTCTATGGCTACCAAAAAAGCTTAATATAAAGATCCTGGTTATAAGGTGGGAAAGAAAGAATATTGAAGTTAGGTGAAGATGTCTATCACACCGTGGCCGATTTTAAGCGATATCGGCCAGAATTTTCAACCAATGATCATCATTCTTGCGTATAGCCCATCAGTCTGATAGTCATTAGCCTCATCGACTGGTACCTTCTCTTGGTTTGATCTCTCTGAGCTTTCGTCTGACATACCCGCTAGCTAATTGCGTGTCAAGTTAAGCAGAGAGTGATAATACACTCAAATAAGAAAGATTAGTTCAGCGAAGAGTTCTCTTTTCGGCGAATTCGTTTTCAAAGCTATACAATCGCAAATATGTGTACTTATTTCTACGGGATGATAATAATACTGATAATAAACTTCTGTTAGACATGGTGACAGTGAGGTTAAATAAACAAAGGTATTAGAAAAAAAATTAAAACAAGGAAGGTTTACTAATCGTTTCATTGTTAATGGCTTGAGTATTCATCAAAAGATAGATAGGAAAATTATCGTTGCGAAAGGATGGCTCAGCATGATAACCCCACTGTCACCATGTCTAACAAGTTTATTATCAGTTTTATTATCATCCTATAAAATTAAGTATGTATATTTGTGATTGTACAGCTTTGGGAATGAATTCGCCGAAAAGAGAACTCTTCGCTGAGCTAATCTTTCTTATTTAATGTCTTAATGGGTGTATTCCGTTTACAACCACTTAAGTTGACAATTTATGGCCACATCAACCTACGTACCATGGGTAGGGTGATCGGAAAAGCCCATGGAACTGTTTGCGTCTGTATCGCCGTTTTGTCAGTCATCAGAGCTGACGGGACTTCTAAAGTAAGTGAAGTCGATGCACTCAACAGCTCCGCTTACAACGATCAGATTAGGAATTGATTTCGAAGGACGAAGTTCATCCAGAAATTGTTGTTTAAGGAGTCCAGAGGAACGCATCTTATCCCTATCTTCGCACGATAAAACTACGACACTGAAGCACTTTAGGATGAGTAGTCTGTAGATGGAAGATCAGTATCTGGAAAGTTAGGTAGCACGGTATGCTTAAGAGCGTGTCAGGTGTGGTAACTTGAGCCTATGGATATCTGTCTCCGGCTCGATCTTAGTAGTGTCTATCTGTCTTAGGGGTGGGTTTAGGATTATATTCGGTGTAAATGGGGAAAGTAGACAACCCTAACAAACTCTTCTTGAAGTCACCACCTCCGAAGACAATTTGCCGTGAGCTTTTAACTTAACCATTTGTGTTCAAACGCAACCTCCGGACAATTTGTGACTGCGGTTGGACGCTGTTATTCATACCTATGTACGAAAACCTACCAAGAGTCAGATTTCACGAACACACATTGTTAAGTCTAATCCCTAATTGGCTTCTGGGTTTGTTTTTATAGAGCACCTTCTGTGTCTATGGTACTTAATACAGACATGTTAAATGGATGTAGTCGTACACCCATTTGAGCTTGTGACTGTCATATCGGCTTCCCAGAAAACCCTGAAAATTCCCTCTACAATCTGTCAACAGTGAAGTTAAATCAGATAGAAACAGAAGCCTTGTCTATTGGATTTAAATTTCATATCCCCAAAACACATGCCGAAAGAATCGACACAGAAACTCAATTTGAGAATTTATTTGATCAAATTAAAGAGTTGCACCCAGTTAGCGAAGAAAAGAAAGGCTGGTTTAAATCTAAACTAGTCGATATCGCAAACCAATACCTCGTCTCACCCACACCGCAATCTAAGCTTTTATCCAAAGAACACCTAACAGCACTACGAAATATTAAACGAAATGATGATATAATGATATTACGGTCAGATAAAGGTTCAAGTGTTGTCCTAATGAACACAACAGATTATGTCTCTAAGATGAATTCCATTTTGAGTGACCACACGAGATTCAAGTTGGAAAAAAGTAACAAAGACTTAACTGACTCCACCGAGAAAAGAATCACGAAAGTACTCAGAGACCTACTGAAAAAGAAAATGATCGACAATTCTACTTACAATAACCTACGACCTCGTGGGTCTCGTTTGCCCCACATGTATGGTCTACCGAAAATACATAAACAAGATAATCCTCTTAGACCTATTATGTCAATGATCAATTCACCATACCACAAAGTTGCAAGATGGCTGGCAGATAAATTAGAACCACTTCGTCAACGATTAGCCACTTATACACTGAAGGATTCATTTGTATTTGCTGATAGCATGAATCACATAAATATTGCTGGTAAGTTTATGGTTTCGTTTGATGTGACATCATTGTTTACAAAAATACCACTTCTTGAAACCATAGACATAATTTGTCAACATCCTGATATCCTACCTCTACCAGCAATAGAATTCAAACGACTATTACTCTTGTGTACAAAAGATGTTCAGTTCCAGTTCAACAATACTATATACCGACAAACCGATGGTGTAGCAATGGGAAGTCCGTTAGGCCCCGTCCTAGCAGACATTTTCATGGCTAACCTCGAAAGAACCAAGCTCAAAGGAGCGATTGATGAAATGATGTATTATTCGAGGTATGTTGATGATACATTCATCTTATGTAATAATCAACAACATGCAACAAATCTGTTAAAGTTTTTCAATGAAGCTCATCCAAATATTCATTTCACTATGGAACATGAAAAAGAAAACATGTTCCATTTCCTCGATATAGCGATAAAACGAAGAAAGGATGGCACAGTTCAACGCTCAGTTTATAAGAAAGACACATGGAATGGTATTTATCTCAATTTCAACAGCTTTTGTCCAATCAATTATAAAAAGGCACTTGTTAAAACACTGTTTCATAGAACAGAAAGAATATGTACTGCCGATACAATAGAAGAGGAAATTATGAATGTTAAAAAGTGTTTAAGAAATAACGGATACCCATTGAAATTCATTGAGAAATATGGAAAACGTGAAGATAAAATACCCAAAGAAACTACAGTAAATAAAAAACCTGTTTTTATTCAACTTCAATTCAAAGGCGATAATGTCACAGGGTCGATCAATATGAGACTAAAAACTGCACTGACAAAAACATATCCTGCAGCTAAATTGATTGTCCTGTCCAAAACGACATGTTCTTTGACACAATCAAAGGTCGACAGGTATCCCTTTCATGTTACCACCAACTGTGTATACAAATTTACATGTATCTGCCAAAGCAGTTACATTGGTAGAACAGAAAGGAGAGCCTACGTCCGATTCAAAGAACATATTCCGAACAGTTTGAGATTAAACGGACTAAAAGCATTTAGCAGCGCTGTCGCAAGACATCTCCTTGACACAGGACACGAAGTCGATATACTGAAGTCCTTCAAGGTGATCAACAAACAATCAAATTCAAACCTTTTGAAATTCGCGGAAGCAATAGCAATCAAACGTTTAAAACCAGATCTTTGTATACAAAAAGAAACAGTAATAAATCTTTCTTTGCCCTGGTAACATTCACCCCACCCCCTTTTATTTTATTTATTTTTATTACGTCATTTCAACTCTTTCTGAATTTTATAATTACATCACTCATAACTGACCAATTTCAATTCATATCTCTCTTTATTAACATTAATCTATTTTCAGTTACTTCATTACATAATCGTCTAATGTGTTTTAATTCCATGATTTCTAATCACTATTTCAATTTTCTGGAACCTTCCCTCCCAAACTCTATATATTCGAAACAAAAAATTTTATGACCTCAATCACTCTAACGAAATCTTTACCACATTATGTTACATATATTCATCCTTCATCGCCCTCTGTTGTATAAGTATGTCAATATCTATAATAACGTTGAATTTCAAATATTTTAGGTTGTAAGCAGCTGATGAGAACCTAACGAAATAAAATGAATTCATATTGTTCTGCACCAACCTTTGTTCTGACACTGAATAGTTTTTACTCATTTCACTATAGTGCAAATGGGACAAGTCTCATGCATTCCTGGATTTGTTTCACTACAATACCATTGTTGGATATTCTATTACCAATGTTATTTCTGTTCTAATGCGAGTGCTGGTTATTCTATGTGCCTTTATTTGTTTTTAAAATCAATTACAAAGACGCTTAAATTTAGTATTGATCTGATACCACTATTATTCCAGTTTAGTTGTGTCCATTCAGTTCAATTCATTTGTCCTTTGTCATCGATTACAAAGTTTTTTTTCACGTTAGCTGATTAGTCTTTTATGTATTCGATTTACGTGGTCATTTCTTAAATTATAGAGGTAAAACGAACAACTAAGACTTAATAGGCGGCAGAAAAGTTCGGAAAAAGCTGCCGGCTGAGTTGGGTGAAGTCCTTTTTGTATTTATGCAGTCATTACACAAACATCCGTACATGCGTAATCTTTTCAAAGAGATGCTCGATTAGTCACATGCAAAAAGTCCCATAAATATAAATTATTGGTTGATAAATAATGGCTGATGATAGTAAAGAAATAATGAGACCAAGCATTCTAGTTACTGAATTTGTAGTATTCTAGCGTCAACTCACGTGGTGTTGATCGAAAACAAGAGTTACATTTCGTTGATTTAAAATGAGTTTTAGGGATCGGTTAATTGAATAAATATTTCAGTCACGCTTATGTTTATTTCCATTGTTTATGTCTAGTAGTTCTCCATAACTGGGACTAGATCTTATGAGAGACAAACATCTTAAACTAAAGTATTTCTTAATCGTCTTTACACTAATCTTGTTGTTGAAGAAGATATAATGTTGAAAGTATTTCTATAAGAAGTGATAACTAAACGAACGGTGTTGTCAGCGTAGTACATTAATTGATTTTCGGTTCATAAATTGAAAGTATCGACGAGCTTTTTCGGGTTTGCAAAATTATAGACAGAGACTTATGACTTTAGATAGTTTGTTGTATGACAAAAAATAATATTTCTATCGCATGAAGTGTAACAGATCAAATTAGTTCATTTATAGAAACCAAGCAACATATATCGGTAGTTCGTCAGTTATACGATAGGATAAAACATTCAGCATCAAAACCCCTATTTTTTCAGTGGAAGATTTAATTCAGGTTTCATTTATATTGGACAGTCCGGCAATGACTCCTTGTCATGTAGATGTGTAAGTAGAATATTCACTAGTTTACCTAGACAAAGGTAATCACTTAAAATGTCCATGATTTAAGTTTGATGATTTAGTACATAAATGTTATATGAACAGTAGAATACAGAAACTTAACCCCAACTAACTTTCATATTGAGAAGCTTTATGAGGTAATACAGAACGAAAGCTTTTGGAGTCAGATCAAACTATGGGTTCAACTCTACAAGCTAATTATTGAAATCTAACGGTTCTATGATCAGCATTTGTGTCTAGATTCATCGGTTCACAAAACTGAATTCTCAAAATCCAAATTAAGCTTACAATGCACACTATAGCTTTAGTAGAGTAAAAAATAGTTACCTTTATGAACTGTTTAACTGGGCGGTGCTTTAGTTCCTACAAATCCTCTACTTAGCGTACAAACAGTACATTAACTTGAACATCATATTTAGCATTAACCTTTGTGATTATTGTACGAAATTTTTTAATGATATCATGTTTGGTTATGTAAGCAAATACGACATACTATATAGCAGACGTTTGTTATTATAGTATGCTTTGTTAGCCGTAAAAATGTTAATACATAAGTATCGAATTTTTACAGTTTGAGAAATGAATATCTTGATAAGCATAATAAATTTCAATTCAATATGAATGACTTAATATTCTTCAGCAAACAACTAGGCTTGTTCTTCACCTCAAGGACCGTTTGTTCATGCTGTATTGTATAATAGTTACGGTACACTATATCACTAGCGGTTAAATCCTACTACATAAAACTTGTTTGTGTGTTGCATGATATTGTTTTGATGCGACTAACTTCCCTCAAAGTATTTCATTAATTTATTTACACCAGAACACTTTTAGCCTAATATTAAGAGATTGTGCATTTTGAGTGTAAATTTACCAATCTCCAAATTTTAAGGAAAATTTTATGTTTTGGGGAAGCTGTAATAGAAAAAGTTTGGGAAAATGTGGCAAACACCTCAGAAAATTTCTACTGATCTTGGAATTTTCATTAAAATAACTTGAAACTTTGGGGAAATCCCCACTATTTTCCCAGACTTTGGGGAAAACTACGAACTTTTATATAACTTCGAAGAAAACACTAAAAATTCCACAGAATTTCCCGGAGATTGGGTCGCCGCGATTTGAGCTGAAAAACGACTAACTAGACATATTCAACTTCATATAGTAAGCTATGAGTCGCTCATATTCTATGGAAACTAAAGATCTCATCGACTGATCTTCGTAAGCCGAATCTACGTAGACAAATAATGCAAAACTGAAAACATATTTACATCAATAAATTTTGAACCTTTAGCATAATAATAAATGAATGCTTATAAATCCTGATACAATCCTCTAATCACCACTAATACTCTGTTAACACTATACAGAGAGCTCGGTAAAAGTGTATTTTAAGTACAAGTGATTAAAGCAATTAGTCCCTTTTACAAATTTCAATGGAATAATGAGAAGACGGAGTTCATTTGAAAAATGTTATGTATTTGCGCTATATATTCCCAACAATCTGGTCACACATATACTTGTCAGGGCACTTTCTATGAAAATTAATAAAGGTCAATTAAATGAAAGTCCAAGTAAAAGGTAACAAAGGGGTTAGAAATGACTTATTCTTATTCTACTTACATGATGTAAAATTATGTACAGCGCAAATACAAGTGATTGAACAGTGGACAATCTGTTATTTGTCGTATATATCTAAATTAGATCGAACTGATCATGTATAATTCTAAGTTGTCATCAAATGCAGAGTAATCTAATGACCATTATTCTAATGGCCATTTCATAAGCTTGATTATCAGAGGATTTTTGGCCTGACTGTTCAAACAATAAAACATTAATTGCTGTTCAGTAATTGGAAAATGTGTTGTTTAGGTAGATAACTTTATTATTTTCAAAGTTGAGTTTACCAATGTGTAAGTTGGGATAATTAGTTTAGGTATCTGGACATCGAAACGTTGGTCGTTTTTTCGAAACCATCGTAGGGGTAAATAAATCCCCACAGTCAATTGCCCTGTAAATCTTGGACATTTGATGCTGGCCGCATTAGTTTTACTGGACTCACCTATATGAAGGCTCTCGGTCACCCATCCTTACCAAATCACAAGTGGGCGCGCCATGCTACGCAACCCTTTCAACCACTAAACAGCTTAGACCTAACGTTCTTTCGACATACCTGTGGCCTTCAAATATGTCTTTGAACTCTTTCATTCCTGACTTCTGATTTGACTGGGTTGGAATACTTCGATTATAAAGGTGTTACTGGTTAATGCATTGTGAAACTCCGAATACTTGTGGCATCTTTAGTGGTGATGCCGACGTGATCTGGTACACGTATTCGCAAACTGTGTGTCTGCTCTTTGTTGGGACATTATATGTCATGTTTAAACTTGTATTTTCACATATTGTGATATTTTTTTATTTTTCAAAATTTTTTTCACCCATTGGTATATGATATCTTCATCATAATAGAACAGACGCCCAAGTTACTTTGGACTGAACCTCTTTCGTCTCATACCATTCTAGCCCGAAGATAAAGTAGCCTGGTTCTGCTATTCAGAAGCTAACTTCCACAAGAATGGCGTGACAGATCCACGTACACATGTAGTGGCTGTGCTTCGATAACTAATCACCCTCGAACCGTTATCGTATAATCTTCAACGATGTATGAAATCAGATCGCAAAAAGAAGCAGCTACTACAGTTTATTTAGCAGATAATTCGGACCAGACAGCAGAGGCAAAAGGGATGAGCAAGTGGACTACGATTGTAGCAGTAGCAGTAGCGAGTAGTTGTAGTGAATGGGTGCAAATGTATATATATATATATATATATATATATATATATATATATATATAGATAGATAGATAGATAGAAAAATGGATGAGTCAGCGAATAGATTAAGCAGTTAATGATGAAGCTAGCAGAATGAATACATGCGTAGGCGCTAAACAATGTTCAAGCATATGTACATTGTTTAGCGCCTACGCATGTATTCATTCTGCTAGCTTCATTATTAACGGCACGGTTTAAACGTTAGGTCCTTTCGAAATGTGCCCGCCATTTCGTTTCGACGACCTTGAACGGCTTGACTAGAGGCGGTCATTCCGTATTTCAATTGCCGTGGGTTGGTTGGATTGCATGAGTATCAAGTTTTTTCATATATAAGTCATCTTATGCTACATAAAAAAGCACGAAATAAATACCAAAACCATTAACTTGTGATTCTGATTCCATTGCTCATTCACTTTTCGTCGGACGAGTCAGTCTGTAATGCAATAGGAATTCATGAATTAACTCATTAATAGTTGTTTTTTTATTCAAGTCTGTGTCGTAACAAGCACTGGGAATTTATTCAGTGTCTAACCCTTGTAGTATTTCGTCTATACATCTGGTATTAGCAGGAGAAATTGATAAGCACCATTTAGATATTACTCGACAATATGCATCATAACTTTGTTCACATTTTCGAATGCGATTGTGCATTTCGTTTACAGAAAATTATTCGTCAACCCTATAACAGACACATCATAAATCAGTATTAAGTACGACATGGTTTTGTCACCATGCTCAGAAGAGACATCCATCGTTTTACTTATGAAGATTTTGTGCCTATTTAATGTGGTGTTATACACTGTTCCTGTATACGTTCAGAAAGCCGGTAAAAGAGACTATCAACGTCAATTGTTACTCACATAATTTTTCTCTGATACGTTACACAATAATACGTCACTTCAGTACAAAACAATGCTACCTATAGTCCGAATAACTTTTTATGGCTCAAAACAAACAATTTATATAATATTCATAGTTAGTTTAACGCTTACTTCTTTCTAGTTACATTTTATAAACGACTACGGACATCTATGTTTGCCGTCACCATAATCAAGGAGGTGAACCATATATAATGCTTTTCACGGCTTATTTTCATGAAAACTCAATCTGTAATCTGTTTTTGACCAGAAAAATGGTGATTTGACTTGTTTGACTTTTTATTGTTAAAAATAACCATATTACGCCAACTACATATTTAGTTAGGTGGTGAGCACGAAATACGTCAAACTGCTTATAAATTAAAATAAAAACTATCTTCCAATCACAAAGATTGCGAGAAGTCACGCATGATGGAAAAAAGGCTGTTAATAGCTGATAAATAACGACACACAAAATCCACGACAATATGTTACATGTGCGCGAAAACACGTGACCTAACACGCATAGTGTGCCCACAATAATAATAATAGTACAACAAGTTGTTATAGCGCGGATGACTTTGTCCATTAAATAGGTCAACAAAAGACCTTGATTGACCTAAACTCAATTGCACGTGAGTCGCTATACACAATCCATCACAGTGGTGAAAGTACTACCGCGAGATTTCAACAGATATGTCGCACCTAGTATGTTTACTAGTGATGTCTCTGAACTTTGTAAAACTTTAAAAAGGCTATTCTTGAGAGTAGAAATCTAACCGATCGACAAAGGTTGGATCATTCCAACAAAATTGATCTACAACATGGCTCGGCAACAGACATGTTGCTACGCTTTTGATAGGTCGATGGTTAAAGGACCTTTGACGAGGACCTGTTTAGACAGCTCTTTTGTTTAAGCTTCACAACAGGTGCAGATAGTGCTTGTCTCATTCCAAAACAACGCTGTAGAAGAACAGTTTCCATCTGCCAACCGGATTCTGGAGTTCAACGGAGCTTCTAGCACCGAGGTCTGTTCAGTCAAAGAAAAATCACAGATGACATGAAATGACGTCACAGACCTGTCATATTTTAACATTTTATTATTCATATTATTCATTATGACCACAGACGCTACAAACTTGTGGTGTTTGAATGAACTAATGATTCCTTTGTACTTGTTGCATGCTTAACTTCGAATTCCAAATACAGTACATTCGTTAGTGCTTATCTAGTGCTTCTTGATCCGATTACGTTATTTCTGGGATTCTTAGTTCATACTATAGTTCAAATAATAATAATATATTTCTGTATGAGCAGGTACACGTCATTTTTACAGGCATGATCTATAAATTACAACATTTGTTGGCGCACAACATGCTTCCCAACTTCTTAAGTTTATAGTTGTTATAAAGTAGTGCAGCAATCTCGACAGGTAAATCCTAAGAATGTATTGTGTTGTACAGTACCTTCAACACTCGGTTTACGGCCGAGAATTCACTCTTTTAACTGACCACAAACCTCTTACCTTCTATTTAAGCCCGTCTTCAGACATGTATTCCCGTCGCGTCTCAAAAACCGCACTACGTTTCGCAGCATACTTCAGATATACAACACACCTCCTGCGCAAGCGATGTAGTTGCAGACGCATTGTATCGTATAACTTCTTTGAACAATTTCCAACGAATCGACGTCTACAGGTAGGTATTGTCCAGTCGTGTGGAAACATTATCGACACACCGTCTTCAACACGGTTTTACGCGTTTCACACCAGTAAGGGCCGACAGAATCCAGAAGCGCAAAGGAGGAGTGACTCTGTTCATTAGAAATAGTAGCTTATTTACCACTGTTAACAACAAATCTCATGAAAAAGAGACATGAGAAGTAGTTAGTTGCCGCATCAAATGCAAGTGACAAGAGATGCTGACTGGGCTTGCCTACCGTAGTCCAAACTGTGAGGCGAATGAGGTGCTGCTGGACCATTTCAACACTTGGTCATCAGGAGGTCGATGTTGAATCTTAGGAGACTTTAATTCACCTACGGCAGACTGGAAAAATCTGAAGACCGAAATGTCAGGAAATCGTTTCGTACAGAAGCTAGTTGATACGGTTATCACATGAGCCGCAGTGCAACATGTGAACTACCGGATCTCATATTGACCCACTTTGAGGATGACGCCACCAACCTCCATTATGTCCCATCACTAGGCAAGAGTGACCATGCAGTTCTGGTCTTTGATTTCCACATAGTTGTCATTAGCGAGGACGTGTCAGCTCAAGGCAGACAAAATGTCTTTAAAGCAAATGTACAAGATAATATACATTCTGTATTCTCAGTTGACTGGTCAGTAACACCAGAGTCTCCAAATGAAACAGCTTGAGGTGGATTCGGATATTCGTACATAGAATTCACTGCACCGCACATACCGTCGACTACACCAAGGGGTCCGACAAACTTCTCACCGTGGTTCAGTATAGAGATTTGTACTCCTCTCCATAAGAGGAGAATTTGAGGGAAATTTAGGTTACTAGGAGCTGAAGAGGCAAAATCTCAATATCGGGAAGATGGGAATATTTGCGTCCGGACCCTCGGCAAATCTACAAGGCTGTACGAAGTTGTTAAGAGATATACAGAACACCCTAAACAATTATACTCGTACATTAACCAATAAAAAACTAAGGGCAGAGGAAATATGAGAGTATTTTGGGGGGAAAATAATACTACATCACTAATGGAGGACGATCATAGCAAAGCTCAGGTATTCTTAAATTACTTTAGCAATGTATATATCGCAGAGAAACTCTACAAATCACCGGGCCCAGATGAAATACCTCCGGCCGTTTTTAAAGATGGTGGTGACTTTCTGGTTAAGGGATCGGCGACGTTGTTTACAAAGATCTGGGGACTAGAGAGTGTACCAACGTCATGGAATGAGTCGATAGTTGTCCCTATCTTTAAAAACGGTTCACGTCGCTCCTGTAACATCTATCGGGGGATAAGTCTACTTCCGATTGCGTCCAAGCTATTGGCTTCCGTCATACTTCGTAGGTTGTTCAAAACCCGAGAAAGATTGACTCGCGAGGAGCAGGCTGGGTTTCGTTCTGGTTGAGGATGTATTGATCATATCTCCACACTCCGCCAAATGTTAGAACACCGTCATACTTATCAAAGGCCAACAATCGTAGTGTTTCTTGACATCAGGGCTGCCTTCGATTCGTTGGATAGGAATGTTCTCTGGGATTGTCTATTAAAGAAGGCTTTGTCTGAGAAGTTTATTAACATCCTAAAAGCCCTATACACAAGCGCCTCAGGCAGAGTGAGGGCATACAACCACCTCTCTCCATTGTTCCATTCGAGCAGTGGGGTTAGACGGGGTTGCCTAATCTCACCGTTCCTCTTCAACTTTGCCATCGATGACATTCTGGAAACAGCTCTGATGAATGTAAGTAATGGTGGTGTGGATCTGTTGGCTGGAGAAAGACTTCTCGACCTTGAGTATGCGAATGATACTGTCTTACTGCGCGATAATGCCCAAGGCATGCAATCTGCACTTAATCAGTTGGCGATCAATGTCCGTAGGTATGGTATGTGCTTTGGACCTTCGAAGTGCAATGTACTTCTACAAGACAGGCAGGATTCTAATCCTGTACTCACACTGTATGGTGAGCAGATAGAAGTAATCGAAAAGTTCGTGTATCTGGGTAGCTGCTTAAGTGCTGGTGGGGGTGTGAGTGATGAGATCAATGCACGTATATTGAAAGCCAGAGCGACTTATGCCAATCTGGGACACCTTTGGCGCCTTCGTGATGTTAGTCTGGCTGTAAAAGCTTGGATCTACAACGAGTCGGTGATAACAGTTTTGTTCTATGCTTGTGAAACCTGGCCTCCGAGTTGAGGATGTTAGACGACTCTCTGTGTTCGATCATCGCCGTCTCCGAAGGACTGCCTTTCCGTTTCCCTCACTGTTACTATTATAATTATTATTATTACACTACCTTACACTAATCTGTTCGTCATTGTTTTTTTCTTTTTGAATTCTCATTGTTTTGTGTGGCGCATGTATACTTGATGCTTTCTTGTACCAATATTTATGTGTTCAGAGGAATAAATAAATAAATATCGTAGAGATGCCTTCACCTACAGTTCAGACAACTGATAAAAACACACCAAACACTGAGCATTAACGAACTCAAAGTCTTGGGTCTGCTAAATGAATCTGACGTAGGCAGACCCATTAGACTCGATGGATTGCATACGAGGTTACTAAAGGGGTTAGCAAATCTTGTCGCGAATACCCCAAGCAGATGTTTCAATCTATCTGTAACCCAGAGTCGATTAGCAAAAGACTAGAAGAATGCTATAGCAAGTCCTACCTTCAAAACAAGTACGAGAAATAGGCCTGAGAACTATCGACCCATAGACCTAACCAGTGTGTTTGATTTCATAAAAGATTATTCGGAAGGATTTGTTTAAGCATCTGTACGAAAACCGAATTCTTTCTGAAAAGTAGCACAGCCTTAGGACCGGTTAGTTCTGTCTCACTAACTTATTGGTAGCCCGTGAAAGTTGATGCGCTCTTAATGGCTAAAATTTATCTATATATGGAGCTTACATTGACTTCAACAAAGCGTTCGACAGAGTTCCTTACAACAGGCCGTTATGTAAGTTACGCAATGTCAGGATTGGGGGCAATTCATTATTGTGGACAACAGACTTCCTAGCTTAGCGTCAATAAAGAGTACGAGTGAACTCAAAGTTGCTAGCTGGGAAACTAGGCTTGACGGACTGCCTCAGGGTACAGTTTGGGGATCAGTGTTGTTCCTACTGGGTGTAGGTGGCCTTCCTGGTCTATCATCACTGGTTTTGATATATGCTGACGATGTCAAGATATGGAGGGCGATAAAAAGTAAAGATGATAGTTTGGAACTTCAAAATGACCTGTTAAAGTTATCTGAATGGTCTAAAATTCGGCAGTTGCCGATAAATGCTTCCAAGTGCATTATGATGCATCTTGTTCATCAAAGTACATATACAAACACGGTGAATTACAGTGAAGAATGTGACAGATATTCAGTGTTTGACAACGCTTTTACCAGTAACACCCTCTAATATAATTCGTTCCCACCGAGAGAAATCAAAAGACAGAGTCGAGGAGATCGGAAGAGTGTATTTGGCGATAACCAAAATATCGGAATTCTCTGATCTAATCTGGCTAGCGATTGCGGTAGATGTTGAGCACGGCGTTACCACACGTGATCTGGTGCGGATGCCTGACCGAGCGCCTTCAGCTAGATGAGTCCACTAAAACATATGGTTAGCATCCAATGTCGGAAACTGACAGGGCTATTTATTTTGGGGATTTATTTACCGCTACAGATCACTCCCCCCTAGTGGGTTAGTGATGACCCTAAGACGTGGCCAGCCAGAAGTTTAAACCCAGCGAGTTTGTCGTTGGTAAACACTCTTCTGATAGCTTGCTAGGATTAGCAGCGTCTGGTCGTCTTTCCTTACTATATGGGACCGAGGTACAACATAGTAAAAAAATGTAAAATGAAAATTTCAGATCCTCATAAACGTCATCGTTCTTTTCCAGCCGTCCTGGAAAAGAAAAAAGAAAATGTAAGTGCATGTCGAAATACACTCGTATGTGCGTAAAAACACAATGTCGGCGAAAAAAATGGAATATAAACTAATACACGTAATAGCGTTAAAAAAATTTTGTTTTTTTTGTTTTTTTGAATAAAAAATAAAAATATATAAGCATATTAAAATTGTTTTTTTTAAAATATATATCGTAAAAAGAAAATCGAGATAATATAAATGTCGAGTAGTGCCTTACGTGCAATAGTCGTTTAAATGTTCTGGAAATCTACTCTTCTTCCAGAACGCGTCGTTTTAAGTTTATTTTCAGATACATTCGGAGTATCATCGCTAGTGTTGGTTGTCGGTTGAGGAATTATGAGTGTAGGAGTCGTGTTGTGCGATTGTACCGAAGGAAAATCGACGTGATAGGATTTCCTTCTAAATACGCTGCTTTTAAGCGATCGATGCTGATGCTATCGTTGGTTCCGTTCTTATCGACTATATAGTACTTAGATTCACGTTGAAGAACTTTGAAAGGTCCTTCGTATGCTGATTCGAATGGTCGTCGATGCGAGTCTCGACGAACGAAAACGTGTGTACTATATCGTAAGTCAGGTTGAACGAAAACATCAGTTGATTGAGGTCGAGTGGAAGCAGGTTTAACTGAACGCATTGCGTTTGTAAGCCTGTTCGTGTAGGAGGTTAGATCCATGTTCATTGAAGAGGACGAAGGATCCACGAATTCTCCTGGAAGTCGAAGTGTCGTTCCATAAACGAGTTGAGCCGCAGTGTATCCAATGTCAGCTTTCACTGCATTGCGGATACCTAGTAAGACGAGTGGAAGAGCGTCGGTCCACTGTGAAACGTTTGCAGCTGATAGTGAAGCTTTCAGTTGTCGGTGAAAACGTTCTACCAACCCGTTTGCTTGTGGGTGGTAGGCGGTCGTTCGGAAGCGAGTGATTCCTAAAAGTGTGGTCAGACGACGGAAAAGATCAGATTCAAACTGACGTCCGCGGTCTGTAGTGATGGTTGAAGGGCAGCCGAAGTTTGCTACCCATCGTTCGACGAATGTGCGGGCCACTGTTTCAGCAGTGCTGTCCTTGATAGGTACTGCTTCTGGCCATCGAGTGAAACGGTCTACGCAGGTTAAGAGATAAGAGTATCCATTTGAATCTGGTAAAGGTCCTACCAAATCCAGATGAACATGGTCGAAACGAGCATCGGGAGTTTTAAACGAGCCTAAGGGACATTTATTGTGTCTGATAACCTTAGATTTTTGGCAGCTTACACAGGAGCGTGCCCACTCCCTCACGTCTTTATTCATGCCAGGCCAGCAAAATCGTTCTGCTATAAGCTTGATGGTTGCACGAACACCTGGATGAGAAAGTTTGTGCAATGTATTGAAGACATTGCGTCGATAATGTTTCGGCACGATTGGGCGATCCCTACCTGTAGATGTGTCACAAAGTAAGGTTTCCTTACCTGTTCCCATCTGTTTGATGCGTAGTTTAAGTGTTGTGGACGATAACTCGTGCTGAAGATCAGTGTCTTCTTTTTGAAGCTCGGCGAGTTTAAGAAGGTCGATTCCTTGGAAACTGTTCAAGGAAGTTATGCGAGATAAGGCGTCTGCAACTACATTGTTTGCTCCAGAAATGTGTTGAATATCTGAAGTAAACTGCGAAATGTAGTCCAGTTGTCGAGACTCACGGGGAGAGTACTTGTCAGAAGGAGAGCTTAACGAGAAAGTGAGCGGTTTATGGTCCGTGAAAAGAGTGAATTCACGGCCTTCGATATAGTGTTGGAAATGCCGTACAGCACAATACATAGCTAGGAGTTCCCTACCGAATGTGCTGTACCTCGATTCGGTGTCTAGCAACCTTCTAGAGAAAAATGCCAAGGGTTGCCAGGAGTTGTTAACCCATTGTTGTAAGACTCCTCCGATTGCCGAGTCGGATGCGTCTACTGCGATGCTAATGGGTGCTTCGGTGTCCTGATGTGCGAGCATTGTTGCTTTAGCGATCAGTTCCTTAACTGTGGAGAATGCTTTTCGTGCGGTGTCGTCCAAATTAATGGATTTCGCATTTCCACGAAGTTGGTCGGTCAGAGGTTTCATAAGTAATGCGCATTTCGGTATGAAACGTCTATAGAAACTTACCAGGCCGTTGAACGTGCGTAATTGCTTGACGGTGGTCGGTTCTGGGTAATCCAGAATGGCCGCCACTTTGGTTCTAAGGGGTCGGATACCTTGAGCATCGATAGTGTGTCCCAGAAAGTCTAATGAGTCGGTTCCAAATTGGCATTTCTGAACGTTTACAGTTATGCCATGTTTTTGTAATCGTTCGAAAACAAGATCCAGATGCTTGAGATGTGTTTCTCTGTCCGGACTTGCGATTAGACAGTCGTCAACATACGCGTGTACGAAGTTGAGACCTCGAAAAACGTCGTCTATGAATCTTTGGAATGTTTGAGCAGCATTCCTTAGACCGAAAGGCATTCGCAAAAATTCATAGAGTCCGAAGGGAGTTATGATAGCTGTTTTCGGTATGTCGTCAGTAGCCATAGGGATTTGGTTATACGCTTTAACCAAGTCGATTTTCGAAAAGACAGTTGTACCTTTCAAGGTAGCTGTCAAATCGTGAATGTGAGGCAACGGGTAACGATCGGGAATGGTTTTCGCGTTCAATCGCCGATAGTCACCAGTTGGACGCCAATCGTTGCTGTCCTTTTTAGGGACCATGTGCAACGGAGATGCATATGGGCTACTTGACGGTCGTATGATTCCTAAGTCCATCATGTGATCGAATTCGTTTTTCGCTAACCTTAGCTTTTCAGGAGCTAGTCGTCGTGCTTTAGAGAATACAGGTGGTCCTGTAGTCGTGATGTGATGTGTAACATTGCTGGTTACACACGGTAGTTTCGCTTTCGTTTGTTGTATCCCAGGGTACTTATCGAGTAGTGGTTGATAGAGTGGGTCTATCATATGCTTAACTGTGACTGGGGATACTCTACAACCAGTAAAAGAAGTTACGCAAACGGACAAATTAGTGTTTCCGTCTACTAGCCTCCGTTTGCGAGTGTCGATGATCAGATTGTGGTGTTGTAGAAGGTCCATACCAATGATTGGCATAGAAACATCTGCAACAACGAAAATCCAGTGGATGGGTTTGCGTAAACCCACGTTAAGGTAAACGTACCTTTTGCCATACGTAGCGATCGGTTTTCCGTTTGCCGCCTGTAAGTTTAGAGTCGATTCGTGAAGTCGGTCGTTAGGATTTGCTGGGAGAACGCTAACTTCTGCGCCAGTGTCGACGAGGTAGCGAACTCTCGTTGTCACATCTGTGACGAATAACAGACGGCTTTGTTCGCCGGCTACGGTTGCCGTTAACGCGTGCCGGCTTGGAAGTTTCCCGAATTGTTTTTCGAATCAGTCGGTTTCGTGTTGGGAAAATTGCAGGGTTTTCTGCAATTTCTGGAAAACTTTCCATACTGGTTATGATACCAGCACCAGTCGGGGTTATCTGTCTCTCGTGGTCTAGAGACAGATCGCTTACGAGAAATGCTTCTACGTGGTGTGCGCGATCTCTTACGGTCGGTACGAAGACTAAGATAACGCGTGAGTGTGTGACATAAGTCGGTTATATCATTTTGAGTCGTTTGAGGTTGATCTAACCTTTGTCGATCGGTTAGGTCTCCTCGTTTGAGAATCGAGCGTTTTAAGATTTCGTAAGGTTCGGAAACATCACTAGTAAACATACTAGGTGTTACGTACCTGTTGAATTCCCGCAGTAGTGCCTTGACTACTGCGAGGAATTGTGCACGTGTGTCGATCACGCCGTGCTCGGAGAAGTCGGCTTCTGCGTAGCAAAACCAGGCTTCGATGTTGTCGGGCCAGAAAGGCATCAGTTGAAACGAGGGTGGGGACAAGGTCTTAAGCTTGAGTACTTTAGGTGTCTGTTCAGTCATGATGAAATATGAAGTACGATAATGAACGAGGGGGGAAAATATATATATATATCCAAGAAAAAATACGAAAAAAATCACAATGTTTAAAAAATAAAAAATAAGGCAATGATATATAAAAATCCCGAAAAGGAACAGACTCACAGTTGCAATAAGGTGTACCAGATCACGTCGGTCTCGCCAATGAAGAATGTGACAGGTATTCAGTGTTTGACAACGCTTTTACCAGTAACACCCTCTAATATAATTCGTTCCCACCGAGAGAAATCAAAAGACAGAGTCGAGGAGATCGGAAGAGTGTATTTGGCGATAACCAAAATATCGGAATTCTCTGATCTAATCTGGCTAGCGATTGCGGTAGATGTTGAGCACGGCGTTACCACACGTGATCTGGTGCGGATGCCTGACCGAGCGCCTTCAGCTAGATGAGTCCACTAAAACATATGGTTAGCATCCAATGTCGAAACCTTACAGGGCTATTTATTTTGGGGATTTATTTACCGCTACAACAGTGAGCTACCTGTTGTCATGGCACACAATGACTTAGGAGTCATCGTTAACCTACACTTAAAAACTAATCCACACTGTCAATCATTGGCACTAAAGGTTTTAGAACCCTGTGGTCAACACGTAGGGCTCTTAGTCATGTCGATGCTGAAACCATTTTGACTTTGTATACAGTATTCGTTCGTCCTAAACTCGAGTACACATACAATTGTCTAACCGCTGCCTGAAAGAGACAATGAGCTGTTGGGTAAAGTTTGAAGAATCGCAGCTTAGCTGACTTTTGAAATGCCAAAGCTTCTATGTGATGTTTGACTGGTTAAGATAAACCTATATCCGTTGTCATATAGAAGAATCAGAGGCGACTTGATCACAGTTTTTAAATTACTTAGTGATAAGTTTGCATCTGATATGCCCTAACTTTTCTTGTCTTCCAAAACAAAGTGTTTACGAGGACACGCCAAAATGGTTCGCAAGTCCAGAACAGATTATTTGTCAGCTGACTATCGACTTTCCCATTGAATAATCTACAAATGGAATTCGTTACCTCAACACGCAGTTGAACCTCCATCTGTGGATGCATTTAAAAGAAATTTGGATCAACTGAGAGACCATCACTGTCAGGAGAAATACAGGCTACCTAGCCTCCTATCCCTTTCCAAACGGAAACTAAAATGAAACTGAAGTATCCTGTAGAGATTTGAAGGTCGTTGAAACGTAAGATGAGTAGCGGCTGTTCAAAAGGCTTAGGAAATGGGTTTATGAGGTCTCAGTCGTTTAGTTTTTCCGCCCATGTCTCTGGATTTCATCCGCCCTCCATCCGCCCCAGTTTTCAATCCAACAACTGAAGAATTTACTGACCCTATTAGTTATGTCCAACGTATTTCCCCGATAGCATTTAATTACGGGATTTGTAAAATACGCCCCCCAAATGTAAGGGTCTTATCATATTTATTATTTATTAATTTTGGAAGGGCTGGAAGCCACCATTCTCTGTCGATCAACAAAACTTTACTTTTGTTCCCAGAGTGCAGGAGTTGTCTGATGTTAGTGCATATAATCGTGTAAGATATCATTTTATTACTTCTCTAGTAAATTTTTGGGAGGCTCAGGTAGTGTGGAGTACCTAATGACTGCATTCTTTAGGATGTTACATTGTTTGTCCCCCAAATAAAGGGGAAAAGTATCGATATTTATCGATTATGGAAACAGGTAAAGTGTACTGGCGGCTACCAAACTGTGTGCGAAAAAAAGCTTTGGTGTAAAATTTGTGGGGAAATCGGCTTGCCAGCAATTCCATCTTTTGCCTCTGCTCTGTGTTCACACTATAAGAAGTACTTGTTGCCCTATGATACGTTTATCGCTGATGAATCGGTATGTACTATTATTATTTATATTGCCATTCATAGGTAAATGATAATAAGCATTTAGAGTTTTCATGTTCAAGTCAGTCGCGAAAAAATAAACCACCGGTACACAACCGTTTAAGTAATTTACTTCTTTTAGGTCAACAAGATGGTATGCTCTGTGTGCAATCTTGGTAATGATGACAAATATCTCCTCTTGTGCGATGGTTGTGAAACCTATGGAGCATGTCACACGTACTGCCTTGATCCACCTTTGTCTGATGTTCCCAAGGGAAACTGGTACTGTCGTTCTTGCATAATAAGGAGATATAAGCGGTTAAATCGATATGAAGCCTTTGGATTTAAAAGCTCAAATGTAAAATATACGCTTCATACATTTGGGATTCGGGCTGATGATTTCAAGGCGAAACACTTTGGGAAACCAACGCATGTAAGTGTTTTTCTCACTCTAACTCATCTTTTTAGATGGTTTCACTTGAAGAGACTGAAACCGAATTTTGGCGCCTTGTTGGCTCCGAAGATACTGGGGTAAGTGTGGAGTATGGGGCCGACCTGAATGCTCGTGAACATGGATCAGGCTTCCCAACTTCCCGACCCGGAAGGATAAGTCAGAAGTTGAAACATTATGTTACGTCACCTTGGAATTTAAACAACACTCCTCTCCTAGATAACTCTGCTCTTAGATTTTTACCACGGAATATATCTGGCATGATTGTAAGTCTTGAATGTTTCTGTATACATATTCGTGTGATAAAGTTCCGCCCTATTTAGCTACATGGGATAATTTGTGCTAGAATACAGTATCAATTAACTAATAAATATTTTTATCATTGTTCTGATCATTTCCCTAGATAGTTTAATTCCTAGTGGTCAGCTTACTCTTCGTCCGATAGTTTATATATGTTTATGGTTTTACTGTAAACTATCTTACCTAGTCAATTATCTGATAACTGTATAATTTAATATGATTCGGAAAGTAAAGCAACGAGAGAAAGGAGAGCGGTTGTGGGCATACATTAAGAAATAAATGTCCCAGGTGGTACTCTATTCACAGGCTTTTGCTACATATATTAGCGCTTTTTAAAAAGACTTTCATTGACCGCTCATTTGAAGCCTACAACCAATGCAGAATTTTTTATTTACCAACAACTCAAACTAAGAAGTGCAATAACACAAAAAGACTCAGCATCCAATTATCATACGTACACACACAATGGACACCATTATCTATTCCATTAAATTTGAGTTGAAACGTTCACTTTTTCACTAGGATTTCGTTTAGTTTAGTTCTGTGGATATTACTGTGAATCTTATTTAACTGCTCAAAGATGCTTTTGTTTTGAAAACGCACTACCTTTGTAACCGATTTTTCTTACTGAGTGGAGCATAGTTATGTCAATCATACTCGTCATTTATCATCATGGAACATAGTATATATATATATATATATTGCTGTCTCACTTGTAAAGTGCAGATCTGTTGCATTGAGAATCCTATATATGACCTCTACTTCTAGTCTTAACCATAGTATTTTTTGTTGGCTCGTAACCCACTCTGTCCTAACGTTCCGAAGTGTATCTCACTATCATTGTCAATTTCCTCAGAATTTGTGGCATCGGAAATTTCATCTTAATAGCAAATTCGAGTTCTTCTAGACATGAGCATTTCTAGTGAACAGTTCCTAGTCATTGTCCATGTCCTTATCAAATTTACAATCATTGTCTAGCAAATGTTAATATAACTGGTAAGCAACCAGATTGTTGGAACCTGAGTACACACAAAAGAAAACATGTTGATTCATCTTCAGGATAATTAGTTATCTCCTAGATATTCAACGCTTAACTGACTGATTTTTAAGTTAAACAATCCATCGTAAAATGAAATTGACGTGGATAAAATCGCGACACAGTAACACTGACTTTTACATAGACCACTGGTTCATTGTTTTACATACCACGCTCCCTGTAGCGATTTGTTTACAGAGTGACTTGATAAATTAACAGTTCACCGAAAAGCTTGCTTTCGTCTATCAAATTATTTTCCCACTTAAATGATAGATAAAAATGCTACTTTACTCCCTCTTCCAAAAAGTAACCAAAGTGAAGTTCAGAATTAAAACTCGACGTCTAAAAGCTATGTCTTTAACCAATGAGTCACACTACGTTGGATTGCGATCATTATTTATATTTACGAAAGTATTATTCTGACCTGTTTCTGGAATAAATATCGTCACATGAGATCGCTTTGCATTTAGATTTGATTCAAAGTTTATCTTAATTGCAGATTCCTTGGTGCTATGTTGGTATGGCCTTTTCCTGTTTTTGCTGGCACACAGAGGATCATTGGAGTTACTCCATTAACTATCTGCATATGTAAGCACCAGTCTTATCATCCGCGGTTCCTAATATATTTCTTTTCATACCTAATTAAGTGTCATTTACCCAACAAGCCTTTATCTCTATGTACAGCTTACGTTTTGACATACAGTAATATAACCCAGGGGGAAAGATATACTTACTTATCAAATCTGAATTTTTTTAAATATTGAGACTAATAACTATTTACTTCCATGTTTTTTAGTCTGATGAATTCCAGCTTAACTTTGGTTTTACTTTTTGAGATGCAGTGTGCTTTTTTGAAAAATATTGATTTGGAATGGATCTGTTCTCATATTCATTTAAACTCTCCCTCTTGAAATGCTCTCACATGGCCGCTCATGTACAACCACTATCAAAGAAGTCCTAATCACTGCCTTCTCGCAGAGGGGGTGTTGCTCACGAAATTGAGAGGACGAAAAGTGAATGTACAGCAATTAAACCAGGTTGGTGGATATAGAGGATCCATCTAGGGGAGTCGGAAAACTCTGATTCCAAAACAATGGTGCACACAAGCTCCAGGATCATGAGGGAATAAATGGAATATGAACCAATTATTGGTCACCGGCTACCATGGGACTGCATCTTCTGACGTTGATCCACTGCCTTGTGGATCAGATCTTTAGGTCAAAGGCTCCAGGTGTGGCCCTCTTTGAAAACCACCTGCTCCGATTTGGGCACCTGAGCAGTATCACAGCTCACTCACAAATCAAGTGACTTGTGTGGCGCATATGTATTCGGTGTTCCTGTGTACCAATATTTGTATGTTCAAATAAGTAAATAAACAAGCTACATTGGCTGTTGCAATGTCTTTAGTGAAACAGAGGTTATATATATATATATATATATATATATATATATATATATATATAAGGGCATGCTGTACATTGTTTCTCAAAATCAACTATCTTATTGTTTATCTTATCTTTTAATCTTATTTAAATTTCTCTACTCAGATGTTTAGTTTAATCTCTCTATGCTAATGTGGTGTGGGAACTCTAGCCAACACACACTTGCGCCATTCTGTTTTGATAATGACTGACTGATTAGCCTTTTATTTATTTACTATTTATTGAAACACATAAAAATTGGTACGAGGCACCAAATAGATATGCGCCACATAAATCATTCGATTTATGTGAGGGCTGGGATACTGCTCGGGTGCCCAAACCGACTGATTAGCCTTAGTGTGATTTTATGTTAGGCATAGTTACATTTGTTTGGATATTGTTACATACAACTAGAAGCAGCTTTCATGAAAAAACAACCATCCTACAATGAAAACCATCACAACTAGTGGATTACAGAACAGACTTAAAGCGCTCTAATGGTTATTTATTGGTGGGGATTCCTTTCTTGGTTTTATTGTTGCTCACGTGTATGCTAGCAATAAGTACGGATATGTTGATAATTCATTAAGTCCTGATGATATGGTCATGTGTGAAATATCAGGATAGAAACAGAGATACTCTTTGTACTTGCCTATCTGCTTTGGTTGAGGCACCCCGGGCAATATCACAACCCACTGAAAAATCAAGTGACTTGTGTGGCGCATATGTATTCCGTGTTCCTTTGTGCCAATATTTATGTGTTCAAATAAATAAATAAATAAATAATAACCTGTTTGAATTGTGTTACCGTGAGGTGTCCGACTACTTTTCAAATCGAAGTTTACTGTGCACTATTTGCTTTATATATTACTCGGTGGTCGTGAGGTACCTCTTTTAGTGTTGAAAGATACAAGTAGATTACAAGTATTTAATCGTAGATGTCGTTTTGGCTCACATCTGATAAAGCTACTGATTGAAATATTGATTACAATACTTCTCTTTTGTCAATTCTTTTTGTGTAGTGAAGCATAAAGACTTGAACCTGTCAATACTTTTTGCGAGATCCTACAATATTATGTTTGTCCGGTTCTTTAAACCTTAACACTTTCCGTCGTCTACTTTTTATGTTACATCCATACAAACAACCCTATTACGATTTAGAGTTCAATAACTTTCAAAATCCTTTTTTATATACCTAGCACCTTGGCAATTCAACTTGTTGTAAAATCATGCAATTCACTGACATTTCCCACTTACTACATCCGATTATTTTGTTTTATCTACTCTGAAATTTCCAGGGGTGAGCCAAAAACGTGGTACGGAGTTCCAACGAACTACGCCGATGCTTTCGAATTGGCCATGCGTTCTGAGGTCCCTGAATTATTTGTCAATTCTCCAGATTTATTGCATCATATGACTACAATGGTCTCACCATCTAGAATCCAAGCACATGGTGTCCCCGTTTATCGTACTGACCAAATGGTCGGTGAATTCGTAGTGACATTTCCTCGCGCATTCCATGCTGGTTTCAACCAAGGATTTAACTTTGCGGAAGCAGTTAACTTTTGCCCCGCAGATTGGGTAAACATAACAGGGCTTTCTGCTACTGAATTATTGTTCGTTTGTTTTGCACTCAATCTTTTGAAAGATAATTTAAATGTTGGATCTGTAGAGGAAAAAAAGAAGGACAAAATGCTCAGTTTTTATGTATAGAGAGATTTTGGCAAACCATATATTTTTGGCGTTTTGTTGTCTCCCTAAAGTTATACTTAAGTGCTAACTTGAATTACAATGTCACCTAGACGTCTGGATATGTTTAGCAATCAATTTGATCCTGTGTTCTGATAGGGTTGTAAACAATTTACTCTAACTGAATAATAATTGGTAGGGCACAAGTTATTATCTTTGATTTTAGGAAATTTAAAGGTTAGGTTAACTAAAGAGATACACATTCTTCATTCCATCTGTTTTTGGTCGTCTAGACACTGCTTATCACAAAAATCAAAAGCTTAATAGCTTGGCTTCTATCGCCGAACTTCGTGTTATTCAACGTGAGAAATGAATAAGTATGTGATAAGTGTTGCTGTTGTAGACAGGATATGCAGAATGTTTTAACAAGTTGTTTATCAGATGTAAGCAGTTATTTGGTGTGCACTGTTTTTATTGAGATGTTAGATTTATTTTAATGTATATAAGTAATGATGTTTTGAGCATCGTTTTGTATTTTGCAATGTTTTAGTTTAGTATTTAGTCGTGTCCTAAATGAACTGTTGTAATGACCATATATATTGCATATTATTTTAAACGTCCTTAACTGACATTGCCTTATTTTGATTTATTTCAGCTTGAATATGGGCTAAATTGTATTGAGCACTATGCACTTTTACATAGAACTCCAGTTTTCTCACATGCCGAATTGTTGTGTCGTATGGCTAAGTCTGTTGAACCACTCAGTGTGGAATTTCTAACGGTTATCACAAAACAGTTAAGTGATTTACTTATTACTGAACGTAGTTTGAGACGTCATTTGGCAAGGATTGGTGTTAGGCTTACGGAACGGATGGTTTTTGAAAATTCGGAAGACGAAAAAAGAGAATGTGATTTATGTAGGACAACACTTTACTTGTCATCGTTGGGGTGTAAATGTTCGGAAAGTAAGAAGATTGACAAATACCTATTATGTACTTTAATGTTCACCTATGCATTACCCTAGACAGTATAATTTTTTTATTATTATTATCATCAGCTTTATTCAATATTATATTTTTGGTACAATATAGAAATCTCAGTGCAAAGTATTTCAACAAGTTTCCGTTTCTTTCTTCTCGGTCGGTCCTCGCGATAAATCTTGAGTGATCGCCAGTTAGATGTTAGCAGTTCAGTAAATGACCATCTGAATAATGTGCATTCGTTTCGTTGTATATTGCCAGCAACCACATTGTCTCTTATTGAGTTTTTTGTAACTTTGACAACGAAAGGTTGTACACTTTTCAGAAACGCAGCAGAATAGGTTATGCGATAAATAGACATAATGATAGATTAAAACAAAGAAAAATAGTTAACTTGTTGAAATATCTAGATGGCAGGAACAGGTAGCCCAGATGCTCAAGCAGATCGCCTTTTAATATGTGTATATAAAGTTATTTCTAAAGCTGGAACTATGGTAATCCAATTAGTTTGCTAAGGTCGTTTGTTCACTGTTAAGCTCTTAATTACAGAACTATCATTTCTTGGGAATCTAGCAAGATATTCAATATACATGGATCAAATATGATGAATGTCTGATTTGCAATAAATATATGATTAATAGCCGGATTAGTTATATTGAAAGCGACATTTAACTCTTTAAACAAACAGGTCTAGTTTAATCTTTGTCAGTACTAAACAGATGCATTACTTTCTAAAGGCTGTGCATTTGGAATCAAATTCTCCTGAAATCTTGTTAAAAGTAATCTGACTTGGAATGCCAAGTTTCTGAATGCATTAATCAGGAATCTGATATTCTAGTGTATAAGTAGCATCTGCTAAACGGGAACGGCTTTTTTCTATTGGTCTATACGGATGTTTTTTTACCGTTAAAAATTGCATAGTTGCATAACCTGGTTACTTGAGTTAATTATCGTATGTTGTTGTCCAGTCAAATAAGGTATATTGATATTTCTCACTTAATACACCGATGAGTGTAACCACATGCATATTAATGTGTAAATATATTGGGCATCATTTTACCCCATTCGACATAACGTTTTTGATTGGCTATTAGTGGCGATGTATTTACGGCTACTTATATTGAGCTATGCCTTTTATGTTCAACCATTAAGGGGTATCTGAACTTTTTGGCAACATATTCTTCCAATTCACATCATTTTAGGTGAATAAAATCAAGTTGATAGTTACCGTAACTAAATGTATCAGTTATTAATAATGGGGGAGACATTACAATATTTACGTTTATTTAAACTAAATTAATATTTTACCGTTTATACTCCTGTTCTAGCTTCTCTTTAACATCTCTCTTTAGGTATGGTTTGTTTAGCTCACTATCAAATACGTACATGTTGTCCCCGTGATAGCCAAATTATGCGCTATCGTTATGATTTAGATGAATTAACTGAATTTAAGGAGAAATTACAATCAAAATTAATTGAATTTGAACAATGGAAGAATCAAATTGAAAATGAAGTATTTAGTGCAATGCAAAACTCTGTTGATACAATAAAATTATCATCTGCGCTCAAAACGGCAACTACTACTAATACTACTACTGAAATCAAACAAATTGAATCTGGTGATAATTTAAAAGAGCAAACGGATCTATTGAAATTAAATAATCATTTAAAATTATCCATTTGTGATAATGTTGATAATAGTGTTAATAATTCCAGTATTGTTAGTAGTAATAATACCAAAGAAAACGATCATGGGGATATTATCGTTGATACTAAACTAGATGTTGACAACAAAAATGAACTTGCTACTGGTAAGAGAGATTATTTTTATTATTACCGTCGTTTCTACATAGTTTTAATAAAATTTATCGTTAGTGCCTAGTTGTAATGTCTTTTAATCATGAATCTCTATCGTTAAAGATGTGAGTGGATATTGCTGTATCTTATGTTTTACACTAAGCATGCCTCAATATCTCGAGTCGTTTTAATGTTAGAACTGTAAATCATTAGTTTTTGTCTCTGTAATCTAACACTTACGTACATACGGTGAGACCGAATGGTATTCAGTCCAATCACCAGTGAGGTAGTGGTTACTCACTGCTGTGTCCTATACTGGGACAAAAAAACTCTTTAGTACTTTCTGGTCTTCAATGGATGTATAACTAAGATCAGTTTGTAACGTAGACTACACAGTATCGTCCAAGCGTCCACTGAAACTGTAACTTAATCCCTTTGGTTATTTTAGTGGTTATTTGAACGATTGTACCAAATACTGGCATCTAAAACTTTCAACCTTAGTTTATTTACTTAAAAAAATTAAGACATAAAAGTATTGTTAATTCCATCACAGTACAATGTAGTTGTCCCAGAAATCGTTATTTCTCGTTTGTTCATCGTTTTATTGTAATCATTTGTCTCTACTATGGTTTACTACGTAACGTCTTCACTATGATTATCATTATTTTATTTTTTTGCTTTATGTTAGTGGGTTCAAAGCCTTCATCGTCTATTTCTCTGAAAACTGATCAGGAACAGCATCATAAATTAACTTTGTCTGATTTAAATGTAAGTTGTGAAGTGATTTTGTTTAGGTGTTGATGTCCATTTGGAAACTCCATTCAATGTATGTTTATTTTTTGTGGAGATCATAGAATTTACTTAGCTTTTAAATCATGAATCGATCTAAGCTAGACTACCATTGGAAACCGCAACTCATTAGGAAGTTGTTTCGTTCTAGTATGAGACTCTGTGGGGGCGGGCATCCACGACTCGGTATCTGGGGCTCGAACCCTGGGCCCTCTGTCTGGTGCACAAACACTCAGTCTTTAGACCAATGAGCTAGCATCCAATGGTGTTGATCTTCAACTTCAATAAATTCAGAGTATTGCGCAATCATTTTGGGTGTGAGACTGTAATCTTTCGCAGGCAATAGAAGTTGGTCGCACAATATCTTGAACTGATTGAAGTTAGACATTAACACTCTTAGGTGCCGTTTGAATGGTCTAGGGGTTAAGCGTTCGATAACCAGATCGAAGGTCCTGAGTCCAAAGCCTGAATACGAGGTCGTGAGTGCCCACTACCGAGGAGTATCATAGTCTAGGTTTCCATTGGTGGTCTAGCTTAGCTTGTGATTTATAATCTATAAAAATATTTGTTTTTGTTTGATTTTCCACTCTTACTGCTTATTTTCGTTTCTTCTGTTTCTTGTTATCTTTCTCTTACTATGCTGATGTAATGAAATGCGGCAACTTTTGATCTACAATTGCTTGTGTCATATCTTGTTTTGTATATGACTGACTGAATGACTATTTAAAGCAAAATGCACTTTAATAGCATGACTTATATAGATGAAAAAGTAAAGAATTAGTTTATAATGAGTATAAGTATTATAATGGGGTAAGATATCCCTTCATCGTTCATTTGAACAACTGGATAGTTAATATCACTAACCCTCACATGCACAATAAAAGTATGGCTAAAAGTAGGTTACACATGCTTTTACTTGGTAAGTTGGTTACACAATACTGAATTGATAATTAATGATGTGAATAATGAAATCATTACTTGCGATTGCAAAGACCATCTAATGAGCAAGAGTCATGTTAGACACAGTACTAAGTAAGGATGGCAAATCGATTAATAAGTTATTGAATCTTCATCGACTGAAGTACTTAGGACATTTAATGCGCATGCTAAACCACCACACGCCCTGACACTCGATGTTTGCCGGTTAACGAGTAGATTGGAAGATAGCTAGAAGCCAAACCAAGACATTGCATCAGTCCACGACAGTATGACGTTAAACTGAGCCGTATTTGTAGGTTTAAACTACCTGACTGAGGTTTGCGCGATTATCTTAACAGTTCGAAACGTTTAATGTAACTGAGAATAAGCCAGAATGGCATAGGTGAATTCGCTATTTTTCTTCCTTTAGATCTTGATTTTTAATCTTTGTTACTATTCTTTCTTATGTAATCATGTTATCTATACCTAATCCTTTCTACAACCAGTGATACTTTTACTACTTCAACTACTCAGGTACCTATCTTGATCATTTTCTCTGGCTGTGCTAATGTGGTATGAGGATTTAAACTGATAGACTTATTTTTCAGGTTCTAGTTACTTATAACTATATAAAGAAACTGATGAAAGGAAAATAGTTTATTTAAGGTTCGAGTTTTTGCAATCAATTCTTAGCTTCATAAAACGATCTTCAAGTTTAAATACTTTTAATGTTAAATCTGGCTTAATATCGAATAGATATTTCTCACTTATTCTTTTTAATCGTAAAATGAACATAATAAGTATAAGATTTCAACATAGTGATAGTAAAAATTACAGTATTAGCTCAATTCATATACTGCGTACGTATCTTTAATATTTTGTATCATATACGAGTGTTAAATCCATATTTAGTTCGATTCTTGAATTTCGATTTCCTACTGTCTATGTAGTGTCATATTCGTATCATCATTTCGAATGCATGAAAATCTGTTGAATTGTTCATTTCTTCATAACTGATAGTCATTCTGGAACCTGAGCTCTCTCTTAAAGAAATATGACATCACCAAACGGCAGGGCTATACAAGGTGTGTTCCTTTGGAAAATTTCAAAGAATTCTACGATGTAATTTAATTATCATCATAAATCAACGGCTAACAATCAATATTCAGTACTATTGCTTGTAACTAGTCGAAAAAAACGGGTGTTGAATACTACAATCAATAGTTAACTGAAGGTATTAAAAAGACTCCAGCAATATTATAAGCAGTAGAGGGTTTATAGAAATAAGCGGCAAATTGTGGGGTAAAAATATGAGCCTCCAACTATGCATGTCATGTACATCGTCTATCTCAACATACAAGGAAATTTTACTGGGAGGTGGGAAGAATAGTACTTTTTAGAAGATTGTTTCATAAGGTCATTGTCTGTTGGTCTGTGCTGTATGAAAAAGTGGTGATTGGAGTCTAATGATAGTCAGTTGTTGGAAACTTGAAGTGAGGTCACTACAAGTCTGTTCAAATGATGTAGATATTTTGGCTTTCCGCTTACGTCTATATCTCAGACATATTTCAAACTTCTTATTTCTGATTTATACTTGTCTACTTTATTGTTATTATCTACTTATTTATAATTATTCGTTTCTTTTACTTGTTTATTTCTCTTTGTCATCTTGTTCTGTTTTGTACGGACGATGAATAACCACTGTTGGTTCGTCCTATCTTATTTTAATTTTGTTCATCTGAAGCACTGTAAGTGAGGACAAATTCTAGTCCCATGACTTTGATGAGTTCCTGAGTGTCAAACTATCTGTCACATATACTTGCAGGAGGTGATTTCCTTCAACTAATCTTTTACTAGAGATGAAAACTGAATTAAGATATCTGCTCTTAAATAAAAATCCTCCACATTACAACCGGATTCGCCTATTATTTAGTGTATTTATTCTAATGCATTTTTTGAAGTAATAAAACTGAAACTAGGATATGATCACATTTTATTCTATAACTTATTTTCAATTACTTCACAATTTAAATGGTACTTTAAGAATAATATGAATACACATATATTATTTAAGATTATTGTACATTCATTTCAGGCATCATTTTATGATAAAGACTTAGCTTATGTGTTGAATATTGATCGACTAAATAAAACAAATCGTTTTATTATTTGGAAAATTACAATAATTATTCATAAACAGTATGACAGATTTGAAAGCCGGAATTGCTAAAAGTATAACGAATTCGTGAGTATTGTATACCAATTAAGTGAAACCATGAGGAATGTTTTACTGAATACTTCGAATCTATTGAAAAGTGAAGATAATAGTTAAAGCAGTTCTCCATTAAAAAAACATCTCTTTGTTTATCTAACTCTTACCAGGCGTAGGTTTGCGTACTTAGCTCCGAGCTCTACTAGCGCTAACAGTACTAACCTAACCAAAGTGGGGGAGTTTAAATCTACTAAGTGATTGGAGGTGAAATACCCTAATCACTGAACTATCGCTTCACAAGAAGTCATCATATTGTACCTTTCCAATAATATCTTAAGTAAAAGGCGAAATGTATAAATGAGGAGACACTATAGTTATCAGCAATAACTGTTGGATTTATATAGTAAGCCATCAGTTCACATTTGTTGGATTCAGTTTTAATAAGACTACTATGAATTGAAAACTAAATAAGCTTGAAGAACTTTAATGAAAAGAACATCAATAAAGTCGATTTTTTCTGTTACTTGTTGTTTTCTGAAACATTTCCCATTTTGTGAAACGTAGTACATCTAATCGACTAAGTTTTATTTATTTTCCTTGGAGTTAAAAATCCTTACTTCTACCTATAGAAATTGTCAATTATTCTCCATAGACAGTGCGTCAACGAATGACTCTTACATTGGTTACTTTGCGGATCTGTTAAAGGGACGCTAAAAATCACTTTGCGTAAATAGCTAATAGAATCTATTTCAAACATAGTCGTGTGTGAAAGTTATTTAGTTTAAGAAAGGTTACACTGTATTCACAATAAAGACAGCTTTTTTTCAAATAGATTTCCCATCACTGTATACTTTTGTTGTATAGTAGATTACATTAACCATTCTACGTAAATAAATTATGGAATTGTCAGTTAGTTGTGTTATGTAGTGATTCTGTTTTGATTGCAGTTTTTAATACACTTTTATCATAGTTAGTCCCAGTCTAATTGACTTCATTAGGGAAGTGATTTTAAATCGGATAACAAGTATAGGTTTTTTGAGAAAATATTCCATATTTAAATGCAATTGCCGTTAATTAATGTTGTTAATCACTAAGTCTTTACACAGCGTATCGTTTGTATTTACAATTATTCGCGATTAATTCAGTCGTATTTTCATAACGACATATTCTTATACTTATCGGAAATATTTTGCAGAAACTTTTAAAGCTTGGTCGGGCACGACAGTATCCCAATACATTAGTGGAACGTTTAAATCACGTGGTTCATACTGTTAGTGAATGTTCATCAGTCGTTCGCAAACTAATTACCAGCTATAAGAATGCATGTGAATCAATGAAAATCACTCAAGAAACTGAAATGAAATCTGTCAAATATGAATCGACAGATTCAGAACACGAACAAAATGACGATCATGATTTTGAGAATGATGATGCTGATTATGATAATGGGACTTCTGAACGCAAAGAATTAAAACAAAATACTGATAGAATTGTACACAATATATCACACACATCAACATCTAGCAGATCTAATTCAGAAACAGATGATGAAGTCAGTATTGAAGACTCTCGAAATTCTAGTGGTACTTCGTTTACTAAGAACAGTCGAAGATTAAGTAGAAGTAGTTTTCACGGTGATGATGATGATAATGATGATTATACAGAAAGATTAGAGCAAAGGGAAGAAGATAAAATGACGGCGACTAATCAAAACGAACAAGTGGATGCTTCATTAAAAGCCAATTGTCACGATGATAACAATCACAATGACAGTTGTCGTAAACTCAGGTCTAGAAGTACCAGTTGTCATTACGCTAGTTCAAACCGGACTAGAAATAAATCGTCTGCACCGAAAGGTCCTTTTATTTCGAAAGTAAGTTTACTTTATATTTAGATTCATCGAATGATTTATTTATTTAAACATGTCAGCATTAGTACAAAAGGGGCACCAAAGTTTATATACGTCACACAAGTCACTTGATTTGTGAGTGAGCTGTGATACTGCTCAGGTGCCCAAATCGGAGCAGGTGGTTTTCAAAGAGGGCCACACCTGGAGCCTTTGACCTAAAGATCTGATCCACAAGGCAGTGGATCAACGTCAGAAGATGCAGTCCCATGGTAGCCGGTGACCAATAATTGGTTCATATTCCATTTATTCCCTCATGATCCTGGAGCTTGTGTGCACCATTGTTTTGGAATCAGAGTTTTCCGACTCCCCTAGGTGGATCCTCTATATCCACCAACCTGGTTTAATTGCTGTACATTCACTTTTCGTCCTCTCAATTTCGTGAGCAACACCCCCTCTGCGAGAAGGCAGTGATTAGGACTTCTTTGATAGTGGTTGTACATGAGCGGCCATGTGAGAGCATTTCTCAAAAGAGAGCTCACTCTCCTAACCCTCAACCCTACCAGAGCATTGGGGGGTTTACATTTGCTTAAATTTATGGTTTCTTCTTTCACAACTCTTGTTGATAAAAGACGTGGCTCTCATGAGCATCCATAAGTAGTGACGTGGAAGATTCACCTATTTCTAAATTATGTATTGACGGTTCTTTGTATTCATCAGTCATATTGACAATTTTTTATTACGTATTTTGGAACCAATCAACTTGATAGCAAGTGATAGAAGCAGTCATATAGTGTTCAGGTTACTTTCATTTGATTTACCTCAGTTATATTCATGTTATTCTCTCCTGTAGCTCTTCTAGGGTTACTGCCGGTCCTAAGCCCGGGTAACGGATGAAGGTTGGGTATGGAGTCCGCAACCTCATCCCGTCGAAAACAACCTTGCTAGAAAAACGCTAACCAGAACAAACGAATTTAACCATTTAAACTCTGCTCTCCGAGTTGAATGAAGAGTTATGACGCCTCATGATAAAAGCAGAGATTCTTTGGAAGTCATGAGGCCGATGCTTCTAACATCTAGAGCAACAATTTTTACAGGTATGTGGAATGTCTGGACAATGTGGGTGACCAGAAGGACCAGTCAACTAGCTGTGGAAATGAGGGGATACAACTTAGCAGTTCTCAGAATCAGTGAAACCCATTGGACTGAAGCTGGACAGAAAAGGCTAGATATGGGAGATATGCTGCTGTACTCCGGTCGTGAAGAGGAAACGCTCCACACTCTTAGGGGGTTGCTCTGATACTATCCAAAGAAGCACGAAATTCACTTATTGAATGGGAATTTCACGGATCCAGAATCACCACAACATCATTCGAAACAAAGAAGGAGGGAATCACAATGAATATTATCCAATGTTATGCATCCACTAATGATAGCAATGACGACGATAAAGATCAGTTACAGCATCACAAAGGTTCACTACAGCCTTTCTTTGAGATACTAACAAAATCAATTCAAGATAACTCTGAATAACAGATCCCAAGCCTTACAGAATCTACTGAAAGAAGAAACTACTATGGAGGAAAACTGGAAAGGGATCAAAAAGACACTAACTTCAACATGTCGAGAGGTTCTGGACCCGAACAAGCATCATCGTGAGGAATGAATTTCTATACAAACCCTGAACAAGATTCAAGAACGGAAGAACAAGAAGACGGTAATTGACAGCAGTCGAACAAGAGCAGAGAAAGTGGAGGGACAAGCTGAATATACAGAAGCAAACAAGCAAGTGAAGAGGAGCATTAGGGCGGACAAGCATAAATACGTGGAAAAGCGGAAAAAGCTGCAAGAAAAGGAAATATGAAATAACCATATGACACGATGAAGAAACTGACAGGGAAATAATAAACTAGAGAGACCAGTCAAGGTCAAATAAGGCATGACAATCACTGGAATTCAAGAGCAGAGAAACAGATGGGTGGAACATTTCGAGGAACTCTTGAATAGACCAGCTCTATTGAATCCACCGGACATCGAAGAAGCACACACAGACCTTCCCGTAGATGCCACTTCAACGGTCGAAGAAATCAGGATGGGCATCAGACAAATCAAGAGTGGGAAAGCAGAAGGACCTGACAATCTACCAGCTGAAGCTCTGAATTCAGACATAGAAGCAACTCCAAGTGTGCTACACACTATTCAGGAAGGTTTGGGAGGAGGGACAAGTGCTGACAAATTGGAAAGAAGGACATCTCATCAAGATACCAAAAAAGGGAGATCTGAACAAATGTGAGAACTACGGAGAAATCACACTACCGTCAATACCAGGAAAGGTTTTCAACAGAGTGTTGCTGAACCTAATGGTAGATTCAGTAGACGCCCAACTTTGAGATCGATAGGCTGGATTCCGTAAGGATCGGTAGTACACAGACCGAATCGTGACACTACGGATCATCGTTGAACAACCGATTGGATGAAACTTCTTACTACACATCAAATTCTTTGATCGTGAGAAAGCGTTGGGCATTATGGAAACTTTTTGACACTATGGTTTTAGTACCTGAAAAACTCGTCAACATTATCCTGGATTCATACAATGGACTACACTGCAAAGTCGTGCATGGAGGACAGCTGATAGACGCATTCCATGTGAGGACCGGATAAAGACAAGGTTATCTACTCTCCCCATCTCTCTTTCTTCTAATGTTTGATTGGATGGTGAAGACCTCGACATCTGACGGGAAGCACGGAATAAGATGGACGGGTTGGATGCAACCAGACGATTTGGACTTCGTAAATGACCAGGTAGGGATTGGCAAAACAAGGGCCATATTCGTACAGTTGAAGAACGTATGGAACTCAATAAATGGTAATCACTGTTATCTTCATCAGTAGTGTAATTGTGTATTGTTAAGAAGAATGTGCATTGAAACTTTTTGTTAAAATTAATTACTATTTTATTTTGTTTTATTAACCTTTAATGTAGCTAACACTAAATGAATTCGCTAGTCTAGTTAAATTAGCTTCAACTTTACCGGTTATTTTACCGGAATACAAAGATCTACAAGAATTTGCTGATCATATCACTAGATGGAGAAGTGAAGTGCGTGATTTGTTAGTAAATTTAAACAAGAAACCTTTTTTTAATAACAATAATAATGGCAATAATATTGTCGATGTTAATGATGGTTGCATTATTTCATCTATTTTCGACATCAACACTACTACTAATGATAACAGTAGTTTATATGATCCAAATAAAATAGAGCTACAACTTCGATCAGTATTGCCCTCCGTAATAAAAGTTGCAGAATATATCAACGTTGGCAACGCGATCGATATTGAATTACCCGAATTAAATCAATTGAAAAGAGTAAGTTCGGTTACATAGTTATTATTAGTCATATACCATTGTACTGTAATCACGTGTTGGTATTAAGTTGGGATAAAAGTTATTGTAATGGCAACTTATCAGTAACTAATCATTATTCATAGACATTAAGAAAAATAATGATATTCAATAAGAAAGTGAATACATACAAGTTTCTGAACTACGTTTGCAATAAGGACTGCTTCGTATACATATGTGAATTGTCTCCTTACATATACACCCACTTTAACTGATTATTATTTAATAATTGAGTCACTCATAAAAGTACCTATCAAAAAGCGTACTGTTGATAGAAAAACTAAGTTATTTAATCTAGTTTCAGTTGCTAGGTTGATATATTGATTAATATATCAAAATATCAAGTTATCATTGTACGTTTTCTTCTCCATTGTGAAATCTTGGAGAATATATGCAGCTCAGATAGATATTCTCTGAACTTAGTGGTTAAATTTTGAAGCTTTCCTTTTCACTCTAAATAAAATAATCGGCACTTGTGGGATAATTAAGTTATTGCTCATTTATTCATGAGGTAGGTGCTAATGATTTTTTCAAGAGGCAAAATCCGACTCACACGTCCGCGCCGTGCCTCCTGGATAATGAGACGAATGACTCATGAACTCACGTGAGCGGTAACCCGGGTGGTGGAGATCGGGTTAATCACCCAATCTTACCTATATCCACCAATCGATTACGAAACCCACAGAGAAACATAGTACAATTACATTTGGAATGGAAAACGACAAAAATTTTTTGGAAGTGGTGCATGTATCATATGGAGTTGCTCGTCATTGGGCAAACTCCAAAGGATTGCAGAAACAACTACTCTAGCCTCGGTAGTTGTGCCGTGCTTCGATGTGACCTGTTTCTCCCCAGAAGGGCCTAACAGGCTTCATCAACTTGTTTGGCTAGAAGGGGTAACTAATGCAAGTGTAACGTTCCAATGGAGAGAATTCGACACTACCAACCAATTGTCCTTGTATTTCACCTAGCTTTGTTTATTAACGTTGGATAGATTCATTAAGACGGAAAAAGTTAATTTTACAAGTGACTTAAATAGGAACCAACTAATAAACAGATGTCATACTGACTAGAACTAAACTGTAATGATATATTTCTATTTAAGATTTATTAACAAAGTAGTGTCTATTTTCAAATAAGTGAACAAATTTTATTAGTGGCTAACACCGATTCGCTTTCAGTCAAAACCGAAATCTACACCAACTACAAATAATTTTTTTTCTTTCCTAATTTTTTTTTCAAGGTTCATGAATGTCTAACATGGTTAGAAAAAGTAGACAAAGCATTAAATTATAAATCAAATTCTGTTCAAGAGAAAATTGAAAAATATCCTAACACAAATGCATCAACTGATATTACAATCACCAGTAAACCAACATTAAGTAATCTATGCGATTTACAAATTCAAGGTAGTCATGTAGCTTCAGCTATTGCTTATGTAATGAATATTTCAGAAAATGTTTATTCATCATATAATTTTTCTTCACATAGTTTATTAGATACAGTATTAAGTATTCAAAGTCGACATCTTTTAGAAACGATATCTACAGTAAAGTTGATTGAAGAAAGATTAAATGAAATTATTCAAGCCAAGTATGTATTATTTTAATATTTTTTATTATTTTTATTTAAATGAAATTATTATTTTCACATTTCAAACTTTTAAAGTATATTCACTATACAATTGTACATTTAAAATTTATTGGAATGAAGAAATTATCATAATTTCTATGTCAAGCTATTGTATTTTATGGGTTTACTAAAAGTTCGTTGTGTTTATAAATGTAAATATAATTTAATATTTAAATATTAATGTTATATTTATATACTAATGTTTTTTGTCTAAGAAAGCGTTGACAGTATTTCTAGACAACCTAAATCTCTGAGTTTGAGACCTCTACCTAGTACTTTAAAGTTGATTGCTTTAAAAAACCTACATATTACTCTATTGTATTAATATCTATTTACTAATATCGTTAAACATTGGTCATCTAATGAATTACAAATTATATTTGTTAATTCTTCTTGGTAGCTCTGTTATGTAAAACTTTAATTTCATTGATACGGTGACAATTAAGTTTAGAGAATAATACTATTCATCTGGATCATTTGATATATCTATCACATTTAGAACATCTATCTATCGAAAACTAAAAAAATATCTGGTGATCTTATTTACGCTATATTTCCTTATCTTCAGATAGCTGTTCATGTTGAATAATACTTTCAATGAAATTTTTATAATTCAAAACATAATTTATGAATTAATTTTAGGGATGTTTGAATCATACTTATAACTTCTTTAGAATACGATTTTTAGTAATCTATCTGTGAGGACCGTTTGGAAGAATATTCTAGAATTCCTACGTGTAGCTTCCCGATTGGAAAATGCTAGTAACCCCCTGTATGTGGATTTACTTACTTACTTACATACACCTGTTACTCCTCGTGAAGGAGCATAGGCCGCTCACCAGTATGCGGATTGGAAGGCTGTAATGATGATTTCGTTCTTACTAAAATCTATAAATACCTGACAATTTTGTACTATAATTGAAACTGTCTGGAGTAATATTCCTTTCACTAGTCTTCTGTCTTCTCATTGCGGCTTGGAAGAATTCTGGCGTTCTAGTGCTCAAGTTATACGCGATATATCAAGAAAAACAACCATCTAAATATAACATTATCGTATATTGATTTGAAGTTCCAGGTTTTTTCCTGTTTAAATGACTTTACGTTTTCCTCTTTGTTTTCACCAATTATGACATGATTATCTCTTTATTGGTTTCCTTTGTGCTGTTGTCTTCCAATATATTAATCTACTTTCAGGGGAATGATATATATAGTAGCTGCGTGATTTTTTTTTAATGAATTTAATGCGTCTCTCGTTGTGCAATCACTGTCATCACCGAATTCATTTGTGAGTTCTCTTAAAAAGTAAGAAAGTTGTCTTTCATATGTCATTCCGGTAGGACGTGAGAAATAATCATTTTAGAATTGGTTTTTTTCTTCTGGCTATGGGTCTTGTCGTCGATCTTAAATCGTTCAACATCGGACGAAAAGTAGGTTGGGGTTTGAATGCAGCCGTCACTAATCAGCCACACTGTTTTATCATGCATCTCACCTGTCAATGTGTGTTAGATTTGTTCACTTTCGAATCCGAAAACCTATTTATGAAATCCTTAAATCAGTGGCAACGACTATTATTGGGGATTTCACGTTTTATGTTCTTTTTCCACATATTTCTAAACAAGTTAAATATATAGAGATATAATTCAATTGTAACGGTTTTAATCTTCTCGCCATTAGTGTTATGAACTGCATTTGATGAGTCTGTGTTGATGAATGTGCAATATGAGTGGATTACTCCGGTAGCCATATAAAGTTATAAACATTTAAACTCATTATGATGATATAATTCTAGCTTTTAGTTAAGGTGAAATAGTGTTTAAGGGTTCCAATACATTGGAATTATTTTCATTTCCTCAGACTTGCTGTGTTTATATTGAAATCAAATGGATCGGTGGCTTAGTTGGTAAAGAAAAAAACAAGTCGATTTTCAAGTAATAGATTTTAGATTCCAACTTAGTTTCATCTAATTTGGTTATGGGGCAGCGAATCATATTGTGTATAACTGATTCTCTCACATCAGCACTACAAGTTAAGCACATAAACCTATAGATTACACCGCAGTAAAATTAAATAAAACCGTATCAGCAAATCTCAATTTTACTTTTTTTAACACTGTATAGTGTTTAGTCTAGTTTTGTGAAACCTTCTAATATCTATGCATGTACTTTCATTTGTGATAACTAATCACATTTGTCATAAATATGTAAGATTACGCTATCTATATTTCATGAATGTTATTGTCTACAAAATAAAAAGATTATGTATTTCAATGTATTTGTCTATTGTTTCTTCTTGGTACTCTTCTTGTAGACCTGGTAGTCTATCTTTGAATTCAGTCAAAGAACAATTAATTATAGCCCAGCAATTACCAATTCAATTGACTACCATTACCGATGTTCAATCAATATGTGAGAAAGCAGAGAAATATGAGAAACAATTTGAATTATTTGCAAGGTTACTCTTACAGAATATTTCATTATCATCATCATCATCATTGAATGAGTACAATCGAAACACATTTCAACAAGAACAATGTTATACGGAAGTGAAACAGAAAAAAGAAGAAGAAGCAAATTCTACAGTTAATAATGACAATAATCAATGTACTATGGATCAAGAAATATTAGATAAGGTTGGCTTAGGCTCAGTGAATTCCACTCCAATCAATTGGCAGTCTTATTTTAATACACTAGAAGATAGTATACAAGATTGTGTTATAAAATTCCCACAGAATGATTCTATAAGGAAACTAGTAAGGAGTTTTATATCATATTTAGGGATATATATATATATATATATATATATATATATATATATATATTGGGCATAAAGTTAATAATGAATATATTGATTATATTTATATAAATATATTTATTTACCCTGAAGAAGTGACTTATAATAGAAATACAATAGAAATACTGATTAGGATATCACAAAAAATATGTATTTATTATCTTAGGTATTTGAAAAAAATCAGTTGTATATACTGTTTGATTATGAAATTACATACAACAGTATGGTTGTTTTTTCTATCGAAATTGTTTTCTGTTAAAAATAGTTTGAATTAATTATTTTTGGTTATTCTGAAAGTACGATTTTTTTATTGATGAATGGCTTCATATATTTGTGTACATTAGGGATGCATTCATCATTTGAGATATCAAACAAAGATTGAGTCTAGCCTTATGTTGATGCATTGTGCGTAATAAATATGACAAATCCGTTAATGAGGTATCGAATTTTCATCGACCTAGGTATTGGGAGGTGTTAGGAGTTGCTAAACTGAAACATATAAATCTATAAAGTCATTGACTGTTGGACTAAGTTGTGTTGGTAACTATGGTCTACCTGGTTGTGGTTCTCATGATTACCATGACTAGTAGTTGGAAATGTTGTATGACGTCACACAGAATCAGTGGCAGTGGCACAGATGTATTCATTCTGTGTTTCCCACAAACCACAAGTCAATTATCCCTGTGGTACGGTGTTCCAGCTAGATTGGTTGGTAAAGCCTACTGGGGATCCGCGTCCGGACCTTCTGAAATGAATTCCATTTTTCAAGGCTCATATGCTCACTGCGTGGATGTGATATTGTGGGGAGCAGCGGCTTCATAGGTCTTTACATGCAATTGGTATTGGACAAGTAACAAGTAAAAGGTTTTCTGCAATTTACTTGTCCTGAATAGATATAGTACACATGCTTATTAGTTTACACACCGACTTTATCCGAGTATTACTTAGCATACATACAGGTATACCTACCCTGTGAGCGAATGTACGTTACATGCACACCGGTAACACAGGTTTTACCCCATGTATCTCACAGCATCCATATAGGTATATTCACCCACTTGACAGGGTAGATGTTCACCTCCAAAAAATTTTTTTTGCTACACCAGGCTCTTGCACATTACTTGCCTATCATTCAGCCCATGGTTACGGCCTCAGTAATTCCTGACACTCACATAAGCATAAGCACTCTTAGAGGAGGTTGATGGTCGCCTCACTCTAGTATTTGCTACCATATCTTCTTATTATATCTTCGACCTAATACATAGGCCTCTGATTTTATTAGACATAGGGCAGATATTTTTGCAGCTCATACATACCTACATACTTGAACTATACAAGTTCGAAAACTTCTGAAATTCTTATACATAAGCATAAACATAGGGTAGCCCGCAATGGCTAAGTGAGCCCCTAGTTTAGAATCCAGGTTAATAAGAAACAACAGAGTAGATAATAGGTTCGACTTCTTCAACCACTTAAGTTGGCTAACATGGTTGCTCCTACTATCAGGCAGCGCTACGACGAGGCCTTAAATCGGATTTTGCTGCAGTGGTAACTTTTCTGACACCACTTGCTTCATACTCCGAAAATGACATCAAAAGGACCAATAGGTCACGCTTTCACGGTTTGTATTCGTACTGAAAAGCACAGAATACAATGGACAACTCAGAATCAACTAAAAGATTTGGAATTAACAGATGATATAGCTCTTCTATCCCATACACACCAACAAGTGCAGGTCTAGAGAACTAGTGTAGCAACAGCCTCTGCATAAGTAGGCCTCAACATACACAAGGGAGAAAGCGAGATCCTCAAATACAACACGAAGGACACAAACCCAACCACATTTGATGGTGAAACTCTGGAAGAAGTGGAGACTTTCACGTAGCTGATCATCTGCGTCATCGATGAATAAGGAGGATCTGGTGAAGACGTAAATGCAGGGATTTGCAAAGCAAAGACAGCCTTCTTACAGTTGAAGAACGTATGGAACCCAAAACAACTGTCAAACAATATCAAGGTGAGAATCGTCGATACGAACGTCAAGACAGTTCTACTGTACGGAGCTAAAACTTGGAGAACCACTACAACCCTCATCAAAAGGTACAAGTATTTGTAGACAATTGTGTACGCAAGATACTGAATGTCCATGGACCGGATAACATCAAGAATAGCCTACTATGAGAGAACAAACCAGCTTCCAACTGAAGAGGAAATTAGGAAGAGATGCTGTAAATGGATAGGATATATATTGATGAAATCAATCATCAAACTCAGTCAGTCAGCTACAACGTAGGACCAGGCACATATATGCATCGGTCCAAGTTGCCATACCTCATTAACATCATCAAACTGCATCGCGAGGTATGCGCTAGCATGTCATGCTGAAGATAGACGGTAAAGAGGAAGGCCAAAGAATACGCTGCTCGGAGAATTGGAATCAGACATGAAAAGGATGAATAACAACTGGAAATGATTGTTCAGGACAGAGTTGAATAGAGAATGCTGTTGAGCGGCCTATGCCTCTCCACGAAAGGTGGCAGGTATAAATAAGTGATGTACACAGAAAATATATGTAATTTGATGTACTGCAAGTTTATCACTAATTAATTTCAACTGAGTGAATGACTAACAAAAAATCTGTACATAATATTTGTCAGCTAATTTGTATATAAATGAATGTCTTGTAACGCGTAGTAAACTAGATTTAGAAATATGCTCAATATGTAATCAAACAGTGAAATATAAGTAATTTAAAATTACTAATCTTTGATCATTTAGTTAGAATTTTCAATAATAAATCAAAATATGTTTTGGGATTAGATAAGAACGAAAAAAATCAAACTCGATTAATGATCCATTAGGTTAAGGAGGATCTATCGTATGATTTTCTTAGGACACTTATTTATGTATTCACAACTACTAACTTTCTTTAAGCTTATTACTCACTGTAATTACTGTATGTGTTAGTCATTTTTTAATCTCGGTCCATCGTTTTCATTGTAAAATTGTCATGTGAGATCTACAAATTTTTGTATATATATTACACTTGTGTATTTATATAAGTTATGAATCAAACTTATATGCGACTTATGACTCTCTTTTATTCTAATTATTAGTTTATGTAATTCTACGGTGTAATTGATGGGTGACGTTACTATAACTGAGGTGGGTGAAAGATTGAACGTTAAGTGTGGCGTAGGTGAAATAATTAGATGTGATCATCTTACAGCTGGAATCAAGTCTTTTTTCGTTACGAGGGAAATAACGTGAATTATTTGTCCTAAAATAGACTATTTGATTTTATTCTATGTATTACTCACTTCAAATATGGAAATAACCGTGGCTATTGTTTCCTCTCTTCACATTTTTTAATTAATAAACTTTTAGCTATCAGATTTGAATAAATTCCATGAAAAATTATCAAAATTATTTATACGACCACAATCAACTCGAAGTTTACTAGAAATTCTACTGCCTAGATCAGCATCTGCATTAGAATGGCTTATTCGTTTAGATGGCGATCCAGATATTATACCGGATTCATATAGAAATAATTTTAATTTAGATGCAAACAACTGTCCACCTACTACATATAAACGGCATACACGTAGTCCACATTTTCAGTCATTAACATACAAATCGTTGTGCAAAGATAATGTACAAGTAAGTGTATATTTATTCGCTTTATTATTATTCGTCTAAATGAAAAGAATACTTCCGTTTTGTTACTATGTATAATGAATATAATGTTTGTAGAATCACTTCATCGAGTTGAAACAAATAGCTTAGCGTAATATTATTATTGCTTTACCTACGAACATACAATTCTGTAAAATTTTGTTGCTTGAAAATTATTTTATGTAGTAAAATTTATATATTTTTGGAAGTTATTTTCACTTTTATTTGAGTTGTTGGATACTTTAAATTTATGTTGAATATGTCTTCCATTTGTATTCAGTACAGTGGCAGTTGAAGTGTCATCGCTTTTTTATTCGTGTTCTTTACTTGTAATGATTATATTCAGAATATAATAATATATTTCATACCGATTATTGTACTTTGTAGGCTCATAAGTGAGATCAATGTTTTCAAACACTTATTGCAAACTATCAGTATCATTTGAGGAGTATAATTTAATGCGGTAGATGTTGTGTCATACGTAGTTCATTATTTGTTTTGTATACATTATTTTTAATTGTAGGTAGTATTGACCTCATTTACGGTGCCATTTAAAGTCAGGGAACATTGAGCAGTTGTTTCGCTCTCGTATGTGATTTCCCAGCAGTTGACACCGACGACTACACTAGGAACCCAATCTAATACATTTAGTTCTTGTAGATCCTAGGAATAGCATAACTGATAAAAAACGAATATAGTTTCACTTATAAGATGCAACTCTATTTATTACAGAAACCTTATATACAATTTTCCCATCTGTTTGAAGCCTAAATTTGGATAAACTGATCACTTTTAAATAAGACTAATTTATATACTTGTCCAATTAAAAGGTAATGATTTTCCCTAGTGTTTAAATGTTATATTTTCTACTTTGTTCACCATAGGAATTCGCTAAAATTTCAAATGTGTCCAATTGGGAACAAATGTATAGTTCGACGTATAATCGTTTTGTTGAAGCTGAAGTTTCATTAATGCATTATTTACGCAGTACAAATATGCGAAAATCACGAGCAAAAAATCAAGAGAAAATTGTTTATTGTATATGTAGACAACCTGGACTTACTAGTTTTATGCTTCAGTGTGAATTATGCCGTGATTGGGTACACGGTCGGTGTGTTACACTCCCAGCTTTAAAGGTAAGTGTTTATACTCACTTAATCTTTTTAAAGCAATAAACTCTTAATATTTGTTCACGATGATTGTTGAGCAAATTTTTTTCTCCCATATTAAGTTTAAAATTATGATGGAAGTTAGGGACTATACCATAGAGTATTGCTTTCAAAATTCCAGATACTATCATCAATTTATACGTATGGGGAGGTAAACAAAAATGCAGAAAGAAACGACACAATGCTGTGATTCAAGTGTATATTGACTGTGGTTGCAAAGTTTTGACATTGTAATTTAACATCAACAATAGGAAAAGTAAGCGGATAAGAAATTTAAACTACAGAGAAAATAGTTTGTAATATTTGGGAATTGTATCATTTTCCTCGTTTTTCACTCAGGTGAATGAAGTTGAAAGAAGAGCAGTCTAGGATTTGATTACTTAAGTTGGTACACAGTTGTCCTGCGTTGTGCGTCGACTTGTATGTGCTTATCGGATTACCACGATGGTTAGAAGAGTTTGATTCACTCACCAGATAGTTAAGTATAAGTTACACTCTAAGTTCTAGAGATAATAATACTACCCAGTTGCCTTAATCGCTTGTTCACGCATTAATCTATTGAGAAATGATAGTGTAATCTTTCAAATGAATGAATAAATTAGGATCTCTTGAAGAAATTTTCACAGAGTTTTTGTCCATTGGTTGAACATTGATTATACTTACTGATTAATAAATTATTCAGCTAAGCCTTCATCCAAAAACAAAGAAAAAAGACGATTTTTATGAATGATTCTGGAATAGACAGAATTTTGGATGTATCCTTCTACTTTTTTCGAATCATCTATGGATTTTCATGGAGAAGTAACTTTTAGGCTGCTTAATTTGGTAATATGTATATTTGTCAGTTCAGTTTTGTCGTACATAAAGCATAAATTATAAAGATCTATGGTGAAATAAACGTTTCATTTTTGTAACGTTTTAAGATTTAATCTGCTTAATTGATTTATTTGTGGCAGATTCGTAATGACTTTTAATAGGGTGAAAATTCAATGTAGACGTTAAAACAGCATTGACATGCGTCTACTGTATGTTGTACAGGGCCAGAGACTCAACTGTTTTGTTTGTAGAAGAAATAAAGTTTGGATATGATAATTTATAAGTGTGATTTCGGCGAGAAAAAGACATGAGTGAGGACAGCAGTAAATAACTGGGATTGATTTTAATCTGTTGATATTTGACTAAATAGACCAACACGATCAAGGTAAAGGGCCCGATACTGGTCATGCTAGGATTCGACTTGTTACATTTTTTTGGGTAGGTTCTATCATTAGCTTTATCTCTAAAAAACGAATAACTTTTTGTGTTTTGAACATTACTTTTCATTATGGACGTTTTGAAGATGGTAATTTGATTTGTTAGTTTCTAACTCCCATTAATTTAGGTTTTCGTTTCAGATAAAGATCGTTGTTCCATGACTTGAAGTAGATTATTTTTTATCATTATTTTATAGGATTCAGAAACTGAACGTATGAGATATATTTGCCCACGGTGTGAATGTAGTTTAAGACCAGATTTAAAACAAGTCCTTAATTTTGTCTCAGAACTTAATAATCTTTCTTCATGCAATAATGACTCAAATCATGACCAAACAGTGAACAGCAGCAACAACAGTCACCATGAAATAAGTTTATGTTTCCATCAATTTCCAGAATTCGTTGCAGTTCAACTACTTTGTGTTCGAGCTATTTCCTTTATCAAGCATATTCAAACGTCGATTGCAGTAAGTTGTTTGAAATTGTGTTTCAGTCTATTAAATTTACATAAAGTAGAATCATTCTCTTTAGTGTCCATGTTGATTCCTTAGCAATTTAACCATCTTACGTTTTATTGTGAATTACCCACAATAAATCATTCGGCTAACGTTTTAACGATCAGGTGAACTATATACAGTAACCAGTGTTCCTTACCGTACATAGTGCAGATTAAGTACATGATTTTATTGAAGATTATTTGCTCAAGCCAGAAGAGTTGCTTAATTAATCATTGAGATATATCCTTCATTTCAAACGATTATCCCCCACAAACAAACAGTTTTATTTTCACTACTAAATTTGCCATTTTAGTTCAATAAACTAAAGGAATGGTTAGTGTGTTTGTTAGTTTAGAATCTTGCGCTTTTTGGAGACAATCTGAAATAAGGAATGTTGTCAGAACGCCTGTCCGAAAATCGAATGAAGCGATTTCATGAAGTTGCTTTATTAGAAAGAGGACTAAAATTTAATTTGCATAAAAAATCAATTGAAATGGTTTGGATTCAACTTTTCTTTTGATTGAATAAAGTAAAATTGGTCTGATAAATGTTTTTATTTTAATTTTCATTGCTTCGTTAAACCGTTTAGTTTATCGTGCGACCGAACTAAAATTTAGCATCATTCTGTAAAGTCATAGACTGTTGGCCTGTACTATGTTTATAGACGCATATTACCTGGTTGGTGTTCCCGCGATAACTGCTGCCAGTGGCCTAATACTTTGAAATACATGGCTCAGATTCGCTCAATCCTAATCTTCCTCTCAATCTCTAATTCAAGTATTTCTTAATGAATACTTCTCCACTTTGTCTTTTTAAAACATATTCCCAAGATTTAGTCTCTTGTCTTATCGTTACTATTATTATTATTACTACTTTTTTCGATTTTCTTTTTGTTATAACAACTGGTACAAGCTACTTGGACCAATGCTTAATTGTACCAGGCTCTATTTTGATGGTATCTGTTTGTCTACTGTTCCTAGAAATTATGTTTAGCTCTAAATTCGTGAATGTAAATAGTTTTTATTGTTATTTTTTGTATTGTTTCCATGAATTTAGCACTAGAAAGATGGACGTTTGTTTTTTATTTTCCTCGCTCTTAAATATCATTTAGTACTGTGAATATTACGCTATAGATTTTATTATTTTCTCACTTTTTTGTCTATGTTTACAGTCTAATACAGAACTTAAACAAGCTCTGTCCGATTATGAACATTTTTCCAATATGACTATGCCTTCGATCAATTTAATAGAAGAGAATATTTCTGAGGAATTGATGTCAAGTCCAAATTGTAATGATACTTCTCAAATACTAATTAATTCAAAAAAACTTTACCTTCCGGAAAAAGGTACATCACTTGATCTTGCCTGTTCGTCTAAAAGTTCTTTAAGTTTTGATCGTCGTTCTTCAAATACCACTATTCGATCAATGATATCGCATTCGCAAGATTATCTTGATATCGATTATGCGAAAACGCAAACAGCTGGTTCATATTTACCAACAGGTAGACCTCGATCTGGTAACATTTCAATGCCTGCCAAATCACCTTGGAAAGTAATGAATTCTACAATGTCCAAAGTAAATTATTATCATTATTTCAATAGTTTTCGCTTTTCCATTAACAGAAGATAATATGAAGTTTATTTGTTATGTGTGTATATGCTGCTTTTCCATAAATGGTTAAATTTGTTCATTAACTGTCTTCCAAGTTTTACCTTCGTTCTTATTGTTTTTAACTTATTAAATGGATATTCTTTGTCTTCATTTGAGTTTATAACTTTCTAGTTACTGATGTTCATCTTTCAATACAAACTCATGTATTTCCTCTTCCCGAACCATATTCTCGATCTCCAGTCTTTCTCATTATAATTGCTACTTCACCATTTTCGCTTCTCTGTTGTTCATCTTGTTATCCCAATGTGGTATGGCGATAGACATTTGCTCCAGTCTCTACGTTGAACATATCTGACTAAGAATTATCACACTAAACAAACAGTTTTCCAGTTTTCTTTGGTTTTCATTTATTAATTAGCTGCTGTCAGTCTATGATGAAATGTGGTTTGAACACTTTTCATCCCTACTGTCTTTATTTAACATTGAGTTGTAGGTGGTGATAAGGTTTATATGGACTGTAAACAATCACGATTAACTTTTTCGATATTAGTGATAGAAACAATGTGTTTGTGAAGTTTCAGCCACCTTTTAGCTTAACCAGATTATCCCACTTTGCGGTATCGAACCTTTACGTAAGTCACAATTATGACGAACTGGTCTAATCTGCTATTGATTCTAGAATTTGAATTAGTCTGACGAAATACTACTTATTCTTATTAGTCTAGAACTACAACAACACACAAGCAAGAGCTCGAATTTGAAGTACTCTGTATAGGATTGTATTGTGTTGTTACTTTCGTCTGTTGTCTGTGTTATTACTTACCCAGTTTTATCTCTACTATATCCATGAAGTTATTATCTAGTAACGGTATGTACTCCGTGTATAGTTCAGACAGAATTTATTAAGATCCTTAAGATCATAAAAGTTATCATTTCCCCAAGTCGATCCTTCTCTTGAGTTTTGAAATCGGTTTCATTTTGTCAGATTCATCCACCATTTTTAATTTTCTACTTTATCTTTCATATTGTTCTTCATTTCTATCTTTTCGTTTAGTTTTCTACTACTATTGGTAATAACTCCTTGACTATTATTGCTAATACTACCACTACTGTTCGAATGATTGTGTTTTACTGTTCACTGATCTTAAGTGAATTGTATCACTCTAGGCTGATTCATATTTCTTACCAGATCATATGTTTTTGTTTTCTGTTTACTTTTTAAATTACCAGTAAGTCATGATTATGTAAAGCAGTTTAGCGAAACATTTTCGCATTCTGTTGACACATTTTGATAGGGATTTAGGGGAAATACATTATCTAAGTGTGATTGTTGTCCTTTTCCTTTGATTGTTTTGTGTAGATGGAAATGCCAGTCAACCGTAATCCACGTGAATTTATCGTTCCTGATGAAATGCGTTCCTCTTCATCATCAAGGCTGTCTAATTTGGAATTACAATTTTCCAGTTGTAAACAAGCTTGTAAATCTCAATTATCAGCATCAGATAACACTGGATGTACGCATTCAGGTGAACTAAAAGAGGCGGAAGCTGCTGAAGCTTTAGCTGGTCTTTCAGCATCTTTAAATTCACAATCTTCTGTTGTGCTAAAACAAGATTTAAGCTTATCATCAGTGTATAATCGACAATCGTACAGTAATTTCAAAACAGATATTTCATTTGGTCAATTTGGTAATCGTAGAAGTTTATCTGGTAGAATTATGAATCAACGAGATACTGGTTTTAGCCCATGTTCTACTGATAGGTCAGATTCAATGCACTGTGAGTTGAATTTCATAGCACTTGTTTCACAGAATAATATTTATTGTTTATATGCTTATGTTATAAGTATGGGGGACATGTGAAGATTGTAGTGTATTTACAGTTGAAATCACGAGTAGATCTAAGTTAAACCACTATTGAAAACCTAGCGGCATTACTGAGGAGTCCCATAATAGGACGAAACGGCCGCCTAGTGCTCTCAGGTTGTCAATGGTGGTCTAGCCTAAATCGGATCACAATTTCAAACATGAAAATATATGTCATATATATATCAGTTATGTTGTCTTTCTCTACTCAATGGCCTTAGGTCATGAATGGTGGGGTTTAAGAAACTGATTTCAACGTATCGTTCAAAATATCTTCAATTTATAACTTCTTAATGCTACCAAGTATTTCTGTGGTAAATTTACACCATTTTCATACATATTTCACTACTAATACACTTTATGCCTAATTATTTCAGTCACAGTAGCAACATAATACCTTAAGCTTCTATGGAGTCTATTCAACTTACAGTGTAGTGACGATGCTACTACATACTTTGGGTATATATATATATATATATATATATATATATATATATATATATATATATATATATATAATTACTGAGTACTTAATTATGATCAATAACTCAAACTAAGGTTTCATTTATAGTTATGCTCAGCAATCATTAGTTTGATGTAATTTTCATACTAATTGATAGTTATTGACATTCAAGATTAATCTTTTGGCATTTTATTTTAAATACATTGAGCAGCTTTAATTCACTTAACGTCACTCTAAATGTCCGTAAATGAAAGATGTGTCTGAAAATTTTACAAGTATCCTAAAAACTCTATCCGCAAGACACTTAATTAGATTTAGGTCACATAAATATATTAATCATCACTAACACTTTGTAAGGATTCGTACACTTACATAGTAGTGGGATTATAAAACTACTACTTGGAGGATATCTCTTCGACATGAAATCTTCATATAATATAGTTTTACTGTTTGGTGTTGTACTACCCTAATCCCCCCTTTACATTAGAGAATCGGTTTCCAAAGTTATTTTTTGTAGCCCTTAAGAATTCCCAGTAAAAATCTTCAGAAGCTAGGAAATGACCGAAAACTACTTAGTCCAGTCCGTATGCGATGAAAGCTTCCCAAAAAATCCAAGGATTGTATTTTAAAACCTTATCTGATAATTGCCGTTTTTTGTTTACTAATTTTAGTATGTTTCCTGAAGTTTTCAGAATGTCGAGTTTACCCATCAATCTTTAAATAATATTATTTTCTTTACATTAACTAACCTTGAAGTAGAGTCTTTAGCCTTACTTTGATTCTTTTTTTTCATGTGCTTGAGCCTCAAGTGTAGGAGAATTCTGAGGATCCAGGAAAACGACTAGGCAAACCTCATCAAACGTTTATGCCTAAGTTATATCTTTGTCTACATTCAGTTTTTGTGGTGAATCATTAGGAATAGTTAGTAAGCTCATAAATCTGATTGGTTTTGTTGAATCCTGATGGTGGTGCATCGTGTCAAATTGGGATGTTTCTCGAATCTCCGTGTTCGATCCCCATTGTCTCTAAAAAGGTGGTCTACATTTGATAGTATTGCGATTTATAACTTTGTAGTTCTTTATTATATTAACCACTTTTTTATCAACAGTAAGTTACTATCATCATCCAGCTGAATAGATTAATTTATCATTTTTTAAAATGCTGATTGTATTTAGTTTTATTCAACTCTTTTAATCGAATTATTATCATTTATAGTTAATAAACTTCACCATGGTTCACTTTTATCACCAAACCACGCTCGAGATATTTGCAATGTTAATCGTCTTGGTCATTCCAAAATTCCAACAACAGACCTCGAAACTACAAGAAAAACATCTTGTATACAATCGACACGAAAATTTTACTTCCCATTGTCTGCAGAAGCTCGTAAAATATTAGAAAACTTAATAATGGAAGCGTGCTTATTAGAAGTACATTTACCACAAACACGATGGTTATGGCAATTGCATTTAGCTTCCGATCAAGAAACGGAATCTTGTGGTGCCTATCATCCATTTGTTGCGAAAATAGAAGAAGAACGTCTTAAGCGACGAATTTTACGTCATATCCAACAATCAAGTCAATCAAAATTATCTGAACGATTGAGAGCTGGACGACGAAAAAGAAGAGGTTCTGGTTCAGTAGGTAATTTTGTCAATGTATTGGATAAAAACATGGAACATTCTGATGATAGCAACACATCCGTAACTGAAAATAGTGAGTTGCAAAAGCGCCAACGTCATAGTCCAATATATTCAGAAGCAGAGGAAAAACAGAGCGGTTCGTCATCAGTTTCAGATCCTATTACTCGTGCTAATTTTATCCCTCGCAGGAAGGTACGTTATTCGTTCCTAATGCAAATGAATATTATACAATTCACACATCGTAGCCATCTGCTTATTCAAACGAGATCCTTATGCATTCATTAATTCTTTTTTTCATGTGTAGGCCTATCGCTTGAGAGGTCGTGCATCAGATTTGACTATAGCAAGACGATATAAAATGGGTAGACCTAGACGTTTGTTGCCTGTACGAAGTCGTCGTTCAGTTCAACGACCATCTCATGCTATTGGTTATAGATCTATGCGCTCCACTGAACAGAAGCATTTTTATAATTCAACTATGCGAAATGTACTACAACAAAAATGTCATACAATGTTATCTAACAGTAAACAGTGTAAAATGCCAACTAACAGACGTGCTAGAAATCTAAGGTATTTTTATTTGTAATACAATACTATTTGTACTTTTTAATTACACAGTACCAACAGTAACGATAAAATTTGATGTATATAACCAATAATTCAGTTTGATATGTATGCTGCTGATAGTAATGGAACCAAGTCAAGCAACTCCACTCTATATGTATGATATTTAATTCGGTATTAATTTCGATAATTCCAAGTGTCGTTGTAGAGTTTTAGTTCGGTGCAAGGTTCACAATGTATAATATTTTTGAGTATTCATTAAATGATCGGTATGATTTGTGAGATGTTTTATTGAATCACCATTTATTTACTTACTTTTTTACTTTACTTACGCCTGTTACTCCTCGTGAAGGAGTATAGGCCGCTCACCAGCATTCGCCATCCAACTCTGTCCTGGGCAATCCTTTCCAGCTCCTTCCAGTTGTTATTCATCCTTTTCATATCTGCTTCTATTATCCGACGTAATGTGTTCTCTGGTCTTCCTCTTTTCCGCTTCCCTGGTATTGACAGTAGTGTAATGCCTCTGTAGTTTTCACATTTGCTCAGATCTCCTTTCTTTGGAATCTTGACGAGGTGTCCTTCTTTCCAGTCCATCGGCACTTGTTCCTCCTCCCAAATCTTTTTGAATAGAAGGTAAGCATGCTTGTGGTTGCTTCGATGTCTGATTTCAGTGCTTCAGCTGGTATGTTGTCGGGTCCTGCTGCTTTCCCGTTCTTGATTTGTCTGACGGCCATTCTAATTTCTTCCGTCGTTGGTGGGTTGACATCTATAGGAAGATCTATGTGTGCTGCTTCGATGTCCGGTGGATTCATTGGAGCCGGCCTATTCAGGAGTTCCTCGAAGTATTCCACCCATCTGTTACGCTGTTGTTGAATTTCGGTGATTGGCTTGCCTTCTTTGTCTTTGACCGGCCTCTCTGGTTTACTGTATTTCCCTGCTAGTTTCTTCGTTGTATCGTGAAGCTGTTTCATATTTCCTTCTCTAGCAGCTTTTTCTGCCGTCGTTGCTAGTTCTTCCACGTATTTCTTCTTGTCGGCTCTAATGCTCCTCTTCACTTGTTTGTTTGCTTCTATGTATTCAGCTTGTGCTTGGACTTTCTCTGCTCGTGTTCGGCTGTTGTTAATTGCTGCCTTCTTGTTCTTCCTTTCTTTGATCTTGTCCAGTGTTTCTATAGAGATCCATTCCTTATGATGGTGTTTCTTTAGGCCCAGAACCTCTTGACACGTTGAAGTTAATGCTTCCTTGATGCCTTTCCAGTTGTCCTCCATACTAGTTTCTTCTTCTTTCAGTAGATCTTGTAAGGCTTGGAACCTGTTGTTGAGAGCTATCTTGAATTCATTGAGTTTGTCAGTATCTCGAAGGAAGGCTGTATTGAACCTTTGTAGTGCTGTTTGTCCAGTTCTTTTTTAGCTTCAGTTTTAAATTGGCTACAACTAGGTGGTGATCTGAAGCTACGTCAGCACCTCTCCTGGTTCTCACATCTTCCATTGTCCTTCGGAATTTTTTGTTGATGCAAATATGATCTATTTGGTTCTCTGTAGTGTGGTCCGGTGAGATCCATGTAGCCTTGTGTATACGCTTGTGTGGAAATATTGTGCCTCCTATGACCAATTTGTTGAATGCACATAGATTTGCAAATCTTTCTCCATTTTCGTTTCTCTCTCCCAGTCCATGTCGTCCCATAATATCTTCATATCCGGTGTTGTCTATTCCGACTTTGGCATTTAGATCTCCCATCAGAATAGTTAGGTCCTTTCTTGGCATTTCTCAATGATTGACTGCAGCCGCTCGTAGAACTGATCTTTAATGTCGTCGTTGCTATCATTGGTGGGTGCATAACATTGGATAATATTCATTAAGATCCCCTCCTTCTTTGTTTTGAATGATGCTTTGATGATTCTGGATCCGTGAGATTCCCATCCTACAAGTGCATTTCGTGCTACTTTGGACAGCATTAGAGCGACTCCCTGAGTGTGTGGAGCATTTTCCTCTTCGTGACCGGAGTATAGCAGCATCTCTCCCGTAGCTAGCCTTTTCTGTCCAGCTTGGGTCCAGTGGGTTTCGCTGATTCCCAGTACTGCTAAGTTGTATCTCCTCATTTCCATTGCTATTTGACTGGTCTTCCCGGTTTCCCACATTGTTCGAACGTTCCATGTACCTATAAAAATTTTTGCTCTGGTTGTTAGAAGGGGCATCGGCCTCGTGGCTTCCGAAGGAACTCGGCTTTCACCATGAAGCGTCATAATTCTTCTAAATGAAGACCTTCTAACTCCCAGGGCAGAGTTTAAATGGTTTGAATTATTTTTTCTGGTAAGCGTTTTTTTAGCGAGTTAGTTTTCTACGGGATGGGGACGCTAACCCCATGTCCAACCCTCCTCCTTTACCCGGGCTTGGGACAGGCAGCAACTCTAGAAGAGCTACAGGCGGAGCTAGTCACTGAAGAGAAACGAATAACTGTCAAGTAATTTTCAAAACTATTAGTAAGGCTTATCATTTGATGTAAAAGCTAATTTGAATGTTGTAGTGATTATCTTATTCAAAGATGGTCTCCATTCTGAGCTCACACCAAGTGGAGAATTACTCTGATCGATGGAGTAGTGGATTTTTTAATCACTCTAATTTGGGACTTCTCATTAGTGCACACTTAAAACCAGGTCAAAGATCGGTTGGAATATTATGGGTCTTTTAGTGAACGCTAACCCCATGCCCAACTCTCCTTTTTTACTTGGGCTTGGGACCTGCAGCAACTCTAGAAAAGCTACAGGCGGAGAATCACCATTTTTTACGATAACAAAATTATCCAAGCATACACGTTTTGTAATACATAGTAAGTTTACGCTTTTACGTACTCACATCTCATACAGATATTCATTGATAAAGAACCAATCATTATTTTGTGTTTAGTACAGTCACATCATGTTGTTTGTTAAGATGATTATCAATTCTCACATTCAATCAATAATTTTCTATTTTGTTTGCCTTTGATTTTTCAGTGGCCAATTATGCATGGCATCTCGGAGAACTGGACGGGTTTATCGTGGAGAACGCCTTGTACGGCGTCCACACGCTTTTTCTAATAATGAATATAGTGATTCGTCAACAAGTGAAGAACACTTGGAAACGGTAAATAAGTTTTATACCACAAACTGGTTGTTTGTGACTGAAATGAAATAAAAGATGTCAATGGTACAATACAGTGTTAAATTAAATTCCGAACTATTCATTTTCGTATCAAATACTCCGTTGAAAATGTAGTAATAGAACAGATACACTATGCTATTACTTTAAACTAGAATTTACCATTCGGAAAGGATTTGTACATATTTTTATTATATCCCAATTATTCATAACTTATTATGGTTCACTGTACTACTACTATTAAATAATTTATTTCACGCGAATATTGAGTAATGAAATCTGTTAACTATACAATCCACTGTATTTTAAAGGTGTAATTACTCAACACTAAAAATATTTCAATGAAATTTCATCTACACAAAATCTGGGAAGACATATATCGTATCTATATACACAGTGTTATAGACCCATGACATACTGATATCAATACTTGACTTTCAACTAAAGTGTCACGTGGTTATGCTTCAATCCAGTCACTTAATTTAGGATAGTTAAATGATATCATTGTTTATCAAAATGTACGGTTTATAACTGCTTAACTTCGTTGCTGAGTTGCTCAATTTCTTTAAGAATACCTTTGTGTAAGTGAATGTCAGTGTTATGACATGGTGTCGGTGTATGAAAGAAAGCCGTACAAGAATGGCTTCTGTTGGTTTTTCATGAATTCCTGATTGGGGTCCTAGAAATGGTGCAACACAGTGGCTTCAGAGGTTATCATACATTGTTGTGACTTTTGCCCGGTTAATTCATCATGTGGTTTGTCCGCCAATGAGAATTAGACTTATACAATCTTAACATTGTTCCACAACAATGACGTATTGACCGGTGTGAGCAACCTAGCGTTCTCATTGGTTCTTTTTCTGCTTAGCCCCACTTCTTGAGTCCAGAACGCCAATATCAGCTTCCATTGTACAAATCATTTATTTCAAACATAACTGGTTTCTATACAAGCAAATCAAACCGCATCATAACATGAAATAGAAAATAACAATTATACAAGATCAAGCCAAAAAGTGGCTGTGATTGTGAGAGACTGTAATTGATAAACTAGATATTACTTAAGAATAGTAAATCGTATAATAATAGTCAGTAGGTCAAAATAAAGCTTATTGTAGGAGGAATATAAATATACGTAAGCAAGTAACTCAACAGAGTAACAGATGTTACCTATAAATTTAATGGCTAAGATATAACAGATATGGCTCAGAATAGAAGTCAGTGAAGATTCTGATCTAGCTTTGTTTTACTCTCTTTACATAAATGAGAGTAACTTCTTCTACTGAAAGAATCCTTTCTGGTTGTATTCTTCCTGACTGAACTGCCTCTCCAATTATTATTACTATTATTTCACTCTCACACACTAATTTTATCCATCTTTGTTCTTTTTTGTATTAGTATCTCATTTTTATTTTGTGGTGCACATTTATATCGTGGTCCCCCTTTGTACCAATGTTATGTGTTTAAATAAAAAAAAGAATGTCTATTTAACACATATTTATGTACATAATGGCTTCTTGGAGTCGACGTTTTACGTTTCCACCTTTGTAAATAATATGCTGCGGTTTATAATTTAAAAAATTAGGGGTATTCACTAAATGGTAGTTGATTAAGTTATTCCAATATTAAATTCGCCGATTGTTTTTAAACTTGACTTCAGTCTTTGGGTATATATGTTCTCTTTAAATATCTAAGAATAGATTCATCAGTTATGAAATCTAATTTGATAGATGTTGTAGAACTGTTTTCCAATGTTATGTAGAAGTACTTTTTCGACGCTTTCATAATAAATAATTGAATGTAGGTAAAATGGACAATGATTTTTCATCTATAATTAGTTTACAGTTCAGTGTCTTGGAATTTTCCCTATCCGACCCACTAATTATTATCTTTTGTTCAAAAAATTCGTCATAGGCACCAACAAATGAACAGTATCACTCAAGACGCGAATCAATACCGTATCGTAAAATGACGTCCAATTATTTTAGTTACTCTGTCGGTAGAAAAAGGTCAGCCTTTAGACAGGATAGACTAAGTGGGATTCGATCAACAATGACAACAACAAAAGCTATGTTAAATAATGATGAAAGTGAAGAAGAAAATGTAGATTGTGCTACAGATGATCAAGCGTCTAATTATGAAGATGATGAATGCCCAGCAGGACCATGTCTGCATCCACAAACTGGTACTGTAAAATGGGTCCAATGTGAAGCATGTTGCCGATGGTATCATCAGATATGCGTCGGAATTCATCATCATTTTCAGGTATTCCATATTTTTAAAGTTGATTTTCTCACTGTAGTCACTTTGACGATGATATCGGTAGTAATATTTATGAGTAGATTATTTAATGAAAGTTAATTTGGTCCGCTGACTTTTACATGGTTTGTTGATGAAAGTAGTTCAGAAGAATTAAAATTAAATAGTCATTTCTTTATGCTCGTCGTTAATTTCCTTGGTCTTTAGAACCATCAACGCAATTCTATTTAGCTTTGTATTATTGTGTATGTGTGAAAACGATACGTGGTGTGCATGAGCACTCTTAACTTTTGGCACAGAGTACGAGGTAAAGATATAACACATTAATTGGATTTATTATGAAATTCTGTTGACTGTGGTCATGAGGCTATGGGGTATCCATATTTAGTCATTTATCCTTTCATCGTTCTGTACTCGCTAATACACAGTCAGTTCACAATTAAAGTGATGTTAGCTTAAGACGATCTATATATCGTTGTTGTCCTACGCAGAGGACTACTCGTTTATTGGTTGAAGTTTGCAAAACATTTGTAAGAAATTTGATTTAGCTGGTTACTGTGAAGTAAGAATAATTATAGTTTCTACTTATCTACATTTTATCCATCTAGTCGGTTAATAACTTTCATTTTTTTAATTTTTGTTGATTCCTTATGATTGGTTTTCCCTTACTGTTGTTATGTGAATTGTATTCACTAATATCGATACAAACGTTCCCTAGGTTATACATTTATTTCTGTCCGATTTATCAGTTAGTATTTTCTATAATTTCCATATTCTCAAGTGGTGTACACCTAAGCACCTTGTATTACATGAATTATAATAATTCAGTCTTTAACCTATTAAGACTGATGTTTGTGAATCATACATTAACTAACGGAACCTTGAATTTGTGTGATAGTATATTTTTTTACAATTCAGTTACAAAGTACTTTCATTGGAAAAGAAGTAATTGTCTGTTACTCCGTTAATCAGTTGTAGCCGATTCTTTTCTTATTTTATCAATTGTTAATGGTTTCATTTTATGTATATTTTTGCATAAAACTGTATGATTTCTTTCTTGTGCATCATGTAAATATACTCTATTTACTTCTACTCTATTTTAGCTTCCTAAAGTATATTTTTGTCCTACATGTCATCAGCGTGCTACTAACGACTTCCCTGCACATCGGAAGCAACTTTCGACTGGTAGAAATTTAAGTCGACTTCTTAGTGGACGTTTTCTTAATAAAAATCCATCGAAACTTCATTTACGTACGAAATTAACAGCTGGAAGTCCTATTAAGTTAGGATCACATTTATCACAGCGTCCAGTTGGTTGGACCACTAGGTCAGAAGTATTATCACCTCGTTTACCTAAATTACGTCCTTATAATGATCCAGAAGTTCCAAATGTACTCGATGATGATTATGACGATGATAATGATGAAGGTAACAATAATACCACTGAAGAAAAAGATGTGAATTCCACAGTGAATCAAGATATTCCAGTTTTGACTAATCAACTAGTAGATGATAATTGGTGCGATATTTCTCAAAGTTCTGAAGAATCTTCAATAAAGATACCTGTTAGTTCGCCACATGAATCTGTACACATGGATGAACCTCCTGTTATTGATGCATATGAACATGTTTCAAATAGTACGTTTAATTTCTTTTTAACTGTAAATATCTTCTATGGTAATTACATATTTACCAGTTAAATAGGTTTATTTTTCCAACATTGACTAAAATTTAATCATTCAATTAATAAGCAATTAGTCACAGGTTTGAACATCATTGCAATAACCACAATCTAAGAATCCATTTAGCATTACTAACCGTACTTTAGATAGCGAATGTGCAGAGAACACGAAATGGGTTGATGGTTTAGAATCAGTTAAGATTAATCGTGAAGCTTTCCATCTCATAATAATCAATTTACTCTAAATTTCAAAGGCAGAAACTATTTGATAATGTTCTAACGACGTTCTATTCAATTTCATTCTTTCAGATTATGTGTCTTCAAAGAATGCTTTGTTTGAGTTATTGGAAAATAGTGACACTAATTTATTTAGTTTGCTTTTGATTTAATGATTTGTCTTTTATCCGCTTTTTACTATCTTGAAATTATGTACAGATGCTCTTCTGAATTAGGATATACATCCGTTTCTACAATGTTCCGAACCAGTAGTAAAGTTAGATAATCAATTGTCGAGAATCAAGTTTTTATTCATCCATTTCAAGCTACTAGTCGTTGTCATATCACAGCAGTTACAATGTACTGCGCTAAAGGTCTAGAGATTTATCTGGTGCGCTTTGTTTTTCAAGTCCATATATTCTTTGTTTCATTGATTTTTACAGGCTTACTTACGCCTGTTACTCCCAATGGAGCATAGGCCACCGACCAGCATTCTCCAATCCACTCTGTCCTGGGTCTTCCTTTCTAGTTCTATCCAATTGTCATTTATTCTCCTCACGTCTGTCTCCAATTCTCGACGTAATGTGTTCTTTGGTCTTCCTCTCCTCCTTTGACCTTGAAGATTCCAAGTGAGGGCTTGCCCTGTGATGCAGTTATGTGCTTTCTTCAATGTGTGTCCTACCCACTTCCAGCGCTTCTTCCTGATTTATTCCTTCCCTGGGTTCTGGTTTGTTCTCTCCCACAGTACGTTGTTGCTAATAGTTTCCGGCCAACGGATCCGAAGTATTTTGCGTAGACAACTTTTAATAAACACTTGTGTCTTCTGTATGATGGCTTTCGTAGTTCTCCAGGTTTCCGCCCCATATAGTAGAACTGTCTTGACATTTGTATTGAAAATCCTGACCTTGGTGTTGGTTGACAGTTGCTTTGAGTTCCAGATGTTCTTCAGTTGTAAATATGCTGCTCTTGCTTTGCCGATCCGCGCCTTCACATCTGCATCAGATCCACCGTGTTCATCAATGATGCTGCCCAAATATGTAAAGGTTTTTAAATCTTCCAAATCTTCTCAGTCAATCGTGATTGGATCGGTGCGTGCTGTGTTGTATCGGAGAATCTTGCTTTTCCCTTTGTGTATATTGAGACCTACTGCTGTCGAGGCTGCTCCTATCCTGGTTGTCTTCTTCTGCATTTGTTGTTGCGATTGAGATAGGAGGGCCAGATCATCTGCGAAGTCTTGATCGTCCAACTGCACCCTAGATGTCCACTGTATCCCGTGCTTCCCTTCAGATGTTGACGTCTTCATGATCCAGTCAATCACGATCAGGAGAAAGAGAAAGTTTAGGAGTAAGCAACCTTGCCTGACACCGGTCTTGACTTTGAACGAGTCTGTGAGCTATCCTCTACGCACAATGTTGCAGTATAATCCATCATGAGAATTCCATATGATGTTGACTATTTTATGAGGCACGCCGTGGTGCCAAAGAAGCCTCCATAGTGTTGTTCTGTTCACGCTATCAAATGCTTCCTCGTAATCACTGAAGTTGTTATAGAGTGATGAATTCCATTCATTTGATTGTTCCACAATGATCCGCAGTGTCGCGTTTCGGTCAGTACACGATCGATGGTTACGGAATCCAACCTGTAGGTCTCAAAGTTGGGCATCTACGGAGTCCTTCATTTTTGTTTAACAATACTTTGTTGAAGACTTTTCCTGTTATTGAGAGAAGAGTGATGCACCTGTAGCTATCACAGTTGCTGAGATCGCCTTTCTTTGGTATCTTGACCAGGTATCCTTCTTCCCAATCTCTTGGTATTTGTTCTTCATCCCAAATCTTGCTGAAGAGAATGTGGGGTATCTTTGCAGTTACTGCTGCAATTCGGAAAACTCTCCCGGTCTCATTCAAAGAATACCACCCCTTTGAACAAGTAGGTCTCAACTGTAGGTGTCATGTAGTAGATTTTTCAAAACTATTTAATCAATGTGCGGTGATACGAATATTTGTAATTTTGAAAAACACAAGTTTTCACGCGTTGGTTTACTGTAGTATTGAAATAAATGAGTTTTATGATATGACTTTCAAGTTTTTAGTTTCCGGTTCTGTGTATTGTCGCGATAAATTATAGAGGATTTCTGGAATTTTATCCTCTTTAAAATTATGTTACTCTCCTTTTTTGTGATAAATTTTATTGTATGGATTTTGACTAGAGCAGTGGCTTGGTGGGTTGATTGAGTTATTAAACTTTCAGTCACTTGTTTCCATGTTCGAACCTTATTCAACGTCAGCTTAAGCAGCCGAGTAGTATCATTAGCCATCACATTTAGTGTGCGGCTCTTACCCCAGTACCTGGTGAATGACTTTCTTTTTGTTTTTTTTTCTTATACATTTAATAGATAATACTAATAATGAGGACGCTGTTGAAGTATCAAAGGGGCCAACAGAGGTTCTCTTGGAAGCATTAGATGTTATGAGTAGTGAAAATAATTTCAAGTAATTGTATTTGATTATCCTGTGTGTTATTCTCCGCACTGTACTACAATCATCAACAGTTTTTATATTTTATTATCAAATATTTAACAACTCATCACAGCAATATCTATTTTATATTCGATTGTTGAATAGAAGTTATTTCATGAAAATGTAAGGTGTGTGTACACGTTGATGGTAATTACAATCTGTAAATTGTAAAATGAAAATAGTATTTTAATGACTTAAGTGCTAATTTAATTGTTGTTTTGCGAATCTTTGTCTGTCAGGTTGACAATTTCATATATGTAATTGATAAATCATCTCTGTACACATTATTTTCCTTTACTGAATTCGGATCATTTTCCATATATTTCATTGTCATTTTTTTCTTTACATATTTTATTGTTATCGATTTATCTCTTCTCATATTAGTGTAAAATTAACATGTTTATTTCCAAACATTTCCATACTGCACTATTCTCGACAGTTGAGTGGTCTCGAGATTTCACTTAAAACACTACTCTAAATTGTTTAGTGCACAATACTATAGCAATACGTTTTTTTTTCATTTAAAACTTATCAATTGTTTTGTCACTCAACTTTTTCGTAACTCCACATTATTATATAACTCGATAAATGTACCTTCTTTGCACACATATACAGTAATCATTCTCTCGTAAATTGTGTTGTTAATTTTTGATTTGTTTCTCGAATTATTCTCTTCATTGTTATATCGAAACTAATGAAAGAGTATCGCTCCAATGTCGTCAGCGTAGCGTTATTATTATTTTTATTGTTAGCAATACCACCCTTTGAATATGTCCGAATATTTTCATAAATTTTTTCATTTTATCACCCTACTCAGTGATAAAAATGATTTTGGTAGATTATTTTGACAATGAAAATGGTTTCTTGTTTACAGTTGTTTGTTATATGCATTTGTTTTTTTTTTTTTACCAAACATGATTACTACGTAAGATTTCGCCAATAAAAGTTTCATAAAAATTTCATAACTGTTCCATTCTACACTTACACGTTTTTTACAATACCTAAAGAGAAAAAGTACTGGAATATTCATTTTACAGTAATTTGTTCACTAGTTGCAAGACGTTCATTTGCTGCAGTTATCACTGAATTACGTTCGTCATCGATCACAGTATATTACTATGTTTAACATAGTCCAGATAACCTGGTAGGATCAAGCTAGTATACAGAAGATTCAATGAGGATATAAGTGGTTATTAGACATATATTGTTAACTACATTGTGACATTAATCACATATTTTTTGACTGTCCTAAATCTCTTTTTTAATTGTAAACGTTCAGCATTATTTATTCTCATTTTCTGATTATGTTTTTAAAACAGCTTTTGTGAAACAATTGAATTAATGTCGTTAAATGATTAAAGGTAATTTCGGCCATTAACTTTTAATGAATTGAACCGTAGGAACTACATTTCATCATTTGATGCTTATCAATTAGGTTTAAATCTTAGTAGTTTAAACACTGCTTACAACCATTGGTTAGCAGGATTAAATCTTGGGTATTCATTTAAAATGCCTGGTGTATTCATCAGTCCTTATACAATAAGTGCATGAATTTAACCGCTGTACACCAACCTTCAAGTATGTTAAATGAATTGAAAATTTTTTTACTAAAGAAGATTTTGCCCTTGAATTCAGTTAACAAAATATTGCATTATTAGATTTCGATAGTTTTCATTTCTACCCATTCATATATAGTCTCCATTTGTTCAGGTTAAACTGTATGTTTTAGAGATTCGGCTTGCTTGATCATTCTAATTCTTGCTAATTTTATTGAGACCAGGAACCAATCTAAGCTTGACAACCGTTGAAGACCTGGAAGCACTGGACTGTCGATTCGTTTCAGCGACGTGTGTTGACAACGCTGCAACCAGGAATTGAATCTATAATAATGAAAGTTGGTCGTGTATTATCCTTGGTTGATTGAAGTTAGACTTGTACATTATTGAATCCCGATCCAGTGGTCTTGAGGTTAAGCTTTTACGTGTGAGGCCGACGGCCCTGGATCCAAGTCCTAGTTGTGAGATCGTGGTTGCTTACTACTAAGGAGTCTGATACTAGGATAAAACGGCCTTCTCGTGCTTCCTGATTTCTAATGGTTTCCTAATTTAAATTGACCTATGATCTCAATTGAATTCAGCGATCCTCATAACCTATTGTTGATATTTTTATTAATATCTTGATGCACTGAAAAATCTAAAGAGCGATAAACGCAAGAAATGATTTGTGTTCAGTCTGAGAATCAATAAAAATTAAAGAAAAACTCGTAAATATCTGCTTTTATTTAGTCATTTGTTTCCTTAAACCGGTTTTTATTCACATGACTATTGATTGTAACAGACTACCATAATTTCCAAAAATGATAATATGATTTGTTGTAACCCGTCAATTGCGTAATAAATACGCTTTTATTCTATTTTGTTTTTTTTTTTAGTTTTACGTAACTAGGCGCATTTTTTAGGAAATGTGTAGAAATATTCACGTAATGAAACTGAAATACTGTGCATTGTTGTTTAAATAAATTCAATGGAAATATCCTTTTTGTAAAAGTAGACAAAAACAAACAATTTATTTACATATACATCTTTCCAATAAACTAACTATAATACAATGAATTATTTTCTGAATGGTATGTTTCTTCCCAAATAAATAATTCTTTACCATAAGCGGCTGCAATGTATATTTTATTCTTTTCTTGTATAATGATTGATTTGATAAGTGGAAAAGATGATACATAATGTTGATTATCTTTTATACACGCATTATATACATACTGTGGTCCGATAATTTTTTTAGATTTGATTTGTAAACCATTAGAATAGAAGTTTAACAATTGGATTTCAGTTTGATACTTATTTAATGATGATCGTGTCAGTGTAATTAACTGTAAATATGATAATGTTAAGTGATAAGTTTTAGTATTTGCAGAAGGAAGTATAAATACCGGGTTAATTGATTCCACTTTACCAGTTATCTGTAAACATGATGATGATGATTCCGGTTGGGTTTTAATCAAATCATCAATTGAATATATCCATAAGTTTGTAATTTCTGTTATTTCATTTGTTGCGTATATCATAATAAAAGGATTGTCGATTTTCTCATGAATTTCTTCATCGTCTGTGTAAAAAAGCAAATAGAAGGAAGATAAATCGATTCACCATCGAAAATATAATTTATTAAACGTTGAGAAAAACTCCCTTCAGACCGAACAGATTAACCCACAGGTGGTGCCCGTTAACGTTCTCATTGGTGAAGGAATGTTGCAGAAAATTTCCTGTAAGACCTACACTCAGTCAATCCTCAGGAACAAGAAGGTTCTAAACAACCTAGAACTGGGTAAAACTGAGCCATCCCGAAAGGACAGCCGGTGGGATTCTCACACAGGAAAAGAAAGACAATAGCCCTCCCTCACCCCAGCCGATAGGCGTTACCCTGATGTGTTTCACCCAAGCTACTGGAGGCCCACAGCACAGACACTGCATAGGACCTCGGCGACACTTAGCCACAGAACACCGTGTTTCTAGCAGGAACCACGAAGGGGGTAGTCTTCACGCAACTATAACACCCTAAAAGACCAAAAACCATTATTTAGTTATACAGAGAATCTAATTAATGCGCTTCTTCACTTTTGGGTCACCGATTCAAGTCTGTATTAGCTCTCGACACGGTCACTGGCGGCCTAAAGAGTCATAGTTGATAAATTATGGGGAGTATAAACCAGACTTACTTCTGAGTTCGAAAATTCTGTTTGCCAGATTACAATATGCCGTACATGGAATTCTTGTGTTCTGACGACGATAAACAATATGGATGGTTTTTTGATTTGCGTATTTAATGTATACTAATTTTTGATGGTTGTTAGTGAACGAATTAAGCTTCACAGTCAAAGTGCAAGTCATTTATATACTCACAAGAAACCGTCAGTTACCCTTCAATTAATTGCTTTCAGACTTCGGGAAATTAATATCTCAGGTTGTGCAATATATCCTAGATTTATATGTTCCTTTTCCCAAGTAATTGCTTGGATTTAATAATACTTTTGATATTAAGATTTCAATGAGGAACGATTTTTTAAAATCGAATCTCTGCTAAATATATCGACTGTATGAGTTTTGTTCTATTGTGACCAGTTTGTTACTTTGTAAAATATGTTACTATATGTAAATTATGAGGGGAATCAACTTACAGTTCTTTACACATATCGTTTCTGAGATATTGGACTTAGCTGTAATATACTTAGATTTAGTCTTCCTGTTATTGAGTGGCAGATCATCCGTTTATTCGAAGTAAAATTTATTCAAAACAGTTTTTTATACTGTTTTAATGTAAAATCCATTTGTATTCCCACCACTACAGTTATGTATGATATTTGTTGGCTAATCATCCAACAACACTAGTATCCATGTACAAATGAGTGTATTCGGTTAAAAAAAGTCATTTTTTCGGAAATGATTGAAATCTGTGATTATTTTCTGTCATGTTCCTTAGTTTGCACAAATTTTGTTTCAAGTTCAATGTCTTATTTATATCACTTTCTTTCCTCATTTATAAAGTTACCTCATATTTCCTTTATCTTTCGTAATCGCTTTAAGCTACTAGAAATTTCTATGCTGAAATATCAAGTGTTTAATTGATACATAACATACTTTATTGGTTAGTTCCAACACAAGCATAGCATACTGATGTTATAACTTAAGTGTATTGTGGCTTTTAGAAAACTGTAAATAAAGTTAAGCCATATTCATTAATTTGTATAAGTATAAAATGGAAATTTCGAAAATCTTCATTCAATAAATTATACATACTACTTACAGTTTATTAATTTCAGAATATCTTTCAGATTTTGTGTTGGTAAAAAATTGGCGTGATAAGACAGTTCAGCATGCTCATTTTTATCATCACTATTATTATTATTAAATTTCAGCGATTCCAATGGTAACCAACAAGAAGATAAAATCGCAGTGGGTTATGATGATAAGGATTTGCACAAATTGATAAATTCCATACACTTAAACGATTCTCTGCTCCAATCGCAAGGCATATCCAACTTGTATTATGAAGAAAAAAGATCCGAAAGAAACATGTAACAAGAGATAGTTCAATTAATAAATATGCATATATATGAAGTATTAGGTATAGGCAGAAAAAACATTTCGCGACAATTCATAAAGGAATACTTTTTCGACCTATTGAAACTAATATAATTGTTGACAGAATTGGATGGTGGCTAGCAGTTTAATCCAGGACGTGCGCTTCGTCAGCTGGATGTACCTCGATCCCAAAGTTGATTTCCACTATATGAACTCAGCCAAGTGGATAACGCGACGGTGTTTGAAGCGGACGGTACTGGGTTTGAGTCCCGTAATGTACATAAGCTGGGATCCAGGTACACCCAGTTGACGATTCGCGAATGGGATGAAGTCTGCGTCCGAGAATCCACTACTGGACACCACCTATCTCCGCTTATAATGTTTGTAACTTAAAGCAATATCGAGGCAGTTCGCACAGAATGTACATATGCCAATAAGAGACTGGTTGATTGCAGTCCTAAACGTCGATTGGAAGATTCAAACAACCAATATAAAAATTAATCAATATAATTGTAGCTATAATTACTGCATGTATGTAGTTGATTATTGCAAAAAAAATAGACTAACAACATTGTTTTTCTAAAGGATCACGTGCAAAAGTGTTGTCAACCTGAATTTCAAAAAACACCTTAAGCTATTCAGATAAGTCTTCATTCACGGAGCTAAGTAACTATTCACTAGAATTATTTTGCATTTCATTTTCAAAAATAAAATTGTCTAAGACTCAGTATTAGTGTCATGCTTTAAAAAATAAAACCATACTATTGTACAATTTTGAAAGTCATGTTGTGAACAAACAAATGCTCTTTCTATGTTTTTTTGAAAAGTACTTGCTAAATCTTGATTAGGCCATAAATATGATTTGTTTTTACGATGGCTGTTTTCACATTAAAATAGGAAATTTGTAAACTATATTTAGACCTTAAAAAAAGAGTTAACTGAATCAAATTACTGATTCATTCTAGAAAACTAACGAACTGTAGCTATCACATATCTCATACTTTTACTTCTGTAGTGAATTTAGACTTAATACAACTGAGCGTGAATATGAGGTTCCATTTGTTAATAAGTTACTGCTTTTTCGCATCAAATAAACATCTGTTTACAAGTTAGTAGAAATTTATCTATTATGAAGAATCTATCTCGACACTGTTAATAAATTCAAACACTTCTAACCATACCACTGCCCATACCAATTGTTGTTCGAGGCGAAATGTTAGAAATCCTATTATCTAGTCGTTTGGATAGTAATAAGCATAACATTTTTATATTTAAACGAAATGTCCTACGCTAGATTTATGTGAAGTTACTATATTAAATATAGATTATTTTATTGTTTCTGTGTGCATAAACTTGTTCTGTTATTACAACAGGAAACCGTTTAACATTACATTATGGAATAATACATATTTACTAGGTTTGCCATTTGTAGCTGAGTACTACGAAGGGGAATATATTAACCTTTATGATAGTGCTACATCTTTGAAGAGACAGCAATAACTTTCACGACAATTTCGAAACTATATGCAACTACTCTCTTCTACTCCAATCCTGAATGTTCCAAAGGACAAATATTGTAAAAAGTTATTGGGTGAGGTCAAAGAATGTTGATTTACATCTACATGACTCAATTATATATGGATTAATTACATAATTTATCAACTTAGCAAACATCACTTAAATGTAAAATAATTCTGAACTGATGTATACAGTAAAATGCATCGAAACTCATCAAACCAACTTCATACGTAATGAGTCAGTAAAATTAAAAATGTACCGTAAGTCAATAAGCAAAATTCACTTTAAACTAATTTGTAAAACTTCTAATTGTTTTCATTTTTAAAATGTATTTCGAGGATTTAAATTATCCTCAACAGACAATGAGACTCAAATACAGTTTACAAGATAATATAAATATTAGCTTGTATTAATTGTCCCTGAAGTAACATTAAAATGATCGTAGGCTTTAATAAAGATTTCATCAACTTTTATTTATTTAAGTTCTTGCTCCTTTCTTTCATTTATACTTTTGTCAATCTTTCTTTCTGGGTTACATGTGTTTTATTTTCCTTAAGATTCCAAAGAAAATTTCCCAAGATTACTTCTTTCTAAAAAGTATGTATTCTATCATTTTAGAAATAGGTTGCGAGTAACAGCTTAGTTAAACAAAATCTGTATATTTTTGTTTACTAGTATCTACTCAGTAGATTATGAATGATGAAATACGTTTTCTGTTATTGTAGTTGCCCATCAATCACAGTGGATATTGAATACACAGTTTGGCAAATTGATTTATGTCAAATATGTAGATGACTAGATGGCAACTAATTGGTCTGGAAAGGATTCGGATAGGGCAGGATTTTACAAAACTCGCGTCCGAGTCTGTTGTACTGAAAATTTTACGAGACAACTTAAAGAGGAAGTTGAGGGTTATTAAGCGAGATATATTTGGATTGTAAGCAAAGGTATCACAGCGTTTAACTTTTGAGCTGGTTAGTTATTTGCAGAGATGCGGCCCACGATGAGTTGAAACGTGACCTGGTGTGAATGCTCAGCTTGGTTCCCTCAGTTAATTATGTGTCTAGTGATAATAACATTGTTAGCATCAATGTTGAATTTATTATCTACCAATATAGGTTTATAAGTTAAATACTGACAGCTGGATCTGAAGGTCTGATGCGGTCTTAAATGCGGACTGCTACGCAGTTCCACATCAGGACTCAAAAGTTGCTCAGTGCTTTCTAGTTCCCTATGATTGTTATACAAAGGTCAATTTGTGAAGTAAACTACCAACTTTCTGTTCTTGTGTTTAAAGATGTGGATAATTGAAGATAGTTAAGATAAAAATCAGGTAAGAGGTTTTTTGTTCCTTCAAAGCAAATAATCGATGTGTCCCATTCTTCTGTGAGTAGGTAAGACTAAATAGATATAGAATTTTTATGGAAATATTTTTGCCTAGTTCATCAAATTAAAAGCATCGAGATACAGTGCGGAGACTATAGTTATTGCTTTCTCATTTCACTATTTAAATTTATCAAAGAAACTAACTTTTAAGAAGACCCAATTACTTAGTCTAGGACATGTGACACACTGTATTATGTGACCAATGAATTACGAAATCTAACAAGACTTTTATAGTATTGACCATCAAGCTATTAAAAAATTTTAGTTTGCCAGTCGTGCTTGAGATGAATCTAGATCGATTTAAATGATGACATCTCAGATCAACATACTGGAAACAAATTAACAAGATAAAGAGTATCGGAAAGAAAGTAACAATATTCTCTTTCATTTAGAATCTCATGATTCAGAAAAAGACAAGGAATGAATGCAATTTTATCACTGCAATCAGTTGGATTCATATCATTGGCACATTTAGCATAATTAAATAAAAGTTAGCTTTTAAAAGTAAATATCAGTAAGTGTTAGGTTACTTAATTGATTGAATAATTATTTTAATACACGTGGTTTAGTCAATATCTCCTCTACTGTTAAGTAATAAGAACAAATTTTATAAACTCACGACTCGGATTGGTTGTGTTCATTCATGTCGGACTTTATTATTGAATCCATGGTTTGTTTCCTATCTTGTTTCAGTTGATGTAAATAATAATCATACAATAAAGGTTGTGAATAAGTATTCAAGCATAGAATAGGCATAGGAGTTTGATAATTGACCAGGTAATCTTTTATAATACGTTTGATTAAAATAGGCTGTGAATATAGCCTATCACCAGTAGTATTATTCTCAGTATTATAACCTATAGATAACAGGACCAGTAAACCATTTCTAGTCCCAATAATTAAATAATATGGACTAAAAAATCTGATTACAGTAATCTGATCATCCAACTGTGGAAATATTCGTTCAGATTCACTGACTAGACACATCTATAAACGAGAATTTAACCCATTAAAGCAAAGTGTTAGTCGTATTCTGAAAAATGTTTATAATTTACAATTTCATACGTATTAAAAAAGTATAAAAAGTTCAACAGTATATCATGATCTTGCATATTTGTAATAGACCTTTTATTATCGCACTTTTTTCCTCAGATGACTATGAATTTTTTAAAAGCTTAAAAAGCAAAACCTTAAATTACACCTCTTAAATTATGAATTACATCCCCTTATTTTTGCAGTACATTAGAAAGCTAAAGATAGCTGGAGCAAAACTTGGCATTAGTCCATAGAGTTACTGACTGTTGGATTAAGCCGTGTTAGTAGCTGAAGACTATCTGGTTGGGATCCTCCCGATTATCGTCACAAATAGTTGATATGGCATAGAATCAGTCTCAGTGGTCCGGACACACCCATATGTTGTCTTCCCCTAGATTTTGAGATTTAGAATTAACGTATACTGTTTTGTTGAACAAATTTTTCCCTATTCTTGAATCACCTTATCTATGCTTAATGTTTTTACTACTAGTTATCCTGTTATTACTTCTACTATTTTCGGATTCGTCTTGATAATTCAATTTTGCTGTGTTGACATGGTATAGCAACTTCGACTTGTGCATATGTGCATTTCGTTCTGTGTTGTCTGTCACTGACTGAATCACCAATTTACAAAACTCATAAGAAATAACTATTTTTTCCGTCACTTATCGAACAGTCACATTATTTTCAAAGATTGAAATCGAAATTCAAGAACCGATAGTTATCTACTAAAATTTATTTCTCAGAAAATCATAAATTCCTAATTGTATCTGTTGAAATTTGTAAACTAAATCAATCATGAACACGATATTTCAAGAATATTATCTTTATAGGTTAATTACGTTCGTCATTGAGATGTGTATAAATCATGATAATCATTCTTTAACTCTCGATCACTCAACGGTTCTGTAATTGAAACAGCGGATTTGAAAATTACACTTTCATAGTTCTATTGGACTGGCATTGATGCTTTTTGCATAACTCAGCTTATTAAACAAACTAATAAGTTGTTGGAAAATATCTCTCAACCGATTATGAATATAAACAGACACATGATTCATCAGTTCAAAACTCATTTAAGATCTGTCAAATCAACCATCTTACACGTAGAGCCTTGGATAAATGTGAGTTGGCCCACTTTGCTATGTCACATTAGCACGTATGATACAAACAAGCTGAATTTAAAACGCTATTGAAATAATGTAGTAGCAATGATAATAAGATAAACCGAAAACTGAGAATATCATTAGAATAGGCTGAAAAGGTATTTATAAATAAATATTCAAATTCAAGAATCAGAAAGATGAAGAGTGAATACTTCTGAGTCATTGCTAGCGATTTTAAGCATAATCGTCCTATGTCTTCAACCCTTGGTCGCAGTTATCGCGCAGACCACAACCATGTAGCTTGGGCTTACCAACATAACTCAGACCAACAGCTTCATGAACTGATACGATGTCATGGCTTGAAAGTCTTTAACATTGTCCCGATCTATCTCTCTATACTACCGAAGATTAACTGTAGAAGTAGGGAGTGATTGTGCATACCTGACGCGTTTCCTAACTACCGAAGTCGATGAAGATGCAAGATTTCATCGACCGATTTTTACTTTGCCTATAACCTTAAGTTAACCTCAACATCGTTCACTCTATAGCCTATACAATCACGAGCAAAGTTTCGAGGATAACTATAAGTGAAAATCTGAAGCTTACACGTGTTTTTCACTTTCTGAAATCATGATTCACATCCATAAAGTAACCCAGAGAGAATCGCTGCTCAGTATACGCCCCCTTGGTTGGAGATAGACAGTCCTCCTACTCCATAAGTGACGCATGTTGGTGAAAGACCTGAATCCGTGCTGGGATCCTGTCAGATACCAGCCTAACCGAGCTGATATTACTTTTCATTCAAGTTCGAGAGAGTAAAGTCTGACTCAAAAATTGTGTGGTTGTTTATTTTAGCCTACAGTAATATTATATGTACATAGAATCGAAATAGTTTGATCAATATAATACTCTTTTGGTGTTGGGAGTTTACATGCGAATAATAGGTACCTTTGCTGTTACAGTTAGCACCTATATTGATTTGAGGGAAGTGTATTAGCCATCTTGTAAATAAACCTGTTGATCTCGAAATTCAGAAATTTCTTAACTGAACAACTTGGTCAAAACGGCTTATCATAAGAAAAGTGGCTAACTTGAAAGCAATATTTACAAGACTCCAAGTACAACTTACTAACAATCACAAAAACGCATAAGACCAAAGTTTTCTGTATCAACCAATCATCTCCACTTGCTCAACAATAAATAAATTGACTTGGTTTTTCATGTAGAATGACATATGTTTTAGATACACATACGGCAAAACTGCCTGTACGCATACTTTAGAGACCACAAGTTATTCTAATTTACCTTTATTTAACGTGAGCTGTAAATAGTTGACCATAAAAGGAAATACTACTTATTCTATTAAAGAAAAGATTTAACGTTTGATATCTCATGAATGAACTTTATAATCCTTAGATCTCATACTGATTGGATCATTGTTTATTCCGTTGGTAAATATCATACAGACAATACTAAATTTCTAATTAATCTATAATTTGTTCAACTTTCCGTCTTGGATTATTAAACAAGGTCTTGGCATCAAAACATCACTTATTTTACTGCTCGATGACGGTTTGTTCGTCTTTATGTAGAACTGAGCTCAGGTTGAATTATTGAAGGTACAAACCATGAGTTCAGTGAATAATTCTAATCTGCAATGAAACAGTTGTTTCATATATTAAAACATATTGTTTTAGTTCTTAAAAGAATACCTTTCTATGATAAGTGCTGGTTAATGTAAATTCATTTGTTATAGTGAATCCTGCTTTTATAAATAATGATCATGCCGTTTATTTAAAAAGAAATAAAATATCTATGAAATATTTAATATTCGTTACCTTATGCAAACAAAATAATCGTACACATGTATCAGTATAAGCAATAGCTAAACATCCTGGTGATTTTTTATTATTACTATCTTCCTTGAATGAAAGCGTCTCATTCACGCCAGCTGCTTCTGATCCAGAGCATATTATACCGGGATAGTCTAACAAACATAAATCAACTGTTGATCCGTTTAAACTATTCGCTGACTCATTAGTCTAAAAGGTTAAAAAGAAATGAACCATTTTATGACTTCATAATTTATGTCTATACTTAAAAATGTTTATATGTTCAAGAACATTTGATATTTAAGAAGAAGGTAGTAATGATGATTTAAATATGTGTTTAGTTTTTTTCGATTACTTTTTCAGATCTTATAATAACAAGTAAGAATAGCAACTTTCACCCAAGTGAACTTAACGTTTGTTTTAAAGAGAAGACATACGATTTTTAATTCAATGCAGTGAAGCAGGAACAATGCCATATCTCTGACTTATAGGGTAGGCACATTTAAATGTTTCGGTTGTGGAAACTAAAATCTGATAAGGTTACTGAATTGGTAATGATGTCCAATTAGTAAAGTGTAAGTCCAATAACCTGAAAACCACCAGTCTAAATTTAATTGCATTTATTTTGAACTTCAATTATCTTTCTGACATTATAGTAGCATAGTCCGTCTAAAAGTTGAAGTGATGATGTTTATTTACAGTAAAGCAGTGAAACATCAGTTCGCACTGAGATGTAAATATAATAATATTATAATCAAAGATTGACTAGCATCTATATTAAAGGGAACTGACAAGCAGCCTATTGAATAATAAATCGTGCTACTTTTAGTTGAAAAATTCAACGGATAAATTATAAAACACTCATGACAAATTATGTCTACGAAGTTCATAGACGTTTAGAATTTCGAATGAATCGTCCTACAGTATTAAATACGTTTAACCATCAACTATGTTTATTTGATTTGTTGTTCACAATGTGATGAACACATTATAAATATAAATGTAAATTATATAACGCTACAAATTACAATTATTTAGTTTATTCATTTTCTTATGACTGCTAAATCAACGGAATCCAAAAACCGACGGTAAACCCTAGACTTGAGTTAGTACTAAACATAAATACGTAACTGAATTATTAAAAGAATTGATATTTTTGTGTGATTCGAACCCACGTTACTCAAATACACTCCGAATAGCTCACACCATCTGAGATGATGAAGTCCAACAACCTAACATTTCAACATAATTCACGAAATTTCAAGTTACTTAGACTAGTGACCATAGTCTAAATTGGTCGATTGAATTTGATTAGCATGATAAGACTAAATAAACATGCCATCGGTCACTATTGAGTTATGGATTACTTTTTGACATTTGTTCTTATTTAATATCCCAGTAGTGAGGAAATTCACCTTTTGTATGTATTTATATCAAAGAATCAATTCAGATTTTGGCCCACAGTAACTATCTATAGCTTATCATGACCTAATTGTAAATTAAGATCTATAAGTCAAATTACTCTTCATTAATACATCTTGAAATTGATTGAATAATTTCAACTTATTGTTGGATGGTGACTAACGGTGGAATTCATGATGCACGTTTCGTCCTATTTGGAACTTGTCAGGTGAATGTATCTGCATCCCATACAAAATGAATTATTGAATTGTGTTTAATCATAAAGGTTCATATCTACACCATTAATGAAAGTAGAACGAAGGTACTTATTAAACTGGCAATCTACTGTTAACCAAATAATAAACGATGTTTCGTTTAAAAACTTTTAGTAAAAAATATATTATGAACATGAAACAATTTTCAACGAGAAATTGAACAAAACCCAAATATAAATTATCATCTGATGAAATAACCTTTAATTCAGAAACTAAATGACAAGTTTCCGGATTCCATAATTGTATATTTCCATCTGATGTACAAGTAATCAGAATATCATTCACATGACTGAAATCATTGTTATCTAGAAAGTTTTCATTAAATAATTGTTGTTGAGATTTTGTCCACCAAATTAATCCAATAATTTGTGTTTTATATCCACTACTTAAAAGTGTTAAATAATCTTGCATTTTTGATAACGAATGATTTACAGATGAAATTTTTTGATTGGTTGATTCTTCAACTTCAGACCAATCTACATACCTTGAGAATATCATAAAGTAAAACAATTTGAAGATGTATATCAAAATGAATTAATTCATAAAATACGTATTTTATAATAACTTATCATTTTTATGCATGTATTGAATAGTACCTTATTTTCAAGATTTATCAGCTTGACAATTTTGTTTCCGTTGGCATTTTAGTCAACAAACAACCCACCCAAATGATAGATCTATATTCTTAAACAAGATGTTTAGACAATATTCCAAGCATTGTTAAGCTGAAAGAGGCTAATCGTCTGAATCCTACAGAATGCCAATAAAAAAAGTTTAAACACTATTGATAAATATTTGTTAGGTGTGATTGTTCGGAAGCTATACATCATTGTCTGACAATGATTTAGTCATTCAGCACTGAACAAACTAGGACAAATGTAGGTATCATTACCAAGGTTTGATTTGATAAATTTGAATAAGTTGAGCATTAGGTAGATTGTTATAAATAAATAAATAATATATTTGTAATATCCCAATGAGTAGAGAAATTAGATTTTCTGACTTTTCGTGACTTTGTGTAAGTCACTTCTTCAGAGAATAAATAACCAAATTAAAATTAATCCAAGTTTAAATAGTACAACGGGACAAAGGTATTAGATCAGTGTTATGGCTGGTCGCCAATTGTTAGCTCCGTTCTTCGCTGACTTCTATGTCAAAATCGCTTATTACTTACATTTGTTAAAAGAGGAACCACTGCAATTCTCAAGACGCGAAGTAAAAACACCAAGACTAGTACAAGTAAAGACTTATTAAACCAAAACACGACGATGACCCTATTCGGAAATACATTCATTAATATATAGATTGTACACCCATTTTGTCTACTAATTAAGGCAATGTCACATATATGAAAAATACCTAGAATTATGACAAATCACATGCTGCGTGTCATGCTCAGTATAGTTTAGGTTAATTTAATACGAAAAATCTCGTTTCATAAACAAACATTACACTCAAACAAATTAGTGTTATGACAAATCAATTATCATACGGGAAAACAAAACAAATACTACACTGAATAATTATCACGTTGAATTAAAACAGAAGTAATGTTGAACAAAAAGTCACAGTCAGTAAAAGAATGTAATTTCGCCCTTTCATCCCGTCATATCAGTTAATCTACCAAAATTTCTAACACCACAATGAAAGGAATTTAGCAGACTTTTATGCGTATTAGTTATATTGGGCAAATAATTTATGAACAAATAACTGAGGAGTAAATTCTGGTTATGAGAACTAACTTGAGAGAACAATATCAAGTTATTAATATAAGTAGAATAGAATTAATAAAATAATTAGTTTATTGGTGTATGTGTTGAGAGGGCTTATGGAGATTGTCAATATTTGTGATTTTCCGCCACGAATTGACAATATTTACACAATTAATGAAAACCAAGAAGTAATGGACTATTTCGCCTTCGTATCAGAAATCATACCGAAGTTAGAGGCATGAAAAATTTTATATCATGCCAGTGATTTGAAGATTAAGCGTTCGTAGCAGAACCTAAAGATTCCGGGTTTGAACATTAGTAAGGTTGTGGACCCGTGATAACGAATAGTCTTGAACTATCTATATCAAAAACATCTTAAATGTCTCGTTAATCATTTGTATCCATAGGCAATTCAAACTGAATAGATAAAAGTTTGATTATAACTGTAATGAAGCTAATAAAATCAATAGCCAACAAGTTGTAAAAAAAATAAAGAGGTAAACCGATGGTAATGTATTAACATCATAATACATGATAATGATTACGATATAAAAAATTATATTTTATAGGAAATTAACAATTACCGATTTTAAGTTAAAAGATCACTAATAGACTGAACTATCACTGAATGATAGTTCCCGCTTTCTAATTTTGTATACGTAAAGTATATATATATATATATATATATATATATATATATATATATATATATATATATATATAATTGTAGAAATATGTATATTTACATACCATACATTACAGTTACTTGTACTAATAACACCAATCTGTCCTTCTACATCAAAGCATGCTGATAAAATTACTTCATTATCAAAATGATTAATATATTTAATCTGTTTTACTTCAATATTTTTAATCCCGTTATGACTAACATCACTATTGTTGTGGAATGAATAATGTTGATTGTTTGAAAGTTGTTCATTAATGGAAAATTCTATTTCTAATCGCCAAAAGCGTAAAGAACCGGTTACACTACCTGTAACAAAACCATATGAACCACTGGAGGAGATAACACTAATCTGGGGGAATAAAAATAAAACAAAATAACCGTAAAGATTGTAATCGATACAACGATTAGATTGTAATAAGTTACGCTTTCAAAAAATCAACAAAACAGAAACTCCAAACTCTCTCTCTCTCTCTCTATATATATATATATATATATATATATATCACTAGTTGAAATCATGAGTCAGTTAAAGCTAGACCACCATGGAAAACCTGGAAGCACTGGACGACCGTTGCGTCCTAGCATGGGACCCCTCAGCAGTGCGCATCCACGATCCCGCACCCCGCGAGACTCGAACCCAGGACCTTCCAGTCTCGCGCCAGGCGCTTAATCAACTAGACTACTGAACCGGTGTCCAATGGCGTTAATGTCTAACTCCAACCAATCCACGAAGTTGCGCTACCGTCCACCATTGTCTTCAGTGAGTTGATATCTCACAACAGACCTGGTTGAACTCCACCGGTAACGGCCTCTCACTAGAACTACAGGAGTATCTCTTGAAGTCAGTCACTAGTGAGCAGATGATTATTATCAGGAGGTGTTTTGTGGAGATTTTAGAATTTTCACTAGTTGAAATATATATATATATATATATATATATATATATATATATAAATGCGTTGAAGTTTTATAGAGAAAATAAGAATGATTAAAAGAAAGGCTTGATAAATACCATCAAAAAATGGTAGAGTAGGTTCTTAAGATTGATAGAAAGTAAAGATTTCCAACACAAAAAAATGATAAAACGGTGACAATTTTTCTAAATCGATAGCGTAGTTGGTTCAAAAAATAGATTAGTGGATGAAGTTATTGTGAAAATAAGCTATTATTGGAGAACAAATGACATTGTCTTTTTGTTCTCTGAGTGCAGAACTCTATTTAAAAACTGCCAATAAACATATATACCGTTTGTAACAGAGTGATGACAGTTCCTTTCAAAATATAGTGAGATGCTAGAGGTCTCAAGATAGAGGAATTATAAAAAATTCCAATACAGACGCTGAAATTTGATAAAAGATCAGCGTACATGCATATATTTATAAAACTAATGTGTTGACGAAAATAAGCACTTTAAAAAGCTGACTGAACTTTTTTTAAAGTACTGTCTGATAACATAGTACTTGGAATAATTTGAATCAACTAAACTAGTGTAATCCAAATGAAGAGTGGCAATTTTATTGGGTCTATGAAACGTCATTATTGGTGTAAACAAACAATTCGAACGTAAACAATTTTATTTTTAAGTTGCTTGTAATAATGAAAGACTCTAATAATAAATGAAAGGTAAGGATATTATTAGATAAGTATCATTATCAGCAAGAAATCAAGGTCACACAATATCTTGAATTAATCAAAGTTAAACATTAACAATATTTGGTCCAAGGCCCAAGGTTGAAGGTCTTAGGATCGACTCGTGGACGCAGGTTTTTTGGTGTGCACTTCTGAGGAGTCCCATACTAGGATTAAACGACCGTCCAATGCTTTCAGGGTTATGTTTATGGTGATCTAGCTTGGTATTATTTGTGATTCACACCATGAAGATTTAATTTCCTACGCATTGGGATATTAAAAATATGCTGTCGTTTTTATTACATCATGAAATAAAACAATGAACTAATAAACTCTTAACTAACTTCACCACATTCTGCAGAGAAATTGTGCAAGCACATATGATTATTCACATCCCATATGCTGATGTTTCCAAAGTTGTCTGATACAAGAATTAGTAAGGTCATCTTATGTATGGTAGTATAGTAATCGTACTTAGATGGAATTTTTAAATATGCTGCAGAACAGAACTCTGTATTGTACAGAAATTTATTTTGATTGAATGACCAATTTTTTCCTTTAGTATATGAAAGTATATCTCTTGCACTCACTAAATCCTTACTGTTTACATTGTTAATGTTAACAGTTTCATCATTAATATGAGTGGAGTAGTTAACATCGAATTTCCAAAACAGAATAGAACTTTCATGATTTAATAGCTTGACATTATCATTATCAATCTGATTTAGCTGAGCACCAATTGTAATAAACTCATTACCAAACAATGGAGAACATAATATCTGATTAAAATATCCATCAATATTAACTGTTGATAATAAGGTCCAATTGAGCACTGACCACAATTTAACTTCATTTGTGTGATAATCTTCAATTGTAATAAGATATCTGGAATCCATTGTAAATGTCATAGTCAATAAAATGCCATAAACATCTGAATTGACTTTTATCACAGAATCTGAATCGATTGCCTTCCCAATGGAACTATTATTGGTAGACAATAAAAACCTTTTACTCTGATCATATTTCAATGTTGGGAATGCTGATGTTAAATGGCTTAATTGACAATAGCCATTATAAAGAGTGAATTTGATTGGTACAGTTATAAATGAAGAAATACTTGTACAACCGGAGTTATCTTCATTAAAATCCCAATAAGTTGTTGAACCAATAACCAACATTGATTTATTTGGAGCTAAGGCAAGTGAATTAAAAATTTCTCCAGCGAAATTTGTTGTACAGTCTAAACTACCTAATACTATAGACCGAAATGCTAATTGTATACCAGTTTCTAATTCTTCAATTACAAGCAAAGATTCATAAGTGTAAATAAATATACCAGTATCGGAGTCCCATATCAAATTATCAATCATATGATTGAAACAACCAAACCCAACTACTATTCCTTTCATACAATTATCATTGATTAAAGTAAGTTTCAATTGATCTAATAAATTTGGCTTGAATCCTTTCGCAGTATTTAATTTACTGTTAGCATAAACAGTCCAGTGTCGATGAGCTAATGGACAATAGTTACATTGTATATTCAGTTGTTTATTTATTTCACAGTTTTTATTGACGACTTTACCGAAAGTGTTATTATTATTAATATTTGTTTCCATTGTATTACATTGATTAATTGGCGTGAATGATTTATTCTCACATTCATATGACAAAAATGGTTGAGTGGAAGTTGAATTTTCTGTTGTTTGTAATTTATCTTTCAACATGTTTACACTTTTATTAGAATTATTTTTCACTTTTAATTCATGTGATCTTTGTGTAGAATCAAATTTCCACATAAATATACCACTTGCTTTCATTTCCTTTGTAATAGTGGTATTATATATCTCAGGTTTTGTGTTAGTTTTCACAAAATGAGGATATTGACACCAATAACCTTTGTCAATACTAATACAATATTGTCCATCTAAAGTTATGTAGAAATTGTCAATTGGGTAAATATGACCAGTGAATTTTCGATAAATTATACTTCGATTCAATGTTTTATCATTTTTATCAATACTTTTACTGATATTTTCATATAATGGATAGAGATTAGTTGAACTTATGTATATAAATGGAGTAGATGATTCAGCCAATAATAAAGTTTGCCCATTAGGAGTAATTTTAACAGCATTAACATAAACTGTTGTCTTAGAATTTGATACTACATTAAATTCTGCACAACTGATCAGTTTGCTATCGAATAAGCTGAATTTAAACAGATAACCTTGAGATGTACAGATAAACAAAAACTCGTCATCATTATCATCATCATGACCAGTATCATTGTCATGATTAAGATTTTTAGTTTTATGACATTGAGAGTAAAACTGAATAAAATTTAATGAATTGATTGAGTTATTATCTTGATTCAATGTTGATTTTGTTTGATTATTTGGAAAATGCTGGAAAAAGATTGAAATTATAATCTTTTTAAAGAAAATCAGTAGTAACAGATATGTTTTCATGCTGAATAAAAATATGAAGAATGTAATAATTCAAACACTATAATCTAAAGCTGTAATTAGCTCAAAGGGACAATACATTTCAGACACAAACGGAACTTCATGTAAATGCATATTTAGTATACATAAAATAATACCTTTGTTTATTCTACCTCATTGTTACCATTCACTTGATATTGTTTTACTTGAAGCGAATTAAACTTCAACCCATTGCACAAGCAAGTGGCTATCAGGACTCAGTAGCTAAGTGAATAACGCGATGGCGTTTGAAGCGAACGGTACTGAGTTCGAGTCCCAGAGTGAACATCAACTCTGAGATGCAGGTACATCCAGCTGACGAGTCCCAAACAGGAAGAAACGCGCGTCCTGGATTCCACTCCTAGCCACTATCCATCTTTGCTTATAATCATTGTTACCATGTTTAACAAAAGTTTATAATCACTATTATTGTGATTATTGTCATTTTGAAAAATAAGTATATGTTTGCACTTGTACAGCTTTGCAAATAAATTCACCGAAAATAAAACTTTTCACTGAATAATTTTTCTTATTTATGTCTCAATGGGTATATTTCGTCTATTATATATGGATCCTATTTCGCAATAGCATACAAAGAGAAGATCAATAGGAGTTAAAGTATATACTATTTTACAAATACATCTTTGGAAGAATGATAACTAATTGAACGAGAGAAAAATAATGATTTTTCCTAATAATTCTTGCTTTAACTAGAATTACAAATCACAGAAAACGGTGACTTAGCATACCTAATTGACGAATAGACAAACACCGTGAATAAAGCTACACCATCTACTGCCTTACACTTGTTTCTTAGAATTTTTTTATGAATTGTAATATCTTTTAATTGATTGTTCTATAACAGATCAACATTTGATTGACAGTCATGATTAAATACGTGAAAGTATAAATAAGTATCTGTACTTTTGCAGCGAAAGATTTCCCTGTAAACATTTTAGTAATGCTTCTATTTAATTTGTTTGCTTATGTATTATATAGATATTAAACAAAATAAAATATATTTCCGTAACACGGGGGTGCACACATTTTAGTCAAGAAATGTCCTCTGATTACAAATGAAACAAACGAATAAGCTTTCAAATTAATCGTTTTATATTTTACCAAGAAATATTCCAGTAGCTTAGTACAATCCTGATTTTCAACAATAAAAAAATAACCCTAAAGTCTAATTGAAACTAAGTGACCGATTTCAAATAAATGTGACAGATTGTTACATGTTTCTTTAGGAGAAACTTAATATCTAGTTACTTTTTTTTACTTCGAAGTAATTCGATTAAAACTAAACTTAGGAAACAAAAGTTGGGAGATAAGTCTTTAAATAACTGACCATCCTCTTCGTATATAATTTAAACAAATTTTTACTTCAAATGGCAATAACGTTGAGATTGTTTTGATGATAAATTGAATCAAATAGTGAAAACTCACTTGTAATATCAAATGGCTTAAATCAATTTGTTTTACAGTTAAAGCACTAACTCCTTTGGCAATAGTAAGCATGTCTAAACGAGGTCCCATATAAGCAATATGTAATCCTTTAGACGATACAGTAATAATACTTTTCCTAATTTCTGACAACAATAAATGATTATCTTGTTTCATCATTGTTAGCATAGGTTTAGTTATGTTAAATATACCAATTTGATAATTTAATGAATGAATTAATTGACTTTCATATAATCTCTGTTGATTATCATGTGTAATTTTCCAAACTGCTAATTGACCAGAACTATCTGAAGTGTACAAATAGCTACCACATGGTGAATAAAGTAGAGCTATAATTTTTATTTTTGGGAATGAAGAACAAAAATATATGTTAATAAAAAAACATGATTTATACAAAAATAAATCATTCATAATTGTCAAGGGAACAATTATTATTTCTTATTTAGTAAATAGTTTTTCATCTTACTATTTTTCATCGACTTTTCAACCATTACTTAACCAACAATCTTTGGATATCTGAAATTTTTGAACATTGTATTAACTAGTCTTTTATTTGGGCTATTGGTTACAGTTCTATGATTTAATATCCTCAAGTTATTCTCAGTCTATTAGTCACACTTTCTCACAAACATAGTCACTTTTGGCTTGATCTAGTACAAATGTTATTTTCTATTTTATGATGTGATGTAGTTTCATTTGTTTGTATATAAACCCAGTATGTTTCAAATATACGATTCGTATCACGGAGGCTGAGATTGGTGTTCTGAACTTAACAGACAGAGCTAGGCAGAAAAAGGACCAATCGAACCTGTAGGCTGCTAGTACTGGTGTATGCTTCATTATTTTTATTGTATAAGTTAGTGTATCTAAATTGGAAATCGTATTTCGCGATAATCATATAAGTTAAGGACATAACAATATCTGATTATATAACTAAATGCCCAGCTTTAGTATATGAGAGTGACGAATAGAAAACTTTCTTGATTATCAGAATGCTTTTATTTTGATGTTTGAAAGTAAAATATGTTGACAGGAGATAATAAATTGGTTGAGATTTTTGCATTTATGATGTAAATCCTAGCTCGAGTTAATATAAAACCATACAAAAGCCTTTGTAATATTGCCGAGTACATTTAAATTTCTCTGAACGAATTAAATATGTTGAGAATATTTACACAAATGATCATATCTGAAAAAAAGTTGAAAACAAACATTTACTCGTACGAAGTATTTTCTATTAGTAATAGAAGCCAGAAAGAACAACCGACAGCCACACAATTCATGTTTCGAAACCACATAAATATACCCTCTTTCTTCGTTGTACTCCAGGAGTGATTTAAACATTCTTCGTTTAAATTAATGATATAGAATTTTCATAACAATTACTTTTTATTTTAGCTCTACCAATCATTATCTCTCTTATGAAATTATCGTAAAACGTTTTAAAGTTTACGCTATACATGTTATTATCAAAATCACTTTAGTATGAAATTTAATATACTTTGTGTTATTTACATATTATTTGATTGATTACTAAAAATAACTACTTAAACAGATATGATTTTGCTTTTGAATATTCATTATGAATCTTGGTTAATGCTAAGTATATTTCTGTACTAAATACGATTGAGAAAGCGATTTATAGACTGTGGACCATATATCAAACCAGGATAATGTCTTTCAATTGTATGATGATGAATTTTAATGCGGAAAACATTATTATATACTCACATGACGTTAAATTAGTAAGGAAAATATGATCTATTAATTACAGACAAGTGGACTTGAATGTGAACAAAAATGGGATGGAGAGGTATTTTGTCACAGTGTTTGTTAGAATTTGAGTCAAGGTTTATCTGTACAAATAATGCTTAGTTCAAGACAGAAGTACCTACAGACAACATAAAAATGTTCATTATTGACGCAAAAACCATACATTTTTGTGAATCATTCAACTGACATTTCTGAATAAGGGAGAAGAATTAGGACGCCATCAAGTTGATTTTAACAGTTATCAAATTCCAGAACTATGAATAAACATCACCTCATTCTTTTACTTATGTTAAAATCCCAATATTTACATTATTAGACAAATACTGAGACAAGAATTCTTTGAAGACCACCGTCCAGACGAAATCGAAATGTTTTATAACTCTCGAAAAATAAATATTCAGTGAGCACAATGTTTGAAAATGGAAAGTTTAAACATATGATCTGTAAATGAAAATCTAAGGAAGTGTGCTACACTATGGACAAAATGAAATGGTCTCTTTACACATGTAGTTACTTATAAGTAGTCAGAAAATATTATCCAAATTGCATATTAGACTATGTGTACTCAACATAATCGTCATCATCACTGAATGGAATCGCTAAAGAATACACAATAATTTTTTCATCAATTAAAATACACAAGTTTATTTCATCAGGTATACTGTGAGTTCTTCATAATCTTCCGTATAAGTATATCACATCGATGTTGCAATACGAATCTTCTATGTGATCCAGTAAAAGATCAACAATACTAATGAAGCTAGAAGCATTTATACAAAACGATTCAGCTAGGCACTTTATCCTGGGGAAAATGGATTACATTATTTGTTCATCTCACTTAGAAGAAGTTGTTCCTTTTAATGCAATTAATACTTTAGGACAGAAGGTTTGCAATTTCTTACCTTACTAGCTTAGTCAATTCTCATCAAAAATAATCTCAAAGGTAAGTAACGGATTTAGCTCTCTTAACCTACAGATACAATACGCTAACCACTACCATAATCATATTTCAATAATTGATATACATAATGCAGCATTTTTGTAAATTAATACTAGAATATTGTGATCACTTTGAGGAATGTGAGGTCTGTTAACTTTCGCACGAATAGTTGGTTTATTAGTCTGACTATCTGACGAGACAAAATATGTACAAATTGGAAATAACCAAATAATTCTGATAGTAAACCGGCACATATAGATTGTTACCAACCTCTAAATTGACTTGTCCATAAAATACGTGACTAAAGTACTGAAGAAACTCATCAATCGTGCTAGTCATCAACTGATCATCTGTCAATTATGAATAGTTTAAATTAAAAAGGGGATATTTATAGCATCAATGGTTAAGAAAAAGAGAATTCAGCGAAGAAAATTTTCTTTTCGACGAAATCATTTACTTAAGCTGTAAATGATTTCGTCGAAAAGAAAATTTTCTTCGCTGAATTCTCTTTTTCTTATTCAATGACACTATGGGTTATTTTAATCATCAATGGTTACTTTGTTGCACTGTATTAATCCAATACCTGTGACATCACAATCTTTATGGAAGTTTAGTTCATATAACATTTGTGCATTGGCTGGAGAGAAGACACGTACTAGACCAGTTTTAGAATAACCACATGCAATTTGAATCCAAGATATATCTAAATCTTCCAAGTTTAATTCTGACCAATTCAATTTCGGTTGAATAGCAATACAAGCTGGCGTCCCATCCGAAATAATTAAGTCGATTAATGGGTTTTCTACAAGTTCTTTGTTTGTGTAGTTTTCATGACCATTTATTCTTTTCATTTCGACATCTTCAAATTGATTGGTAAAGGTTGGACGAGATGAAATATGTCGAATTCTAAGTCCGCTTCATTATTTTAAAAAAACAAACCAAGTAATGAGCTCACCAACAATTTGTCCTTACTCAAACCGATTATTTCCATAAGATTATCATTTTCAATAAAACAAGAACATATTTTAAACATTCAATCGGCCAGGATTTATCATATATTCTTATAACTTAAAATAATTAAAATGACATTTAAAAGAACTTGAAAATTCCATATTACAGTTAAACGTTTTTCATCATTTTGATAGGTTGAAAGAAATCTACGAACGACCAAAGCAAAAAAACAGCATTAATACACGAAGTTACTGCCTGTTGAACTGAGGCATGTTAGCAAGTGCAGACCACTTGGTTGAGATCCTCATGATGATCTTGATCAATCTTTGAATAATGGGTGACATGGATCAGAATTGATCTTAGATACAGATGGCACAGACTTATTGACTTTTTATCATTCCTTAGATTGTAAAATCTATAACCACCTTTTTTATTGTTTCTTCTCGAATCATATCACCTAATTTTTTGTACTACCATAAATAAAATTACTAATTCCATGTTGTTTATGAATAACTGATTTTTTCATCATCAATTAACTAAACCAAATGCAACCAATTATAGTTCATTCAGATACAAGTTCATATATTGACACAGAAGTTCATTTTGTCAAGAAATATTATTTGTTTAAGTTTTATGTGGATCAACAAGCGGAAAATATAAAAAAGAAACTACAAATTATACTCCTTCTAGTAATTAATCATTATCTTAATAAACTAATCATTGGAATGATAAATATTAATTGAAAATCACTGTGAAAGGATTATCAATCACTGGTATATAGTTATAATGTGATGTGTGCTACACATGTCGACAGATATAAGTAGTATTTAGCAACAATCGGAAGTGGAAAACCTGCCAACAGAGGACTAAGAAGATAGAGTTGAGGAAAACAGAAGGGGAAATAGAAAGGAATTGTGAGTTGGAAAAATCATACAAAATGTGAAGGACAATAGATGGAAAATTTGCAAATGAAGTATTTAATGTACTGTCCTCATATTTTACGAAGATATTGTGTAATTGCGTATTAAACAATAAATTGATTGTCCCTACCTGAGCTTTTATTCATTACGATAATAGTTGAAAAATTACAAATAGAACGAAATGACACATTCAAAGCTATTGCTATAGACGAAAGTGGCAATATTTTAAACAATCCTCTGTATTGGTCTTAAATATCCTGGGTACATTAATGTTAAAAAGTACATCTAGTCATCCAATAAGCTTCGTTAGGCATAGAACTAGCGGGAAACCAAGATTTTCACAATTGCAAATTAAAAAACATTCTTTTATTTTGAGGTAAGTTGACAATATTATTTTTAATTACTTACTTCTCCAAACAGGTATTCACAAAAATATCGAAAATGTAGTCTTCCTATGTATCCTTCCCCAACAGATTAAGGCAATATAAATGGAGAAAATAGGCATTTCATCCTAATTAGGTGTTAAGAACTATATAACAGCTGTTGTAGGCGTGGTTTACTTCAACTCTAAGCGTATTTATACGCAATTTTTTCACAATAAACTGTTTTCTAAAGGAACTCGGAGCAAAACTAACCTAGACGTTTTATCTGTTATATAAGATTTGAAATACATGTCGTAAGTTGATTGTATCACAAACATTACTTTGGTTTGAAGTTATTTTCATGAGATTTCTTGTTATAACTACAATATTCCTAAAATATTTTTAAATATTATACAGTAAGGTGGAATAAATAAACTTTTTAATCTGGAAAAAACGTACCCATCAATACTTAAGGTAGCCAATATACACTGCGATTCTAATTTATCTATATGAACGAGATCTGTGGCTATGATTGGGCCGGAAGCCTGCCATGAAAGAATCCGTCTAGGAGAACAGTTTAATAGTTTAAACTCATTTATAATATCTGTCTCATTATTTTCCATAGAATTTTTATGTAAATCGAATTCGAAATTAAGATCGAGGCAAGCAAGACCGCCAGAACATGTTGCTACAGAAATATAAACTTGATGTTGTGTACTTCTATTTAAAGTACCTTGTTTACTAAAAGACGAATCGAGAGCAGTAATTGTCGAAGGATATTTTACTGAAAGAGCAACTGAACTTGGTGAATTACTAGATTCCCATAAAAACAGACGACCATCACTTGTGCACGCGGCTAACCAGCCCAAAGAAAAATTAATTCCAAGAGTTATCCAATGCATAGAGGCTATTGAAACGAGGTTAGACTTCAAATGATTTAGATTATCTGGAAAATTTAAAATCCACTGATTGTTTCTAAATTCTCTAAAAGCTGAAAGTTGCAATTCGACTGTGCTTGAATGCTCTGTTGATTTTTCTTCTTGTGATTTTTCAGTTAATTGATACATATTCGAAATACAAAAAAGATTTAAATCGACCTAAAAGAAGGATTGGGAGTTCATTAACTGCAATAGTTACAAAAGACTTATAATATAAACAACTTTTACAATGACACAAAATCATTAATTCAATATTTACTTTCTCTATTTATAAACAAATTGTTGGTTTTGCTGTTTATTACTATAGACTGTTGTGTGTGTGAAACAAGGTATTGGTTCGTGATATCAACTAATTTTGATTTAAGCCAGTCTTTCTTCTCTCCATTAATTTGGTGCATTCCTTTCATTTGATCAAATAAATTCTCAAACTGAGTTTCTGTGTTGATACTGTTGGTGTAGCAATGTAAAGTCTGTTAGGTCCTGTCCTAAAAGATATTTTCATGGCTAATCTTGAAAAAACCAAGGTCAAATGAGCGATTGATGAAATGGTGTTTTATTCAAGGTATGTCGATGACACCATCGTATGTACTAATCAACAACATGCAATAAATCTGATGAGGCTTTTCAACGAAGCTCATAGAAATATCTAGTTTACTATGGAGCGTGAAAATGAAGACAAGTCCCATTTTCTCGAATCGCAATAAAACGAGGGAAGAATGACACCGTTAAGCTTTCAGTTTATAGGAAAAACACACGGAATCGGATTTATCTCAATTTCAATAGCTTCTGTTCAATCACTTACAAAAAGGCACTTGTTAAAACACTATTTCACAGAACAGAAAGAATATGTGCTGTCGATACACTAGAAGATGAACTAATGAATGTTAAAGGGTGTTTTACGAGCAACGGATACTTACTGAAATTTAGTGAGAAATATGCGAAACGTGAAGATGAAAAACCCAAAGAAACTACAATAAACAAAAAACCTATTTTTATTCAACTTAAATTCAAGGGTGATGATGTGACAGGGTCAATCAGTATGAGACTAAAACTGCATTGACAAGGACTTGTCCTACAGCTAGACTGATTGCCTTGTCCAAAACAACATGTTTTTTAACACAATCAAAGATCGATAACCCTTTCATGTATGCCACCACCAACTGTGTATAAAAGTTAACATGTATTTGCCAAAGCAGTTAAATTGATAGAAAAGAAAGGAGAGCCTACGTCCGATTCAAGGAACATATCATTAAAGTCGAAGATCACGTGGATTGAAAGTATTCAGTAGTACCATCTCTTTGATACAGAACATCAAGTGGTTACACTGAAGTCTTTCAAGGTGATTAATAAACAATCAAACTGTAATCTTCTGAAATTCGCCGAAGCGATAGCGATCAAACTTCTAAAAACAGATCTATGTGCCCAAAAAAAACGGTAATAAATCTTTCTTTTCCCTGGTAACATTACATCATTTTTATTGCATCACTCACCATTTCTACTCCTGAAGTTTGATTACATCATTGTCATTTTTCTTCAATTCATAAATGACTGATTTCAATTCATATCTCTCTTTATTACCATTAACCTGTTTTCAGTTACTTCATTACATTAGTTCTAATCACTATTTCAATGTCCTGGAACTTTCACTCTCAAACTTTATTTATTTACCCGAAACAAAAAATACTTTTATGACCTTATTAACTCTACTGGAATATTCGCTACATCATGATACCCAAATTCATCTCCAACCACCCTCGTATTTATAAGTGAATATTTGTGATAATTTTAGTTTCAAATATTATAGGGTTTATGCATCTGATGAGACCCTAACAAAATAAAATGAATTCATATTATTCTACACCAATTTTCGATTTTGCTCTCTTTAAGAATAAACAATAAACGAACAGTTTTATGCAAGGAAAAACAGAAACAGGATTGGTTTAATAAATAACCAACTGGCTATGTTCCTAACTCTCTGGAAGAGAACAGTACACTGAGTTTGGAGGAAATTGTTCAGAGTCTCTACTGTCTCATGGAGGTGTACCACAAGGAGCTGTTCTTTCACCTCTTCTATTCTCTTTTTTTCCGCATGATTTGCCATCTTCCACATAAAACAATTTTGTGAAATATGCGGATGACCTCACTGTATGTATGCCTACCTCTTCCTCTTTACATCCCATAGAAATGAATGAGTTTTTTCTCGTATTGATTGTTGGTCTGTTGGTAATGGTCTCATACATAATCCGTCTAAATGTCAAGCTGTTAACTTTAGCATGAGACATGAACGGAATATAAACACCATTTTGAGATCCCATAGTGCTTGTACTATCGGAGACTCTTTGATAAACACAGTGTCGAAGGTCAATTATCTTGGTGTCACCTTTTCCTCTGATCTGTCTTGGTCTTCTCACGTTTTATTGTTATCGAAGAAGGTTTTCCGCCTGACCTACTACATAAAGAGATCGCATGCTCTTGGGATTACTCGTCATTTACTCCTACAATTTGTCAATTCCTATATATCACTTTTTATTCTTTACTGTTCTCCATTATTCTTTCCCGGGCTTTTGAGAAAAGACTTTGCTGTATTGCGGAGAGTGCTGAAGGCAGTTAGCAAGATGTGTGGTGAATCTTTCGAGGTCATAAATAATATGGTTGTGGATAGACATTTGAAATCATGCAAACTCTTGGCAGGTGTTATTTTATCAGATACTAGCCATCCCCTTCACTCTTATCTTTCTCCTTGTATATCTTCTGGTAGAACGAGACGTAATTACATTAAAATCCATGCACGCAAGCAAAAGTATAAAATTTCTATAATACCTTACCTAGCAAATATACTCTGTGACGAACAGGTTGTTAAAGTTAACCTAGTCAATAACCTGTATTCTTAACATGTCTTTAATTTTAAAAGTTGTACAGTTTTTCGGTTTTTTTAGAAAAACCTTTTTTTGTACTTGTTACCGTGTTTTTTTGTTGTTGTTGCGTAAGTAACTTGTTGAAATACCATTTACTGAGAATTCTATATTGTACCAAAATATATTATTGAATAAAGCCATTAATAATAATAATAATAATAATAATAATAATAATAATAACAGTTAGTCTAACTAAGAACAACTATAATCAAAAATAAGTAAAAAGATTGATAGATTAATAATTACCTCTAAAATATGTCCTGTAGAAGAGCCAACTAGTAGTGAATAATTCAATTTATTACAAGACTGATTCAAATTTTGAAATTGAGGTTTAATGCAACAACTCACAAAATTTAGTGATTGACGTAATGCTGGAACAGTAAGTGAAGCTAATGAAACAACTGAGGAAGATAAATGGTACTTGTTTTTTAATGTACCATTGAATGAGATGCCACATTTTTGAACGGTATCTTGTCTTAATGATGCATATTTAAACCGCCATAATCGTATTTCACTAAATGTATTCTTTTTTATACCCTGGTATCTATCTGCTATATTCCAGTCCATTGTATTGTGTGAAGTATTAAGTCCAGATACAGTAGCAAATCGTATAAAAGAGTCGGGAACATCATTTTGTTTATAGTAATCTGGTAGAAGGCAAAAACAACTAATTGTATTGTCAACCGTTGAACGGATTAATAATGGTAATACACTACTATGAAGAAGATTCTAAACAGGAAATTAAAAAATACAAATTGAATAAAGTTTAAGCAAACGCAAATAATATTTATAAAAGGTTTAATTACTGTATTTAAATATCACATAATTATCATTATGTGAAAATGACATTGCATGTATCTAGTAAGCTGATCTAGTTGTGATTGTGTGGGTTCCAAAGAATTTAGTTTAAGTTATAGTGAAAAGTAAAAGAAGCATTAGAAAGGAATTCACATGACAGATATAACCCTAAAAAATATTTTTTTTCTAGGTAGTCTTAATCATTCTGATTTACCTCTTACAATCATTATGACTAGTGATTCATAATAAGTGCACAAAGACTAATTACTCTACATTGATCTGACTTCCATTTAGTCCATACAATCTTCTCCCCAACCCTAATTTATCACCCTCTAGTCAGAATTTAAAAAGACTCCTTATAATAGTGTTGCACCTTAACAAACCTCAAAACGGTTGATCTGTCTTTATTTCAAAAGGCCTTGAGATACAAATCTGGCTGAAGTTATGTATTCTTCTAAAATACATACATTCACATTGTGAGAGTAAATTTAGTTTAAACGCATATAGGATGTGAACTCAATCACTGGTTGTTTTTAATTTTGCTGAACATCTAAGAGTATATATAGCTTACTACAATCTGTTGGATCAATTTGTATGACTTTCGGGGTAAAAATGCAAGTCAGTTAGAGTAACATTTTACTGATATTTACACAGCATATATGAGATTTAAATAGTCCATTGAATTTCGAAATAACGAACCTAGAAAGTAGACATCAAACAAAAAGTTCAAATCTTATGTGGAGATGCTAATTCCTCATAATTTGGTTTGAACGAAAGTTGAAAGATTTGTACACTTAGTATATTGATATTTAGATTAGTATAATCGAAGACTATTCATTATCGGTATTCGATTCTTTAAACTAATCTAGACGAGTAAATCAGAATTACTTAAAAATCCAAAACAAAAAGTCATTTATAGCGTTACTGAAGTTTAAGCTAAACAACTGACCACTGTTCCAGTTAAATTCTATAACAAAATTACTTATTAATTAACTTACCCGTAAATCCCACACAACTATCATACCACGTGAGCGAACATCCATCCCGTAAGCAATTAAAAATTCACTTCGATATGAAATAGATAAACCTTTCATAGACTGAGCATTTTGGACCCTTCCCGTTCCCAGTGGCTTTTGAATATGCAGTGAAGAATGAAGTAAATTAGGCATACGCCAGACATGAACAACACCAAGGCATAAGTTAATAGAACTCAATGTTGAAGATTGACAAGAAGCAATAATTTGACCACCTGGATCTTGACAAATGCCACTTACTTCAGCAGTGTGACCTAATTCAATGAAAAGTGAATTAATGAAGTTTTGGTGACCTCATACATCATAAAGCTGAGTTGTGAACCATGAAAAAGATTTTTAAAAAAAAACCACAAGCAGGTCTATCAATAACAAAATGTTTTGACCAATAAATAACTCATGCACAGTTTGGATTTCTAATAAGCTTGTGAACTAACACTAAAAAATTGAATGTTATGAAAAATGAATGTTATGAGGAACGAATACCTAACAGAAACTTACCTTCTAGGAAGCACTGACGCCTACTACCAACCTCCATTACAATAAGATATGCTGCACAAGGAAAAATAATTACATAACCATTTTGAGTGATGATTAAACTTGTACAATATGAAGGACATGAAGCGACATAAACCAAGTCGAAAGACATGTCGTTAGCATTATTCTCAATGGTTTGGTTAGATATATTTGTAAATAGCACGTGAGCATCGTCTGCCTGTAAAACACTCATTTCGTGATTTAGTTCATCCGTACTTGACATCTACAATTATGTGATCATTTTTGGAAAAAGATAATAAATAAGTACATTGATTAACTTCACTTTGTTAAATATAAAACCCATTTAGTGAATGTCAATGCGTTAAAGTGTAAGTTTAATCAATTTGATATATGGAAGAGCTCCGAGTTGAGACGAATGAGAATTTCTTATTAACCAGACCAATGAAATAATCGTGAGTCCATAAAACCTTATTTTATTACTCATGCTTATCAAACTCTGTATTTATTACTAAAAACTTGATTACAAACGTTTTTTCATAATTGCATAAGTATATATAACTCGAAGTCAAATAAAGAAATGTCGATAACGTTGATTGTCAACCCCATGTAAATTAATATGCAGTTAGTTTTTTCAAAAATCTATATAATTTATCTAGCTCTTAAACGTTGAAAAAAGTAGATGAGAATGTTCACGTACTCAAAATGGTTAGAAATGGAAAGGTATGGCTTTAAATTTGCAAGTTACCTTCTACTTTTAATTCTGAGTTCGTTGAAGTCAAGATTGATACTAATAATGATTTCGCTTAGTTATGACTAAATGAAGAGTTAAAAATAAAATGAAAGTTGAAAATAATATTGTAAATTTTTGAACTTTCTTACCTCATAATCATCCCTAACAATATTTTCCCTATGTTTATGTACATCTTCCAACGTGTTTGGCCCTGTTAAATGTGGTGATTGCCCATAATTCTTGTTTTCAGCACTTGATAATAAATTTATATTTTCAGTCGTTTTCGTATTTCCAGTATTTTTCGCTTAACAAAATACATCGACAAAATTGAGGGGTATTTAAAGTGTGAAGATATTTTAAAGATTAAGATAAATAACTTGTATTGAGTTCCATAATTCTTCATCAAATCTAAATACCTTCAACATACTTGATGTCTCTTACTGAAGAAAATGATTGAATTCTTCTGCTTGTACTGTTACTTCTTGCTGTCTGTTGTCGTTTTCGATCCAAAAATATGAGAGTAGAAAGTCCTTTCATTGAAACAGAACATTCTACGCACTAGTTTGAGCGATTCTGCCTTCAAATGCGAAGCTTAATTCACATCTTTCGAGACAATGAATTTAAAACCGCAAGATGAAAGACTACTGAGAAACTTTTGAAAAGTGTATATATGGCCATTCTTTTAATACAAAGTATGAGACTAACTCATCTTTATTGTGAGTTGAAGAGAAACCACGATAAACGTCACGCCACCAAAGCTGTGTCATCAAATTCAGACTACGTTGAGTAAGAATTTTCAAAGACACTGTTTTATTTACTTGGCATTACCATGACGAGAAGCCGAAGACTACTACAAAGATGTCCCCGAGCACTGGTCAAGTAAATCATCAAACTAAACCGTTTCTACGCCAAATGGAAGATCAATAAATGTTGAACAGTTTACCGAAAATCCTTAATTTCAAGGATAACAAATATGGACTAACTAATTGCATGCACGCCATCTAAAAAGCACAGTGATATTTTTCCTCACTGAGTTAATTTTATTGTTTTGATCGTTTACAGTATATCGCGATTACTTTTTTCGCTTCACTTTGTTATAATTTCTCTTTTTACGACCCAGCTACTCCTATTTCTTAGTATTCTTGGACACTAACTCGCTCGACAAGTGTCCAAATCAGAACACAGTTAAATAGGAAAGAAACTATATTCCAAATAACAAGGGTAGATGGAAGTAGGAATTACAATGAGAAAAACGTCATTATATGTATAGTTTTTACACGAGATTCTGTAGTCTTCTTCAAGTATTCACAAGCGCTGATTGGTTAAGAAGTAGCCAATCGACATGCACCAACACAATCCTGCAAGAAGCATGCTTTAATCCAATCTATATTCTGCTAACGCAGTCCATATAATCCCTAACAGTATCGTTTTTTACGAGAGTAATTTATCATTTGTACTTTTGAGTAAGTTGGTTCTTTAGACATTTATCTGAACTTTTGTGACTAACAATTTACAGATTTCCACTTTTTTCTGGTCATTAGTTTCTTATCTTTGGGTATTATTTGTGTTTACTTTCTCTTCTAAAACCTCTGACTGGTGACTGGACAGTGTAAAAAATCGATTACCAACTACCAGGCTGTCGATACCCTGTGGAAAATGGCATGCAGTGCCATGAGTGCAAAGAATGGTACAACCAAGTTTTCACGAATTTAACGCCTGCGGTTTTCAAATGGTTTAACAAAAATACTTCCGCATGGTTGTCTCAGTAATGCTCCTCGGACGCAAATACATTGCTATCTGAAGCAATTGAAATGGTGAATGCTGCTAAAGGGAGTATTAGCAAGCGTAATTTAGACCCATCAAATGGTGCTCACTCGGCCAATACACAGATTTATGTGAAGTTACCTCAAGTAAGCTCAAAGTCGATTGACTTACACGGACCGACGGAGGAACGATGGCCTATAAAGAGGTCTGTTAGAAATACAAGCTCAAAAAATGAAATTTCTTTTGTCCACCACCCCCCAAACGGTAGTGAGTATGAAATGCCTAGAAAACCTAATCTCAAGACCAGGTCTGTTCCTAGCAGGAAAAACAACAACCCGACTACCCAAATCATTGTCAATCATCTAGGATTCCACAGTGTTTGCAACGTGGCTGTGATTGCTACCCCAATGAAAGTTGATGAATGGGTACAGATCAAGAATGAGAAACGACCCAATGTTGCTAAAGAAATATCAGTCCCCCAAACAGTAGCTGAGAAATTGAAGATTGATCATAGTGACAGGTCACTTGTCTGTCATAGAGTCAAATAGAGTGAAAGCTCAGAACCCAGAACTCGTTTTGAGCATGACATTGAGTTGAGAAAAGAGCCACTAAACCAGCTAATGCCCTAGAAGTTCTCTGGAATCACCTTTCTAAATGTCTATAGACTAGGTAGCTTAATAGACTTGGAACAATCAAACTAAGCTAAAGATGTCAGGAGTTTTTGTTCATAAGGACTTGCGACTCGCGGACCGTGTATAAAGGCGAGAAGCTGGAGAATAACTAGAAATAAGGTCAGATGCTGGAGAGAAGGACCTTGAAGGTGTAGATTTTCGGGTGGTGAGGCTTTGAGAGAGGATGATTCCTAAGCCACTTTGGACTCAGCACAAAGCCATCTAAGTGGTCTTCGGAACTGTAGGTTGGAGAATGCTGGTCGGCGGCCTATGCTACATTGGGAGTAACAGGCGCAAGTAAGTAACTTATGATCTATTACACAAATGCTCGAGGCTTTCTCGACAAGAGATTTGAGCTAGGTGTACGGATAGACTCTACCAAGTCGGATGTAAAAAATTCACATAAAATTGGCTGACGCAGTCTCTAGATAGTGGGGAACTTGAGTGAGTGATATTCAAGCAATCAACATTTTAGCTATAGTCTGTCATGTGGTCTAGTGATCATAACGGTACAAAGAAGTTTGAATTGTTACTATTCAAATAAAATTGTCTGTTAAGTAAATTAATAAAAGGGCATGACCTAAAATTGGTTATAAGATAGTTTCTATAAGACAATAATACTGCATCATTGGTGGAGGACGATTATGGAAAAGCTCAGTTATTCTCAAATTACTTTAGCAACGTATATATCGTAGAGTTGCACTCACCTTCAGTTCAGACAACTGATAAAAACACATCGAACACTATGAGCATTAACGAACTCAAAGTCTTGGGTCTGCTAAATGAATCTGACGTAGGCAGACCCATTAGACTCGATGGATTGCATACGAGGTTACTAAAGGGGTTAGCAAATCTTGTCGCGAATACCCCAAGCAGATGTTTCAATCTATCTGTAACCCAGAGTCGATTAGCAAAAGACTAGAAGAATGCTATAGCAAGTCCTACCTTCAAAACAAGTACGAGAAATAGGCCTGAGAACTATCGACCCATAGACCTAACCAGTGTGTTTGATTTCATAAAAGATTATTCGGAAGGATTTGTTTAAGCATCTGTACGAAAACCGAATTCTTTCTGAAAAGTAGCACAGCCTTAGGACCGGTTAGTTCTGTCTCACTAACTTATTGGTAGCCCGTGAAAGTTGATGCGCTCTTAATGGCTAAAATTTATCTATATATGGAGCTTACATTGACTTCAACAAAGCGTTCGACAGAGTTCCTTACAACAGGCCGTTATGTAAGTTACGCAATGTCAGGATTGGGGGCAATTCATTATTGTGGACAACAGACTTCCTAGTTTAGCGTCAATAAAGAGTACGAGTGAACTCAAAGTTGCTAGCTGGGAAACTAGGCTTGACGGACTGCCTCAGGGTACAGTTTGGGGATCAGTGTTGTTCCTACTGGGTGTAGGTGGCCTTCCTGGTCTATCATCACTGGTTTTGATATATGCTGACGATGTCAAGATATGGAGGGCGATAAAAAGTAAAGATGATAGTTTGGAACTTCAAAATGACCTGTTAAAGTTATCTGAATGGTCTAAAATTCGGCAGTTGTCGATAAATGCTTCCAAGTGCATTATGATGCATCTTGTTCACCAAGGTACATATACATACACTGTGAATTACAGTGAGCTACCTGTTGTCATGGCACACAATGACTTAGGAGTCATCGTTAACCTACACTTAAAAACTAATCCACACTGTCAATCATTGGCCCTAAAGGTTTTAGAAACCTGTGGTCAACACATACGGCTCTTAGTCATGTCGATGCTGAAACCATTTTGACTTTGTATACAGTATTCGTTCGTTCTAAACTCGAGTACACATACAATTGTCTAACCGCTGCCTAAAAGAGACTATGGCTGTTGGGTAAAGTTCGGAGAATCGCAACTTAGCTGACTTCTGGAATGCCGAAGCTTTTGCGTGATGTTTGACTGGCAAAGTTAAACCTATGTCCATTGTCATATAGAAGAACCAGAGGCGACTTGATCACAGTTTTTAAATTACTTAGTGATAAGTTTGCATCTGATATGCCCTCACGTTTCTTGTCTTCCGAAACAGAGAGTATACGAGGACACTCCAAAATGGTTCGCAAGCCCAGAACAGATTATTTGTCAGCTGACTATCAACTTTCCTATCAACTCGTCAACGAATGGGACACATCATCTCAACACGCGATTAAACCTCCATCTGTCGACACTTCAGAAGGAAATTTGGATCAACTGAGAGACTACCACCGCCAGAACTAACATATGCCACCTAGCCTCCTGTCCATTCGAAATCGAGGCTGAAATCATAGACTGGCCCACGAAGCACTGTCATTGCTCTGTACTGTTCCTATCTATGCGTAAAAAATACAGACGATGCTTCCAGTGAGGTTTTACTTGTTTTATAAAATCAATAAAACAACCGCACTACGTGGATCTTACACCAGAGTAATCCAGACAAAGTATTAACCCGAAATGTGTTTTTGAAGTGGGCTATATGGTCAAATCATTTGTGTTCAACACCAGAAAACTCGCTATTCATATAAGCGACCTACAATGTCTTCAGTCACGTGACTTACAACTTCTATTAAAAACCGGTATCTATGGTAGCACAAAAAGTAAAATAGTGCAATTAAAATATTTCGAAACCTACACTTTGAGTCCACAGTCAAGCAAGTAAAGTGGGAATATTTCAAATTGTGTACCTGTGCATTATGAAAAGTCACCTAAAGATATGTATAGAAATGGCTCTAGTGTTTTGTTAATGATAATCAAGCTAGCAAACATTCATCTAAAGTAGTCATCTAACTGTTTAGTATATAAACAGAACAAACAATTCGGAAGCGAACCATCGACTCTCTATGTTATTTAGTATTTAATTACAAAAACATTTATGGAAATATTGTGAACGATATTCAACGAGTAAAAGGAAACTGTGGTATCTTCAGCATTCAACCGCGATCTAATAAACTTAAAGTGGGGTCCCGTTTTTCTCATCGAGTAGTCAATGATTGGAACGTCTAAACCGAACAAGTGGTATCAGCTCCATCAGTGAATATTTTCAAGGAGGAACTGGACCTTCACTGAAAAGCAATCTGTCAGGATTAACACAGGTTCACCAACCTACTATCCCTATTACTGAAGAATGATTTGGATTTTAAAAAATTATATATCTGAGATAGAGGAAGACGATAGAGAAAAAGGCGTACCGCAAAGCTTAACTAAGTGAGTGACTAAATGTGTGTCAATCCCACAAAATAATGGTAAACCAAAGCTTAACAGTGGCACAAAAAATCAATGTTTATAGACACTTTTAGGCCCAACAATGAATATTGGTCCTCTTCATAACAGTCACTTACTAAATATTTGAGCAGTATATTTTGAAGTAATATCACTATCAACATATTTTTGATACAGATAAATAAAAAGACCCACATACCTTCGAAGTCTTCAATCCCATCTTCAGGTATGGTAACTAGTTCAAAAGTCTCATATAACTTTTGTAAATTTAATGCAGGTTGAAACTCTTTTGGAAGTGGGAGAACTGAATTTTTGTGCATATTCTTTTTCCTCACAACAAATGGTGAATACTTATTGTCAGATGTAAATGCTGCATATATTAACAAACTACAGCATAGTTGTAGGCGAATCAAGCTATGGTAATGATAGCTGGAGTATTTATTAATGATTTTACGAAGATCAAAACGCAAAATGACCCATTTCGGTTCTTCTAAATCTGGTGAAGCAGTCAGCGATGGCAAAGGAAGACAAAGCGACAAGTTTGAAACTCTAGGAAACCTAACAGCATTCGTCACTGTTACGCGGTAGGCAAAAGTACTCTCTGTTCTACAATCAAGTCTGACAAGAAATTTCTTATTCTTTACTGGCTTGAAAATTAGATACAGATATTCGCCAGTAAGGCTTAAATTACACTTTTTATTATTTGGAGTTGTGATATGGTTTACTGCAGTGATTAAACCATCTATAAGCAACACCTTAGATTTGATAGTAGGATCCTGAACGAAAATAATTAATCTGTCACTGTTTGCCTTACCGTTACAAAGCATATTTCGTTAACATTTCCCCGTTTTTTCCATAAGGAAAGTGGGTAGTGCTTCATTATATTAAAATACGGATTTTGAGGGTACATCATTTTCTTAAGCTTTGATCTGGCATTAAAACTGACCACAATGGTATTGTTGACATTTTTGTAAAGCGATCGACTATGAAATACTATAGAGAGTGGTGCATTAAAACACCTCGAGTTTCAGCCTTTAGAAAGGCAACATATATTGTAAGTTTAAAGATACTTTTATTTAATACTTACCTCCAGGTCTGAATTTAATTTTCATACATAATTTATCTCAAGTGTATATAGTTGTTTCGATCATGTCAAAACAAAGGTATGGAATTCTGGTTCAGGTTAATAAAATTTAATGAGCCTCTACACGTAGATAGCGTCCCGAAACTTTTCAATGATATTTAAGCACTTTGAAGTTTTAGCCTGCAAAATCCAAAGGAGCTGAGTTTGAATAGATCTTCCGACATACATAAAAACCAACTCAAGATCCTTACATAAAATAGAAATTTTTTAATTTTTGCCGATCCTTTAAGACACTCATTTTTTTTGGATTCTGACTTGAAATGTAAATTAATTGTCTTGACATGTTGAGAGATACTAACGGCTGTTTTGTTATTGATGTATGCAAGGACAATTTATCCAACGATATTGCCTTATACTGCGGACAAACTTTCCATCAGACCATCATCTGATTTGATGATTTTTCGGCTTTATAAATGTCATCCGTACCAGTAGAATTTCGATATTATCCTCTAATTAGGTTGATTTTTGAAAAAACGGTTGCTATTGTGCTGTGGATGTATTGTATGGGGTAGCAATCAGGATGAGTTTTTGTATTGAGTCGTCGATAATCATTAGTTGGACGCCAACATCTATTATTCAATTTAAGGACTATATTCAAAGGGGATATCCATAGGTTATTTGATGGCTGGATTGTCCCTGAATGTATCATATCATCATATAGTAAAAATAGGGATGAAGTGAAAGTAGTTATTACTCAATAGTTTGACTTCAGCAAACCATTTGATAAAGTACAAAACTTGTCTCTACCATTTAAGTTAAAGACATTTGGTAAAGCAGGTAAAATGAACAAATGGATCTCATCCTTCCTAAAGAATAGAACCCAGGTGGTGAAAACAGAGCAACCTTTCTCCTACCTTCGGAACATTGATACTGATGTCCTCCAGGGCTCAGTCATCGGACTCCAACTGTTCAGTATGTACATTAATAACATATACAGTTGCTTTACACTTGACAAAGCCTTTTTACCTACCGACGACCCTGAAGTTCTGTATACATTCTCTTCACTTCGTAGTCTAGATATAAAAAGTATAATAAAGATCTGGGTAAAATCCAAAACCAGTCTGATGAATAGTTTCTTCCTCTTGATACTCAGAGATTTGGTACATGCATTTTGATAAACTTAACTCACAGATAAGCTTGCATCTGAATAAGCTGAAATTGAAAAAACTAAACAGCGCCTGAGATTTTGGGGTGAAATATTCCAGAAGTTTTACATTCACTAGACTATGAACACCATAAGCCTTCATGGCCCTTAGACTTACTGAGTTTATCAGTCACAACTTCCAGTTCTAGGGATGATTTTCTAGAACGTACATAGTTGATCCCTAAAAGTATACTGAAAGTCCTTGACCGATAAAATAAAGAAATTGCGAGGTTACTTTACATGACTTGTTACTGCTGACCTATCTTATAAAGTTAGGTCTGAAACATGGAAACTGGATCCCTTATGGCTTAGACGAATTGAACTTGCACTTACACAACTTTTCAAATTTCTGTATAATAACTCCAATGTACATTGCGTTGTTTTAAAGTTTGCCGGTATCATGACATTTCATGAAAGGTATCGATAACATCAAGCAAATATGGTATTTTTACTAACTGATGATTCCTGTGAACTTAATTGTGCGCTTACTACGAATTCCAAATATGGTACGTTCATTTGTGTGGATCTAGTTCTACTGCGTTGGATTGCACTATTTCGGAAATTCTTAGCACATTAATTGGAATAAGTTTCATTGGTATACTGGTGTAGCAATGTAGTCAAATCTTGGACAAATGGATATTATTTCAAATGAGGATATCCGTGAAGACTAGATATATTGCAGTTCGAATTATGGTGGGTATCTAAAAAACATGTTAAAGTTTATAAATTCACGGCTTATTTCCCAACATTTACTGGCGAAAAAGTGTATAGCCAGCTAAAAAATCCCGTTTTCTCAACGAATTACTGATTAGCCATGTGCAGTGTGCTAGCTTTGAATGGATAGCGAGATCAAAGTTTCACAAGGTGTTGTGGCAGAATGACTAGAAAGCTAAAGACTCGATGCTTGGGATGACGAAGATTTGCAGCTCAGGTGGATGATTTTGACTGAGCTTTGTTCTTTGAGTTGAATGGTTTGGCCGCGGCGCTTTCATCGTTCTTCTGAACACCCTCACCAGCACAAACTTCAAGCAGAAGTGAAGTGTTCGCATTTCCCCACATGCCGCTCACAGTTTGTTCTGTAGACCTTGATGTTGATTGGTTCGTGTTGACCTTAAACCTATCATTATTTACTTCTTTATTTTAGTTGTGTCTCCCATTAGTTTGATTTTTTGTCCTATGTTTGTCCATAACTTTTCTGATAGGTTGGATCGATTTCAATGTATTCGTTCATTGATGATTGATCTGAGTGCCAAGCACCTAAAAATTCCCTGGTATTTTTAGGATTCCCTTTGTCCAAGATCTTCAGATTTTTTCACTCGATTGTGTGTCCATAGTTTTCCATATGTATTGATATATCCTCACTTATAATACATTGTTAAGTTGTCGTGATGAGTTACATTATCAAGCCCACGTATGAGTAATAATCGTTCCCATAGCCATAAAAGCATGGAAAATCATTCAACAAAGAATTTCAAAGCAGGTTACAGGTGAGCACAGGTTCAGTGAGTGCTTGTCCTGTGGCAAATTTCACTTGCGTAATTTATGTGTTTTTCGTCATGCTAAATACTTTAAGTGTGCTTAAATGGGACACATGAAGTTGGTTTGCAAAGCTACTGTCCACTTTGCGACTAGTGATGATGAACCATGAAGTCGGGATTTCACCCACGATTTCGAAGGGTAATTTTCATATTCAGAGGCGTTTATTTACCACCCTATGTTCATTTCATGATTTGATTGTTACCACATGCCGTATTGAATCCATTATTTCACTCAAAAAGTTAAAATCACATGTTACAGCACGACTCACTGAAGTCTCAGTATAGAGGATTGCTGGACAAATACCACCTATACCAGGATGCTGCAAGGAGCTATTTAGAGATGATAATTCTTCATGTATGACTTGTGAATTTTTCGTTGGTGAAACAGGACCATGAACAATGGGTTTCGGAATTTTAGAAAGGCTTAAAATGGATATGTAATTATTATTTTATAAAGAAGACTCTGACGCTTTATTTGAAGATTTGATAGCTGCCTGTGCCAAGTGCAGAGGAGAAATGTGAATTCAACCCATACACTTTCAAGTACATAGTGATCTAGTCTTTTTAATTGACGAATAATTCCTCATTGCCTTTGAGAGGCAATACATAAGATATTCAACGATTTGTGTGTGTTACGCATAGTTGAACCGGTCTCGTCTTCAGCGTGGTATACTCCTATTGTTACGCGGCCGAAGTCTGATGGCAAGGCCCCTAGAGTATTTGGTGACTATAAACTAACACTAATCTCTCATTCATTGAGACAAACGTACACTACGGTAGAAGCTGAAGATATTCTTAACTGACTTCATAGTTCTAAGGTATTCTCGAAAGTTAACTTTAAATATGCTTATCCTAGAATTCACTTGGATTAATTTATTTCGACGTCAATTAATACCTTCCACTTGTTGGAAAAAAACTTCCTTCCATTCGGTTTAAGCTGTTCACTGGCCATATTTCAGGAGGTGATGAATGACATGGTTGGTGACCTTAAAGGTGGGGAAGTTTATCAAGTCCATCTCATTATACATGGTTCGGATAAAGCAGCTCATTATCCAATAACTATTGTTTTACTGAGTCGTTTAACCGAGGAGAATATTACGGTGAATCCAAATAAGCGTTGAATTTTTATGTCTAGCTTTTGGTGCTTTGAACACGTAGTTGATGGTAACGGTCTTAAGGCTGATATAAAAGCTCCTAGCTCCACTGACGTATGTAGCATCTCCGAAAAGACATACAGAACTCCGCTCACCAGTGGCTGCATGTTATTTGTGTCCATAACTGACCAATCGAATCATTGCTTAAAAACCTACCATGTCAATCTGATCTTATGTGAATGTAGACTATCCCTTTAAAATGTGACCTGCCAATTGGAGGACATTATTATCCCATATATCAGTGTGAATCGTAATCTTTATTCATTTGGATAAAACACGCGATGATGATCGATATGTTTGTATGTTTCACTTATTGACGATAATTCCTTTAATTATCGTAATAACCAAATTGTTATTTCTACGCTTGTAAACGGATGAAGTTCAAAGCCAAGTTATCCTCATTCTGACCCCAGCTTCCACATAGACTCTGGGGTCTCCAGTATCGCGTCTATAATTCTGGTGTAATATCTGTAGAAAAAATTAAATTGCACAGTCCCCCTTAATACCTTTACTGTTTTATTGCTAATATTTTCTGCCGTGTTAAGTGTTTATTTCAAATCTTGACATCAAATTCACTGAAATGAAGTGACGAACGAGAGTCATGCTGACGAAGTTTACTGAAGTTTATTCGCAATGTTTTCTATTCTCTGAATTCACTCTCGTGGTTTACTTTCTGTTCTTATTAATGATCTATCACCTGTGGATAATAGTGAGATTTTGTGGCAGGAAAGTAGACCAAAAACCTCTGATTCGCGCAATTTTACTATTGCTGAGCTAGATTTATCCCAAGCTAAGAGAGAAACATTAGTTTTGTCTCGGGCTGTTAAAAAAATTCGTCAATATTTATTTGCGAAGAAATTTGCTTTTGTTACGAGTCATGAAGCCTTAGAGTTTATTAACCATCCTGAAAATGTTTAGTACGTTCCTCAGCTGGTATGGTTCAACGACGGAGTATTACTTTGAGTGCCTATGACTGTACGATTTAACACAGGAATACCAAGTAAATTCAACACATTGACTGCATTTCTTGAAAATCACTACAGGGTGGACTTTTTAATACTTCAGACTGTTTCTTAGGGCAATCTTCACCACTGAGACGTTCAAATCTCATTATATCAACTAGTAGATACTTTGGATTTATACTCAGCGCTGTACGAAAAAATTAGGATTTTAACCTGAAACGTAGATTTCCCGTCCATTTTTCAAAGCGGGTTGAGTTATCCTCTAGTCCTGATGGTACACTATGTTTAAATGAGCGTGTTGTTACTCCTTCATTGCGGAAATCTGTCCTTCAGGATCCTCATATTGGACATTTAAATGTTGAGAAAATGATGTCCTCGGCAAGGCCCACATGTTGGTGGCCAGAGATAATTGTGGATAAATGTCATACAGCGAACAATTGTGGAAAACATCATAAGCTGAAAAGTCAGCCTTCTGAATGAACTCCGTGGCCAGTATCATCTGATGCCTGGCAAAGAATTCATGTAGACTATTGTGGTTCACTTCTCCGCAAACACTGTGCACTTGTTATTATTGATTGTTTTATAAGTGGTCTGACGTTTGTTCATAAAATTCTGACTTCACAATACATGCATTAAGAAAAGTCTTTAGTTGGGAGGGGTTTTCTATCATGTTAGTGACTGATAATTTTTATGATTTTGCTACAGACACGTTCACTACCCGATTGAATAGTATGGGATGCAGACATCTGTTTACTGCTCTCAGGAATCCTTGTCTGAGTGGTCAGTCAGAAAAATCCTCAAGGATATTGAAACTGCCATTAATTCCATTACTGCTTCAACATTTTATAAACTGGGGAGGGTTGTATACACATCTTTGCTGCAATATTAAAATGCTAAACAATAAATGCTTTGGTTTTTATGCCTAACACGAGTCTCTGAGGTGTTATCAACATTCCTTCGGCCAAGTCAATCTTTTACTCAATCTAAACACCCCTAAACCTCTTTATGGGTCGATTCGGAATTTCCTACATGTTTTGTACAGCTTACTTAAGTCAAGCTACATTTAACGATAAGCCACAAAACATCTAACATTGTAAGTAATTAACCTTTTTGAACGTCATGGCTATATCACTGGGTACAATTCTTCACGCTTTACTAGCTCCCGTGGTCCATATCCTACATTACTCAGTCTCAACACCTTATGCTTTATTTGCTTTCTTTCAAGTGTATACTTCGTATTGTTTTTCTATGACTACTAAATAAACAAGTCGCTTGAGTTCTCTTTCGATGTCCACAACATCTTTCCTTACTATTTTCGGTGTCACACACACATTAAGCCTAGGAACTCCTTTGCACCACGACTCAGTAGAACTTAATGCAACCAAATATTGCTCGTTAAAAAATTTGAAACACTATCACTAACCGTACCCGCGTCTAATCTTATAGCTCCTCATTCAAATGCCATATGACAGGCAAGCGATGCCCCCACCCGTACTAATGAAACACTAGTACCTCAAAGGCACCCTGTATGGTGCCTTACACTGGTTTACGCACTCACTTAACTCTTTAGTGAGAATATTACTACAGTTCTGCTAAAAACCCCATGAACCCCCCTATCTCCATCAAAACAAATAAGTCTGTATTTGCTGCATATAGCAATTCTATTTTTCAGAACTAAGATATAACAGTTAGAATTGGAGTAAAATGACAGTATACAGCAGGTGCACGTGGTACATGTCTTCATCGATTAACTGAAATAGAGAATACGGATATTAGCTTAACAGGCTTATTTAGAAAGACTATTGTCTACTTTGAACTTACTGCGTGAGAAAGTTATACTAGAACTACGAATAATGTAGGAATCTAGACTCCCAGGGCGTACGAAGCACTCAAACTGGAAGACAGTTGTCTAAAAATAATTCGAATATGAAGACGAGAATTTGTAGGTACTTTCCATCGCAAGGATGAACACATTAGGTATCGGTTGACATCATACCGTAAGAAAAAACACAAATCTTTGAGTGGTGAAATATGACCTATAAAAAAGTGAGCTTAATAACAGTTAATTATCTTTTTACTCCCTGATCATGACCCTTCGGCTTCCTTTTATGGCCAAAACAGCAAACATACACTATACACTGATAGCAGATTTCCGGCTTTTCAATGTTAAGCTTGCTTTAACGCTCGACGTAATGAGTACAACCCCTCCATTACTGCTATATGGCATATTTTTCATAACAAACCCTCTGCAATAGATTGGTAGCATCTGTGACTTCATCTATGGTCTATGATTCTTAAATGTCAGAAATTAAAAGAAAATCTGAATGTTGCCAATAAAGATGGGTTATATGATCACACTAAAAAGCATGCTGCAGGAAAACTGGTTAAGTTATTGCATAATTTTCCTAAACATGAAAGAAAGATGAGAACCTTAATAAGTACTTGACCACGATTTAATCCAAAATGTTTTGTCTAAAAACCACTTATTAATAGTAGTATTGATCGTATCAAGCTACTAAACATATCCTCAACCGAAAACTTTTAGAAGTAGTTCATATGGTATATATGTATAGCCAGTCTACGTGAAAAATGTATATAGATATACAAGAAGTACAGCCAACATAGTTAATCAACCAGAAAAATAAATTATAAAACTCGCCTGGGTTGCTTTTTGAGTTCTTTGTATTTGCCAGTGTTAGTTGTATGAGTTTGATTAAAATTCTCAGCCATCGTTACGGAATACCTAGCTCATGTGTCCAAACTTTAGCCAATTAATATTCGAGAATAATCACGCGCCATATATGTACCTAAAAACCTAAGCATTTGCACGCACGTCTGGATAAGATGTGACAAAGTAAAAACACCACTTAACCTTCCATTTGAAGGTCCTTTCAAGTTCGTCTCAAGAAAATCTAAATATTTCGTGATAGAAAAACATGGAAACATCGACACAGTAAGTATTGATAGGCTAAAGCGACAAAATATGCCTACGTCGTTGGAGTATTACCCATAGAAGTGGCGACAGAAGTCGGAGACCTGATAGATAATGTTCCAGAAACGGACCCCTATTACAAAATAAAAGCCGCAGTCATCCACCGTACATCGCAGTCTGACGTAAAACGCTTACAGCTACTGCTCACCGCATGCGAGTTAGGGGACAAAAGGCCTTTACAGTTGCTTAGACATGTGAGACAACTAGCAGGCTCATACAAATTAGACGAAGCATTACTTAAGCAGATGTGGTTACAAAGGTTACCACATAACGTCAGGCAAATCCTCAGTATATCAGGAGCCTCTGTCAGTCTTGGTGATTTAGCAGACATGGCCGATAAGATGATAGAAGTATATCCCGATAGTTGCGGCGTTAACACGTTACAATCCTCAAGTAGAGAAAACATGAGCGACGCACTCAACATCCAATATCAAATAACACAGTTAACACAGCAGTTAGCATCGCTACAGGCAGCTATTGCCACCATTCATTCTCGACCTGCCAGATCTACGTCCAGAAAGAGATCAGTATCCAGACATCGTCTTAGGTCACCCAAACGGGCAGCCGGAATTTGTTGGTATCATGCGAATTATGGTGAGAAAGCACGCCGTTGCATTAAACCGTGCAACTTCAAGACAAACAACCCAAACTATCAGGGAAACGAAGAGGCCAGACAGTAATGGCGGTGGCTGTTACTGGCCAACACGTTAGCTGACTCTTTCATGTCAGTGATCGTATTTCCGGCTCCGACTTCTTAGTCGACACTGGAGCAGAAATCAGCATCATCCCACTCCATCTCTCACGCAGACAACAAACGACAACCACTAAACTATCCTTAGTAGCAGCTAACGATTCAATTGTCAAAACATACGGAGAACAATCACTGATATTAGACCTCGGGCTCCGAAGACGATATATATGGGTTTTCATTGTAGCTCACGTCAAACAATCCATCATCGGAGCCGATTTCATCAGCGTGTACAACTCGCTAGTAGATATGACTAAGAAAAAATTAGTCGATACAAACACCCGTCTACAGGTACATAGCACACTTTTCAACGATTACGAAATACATGGAATTCGAATGATTAAACCTGTGAACAACATCTTCCCCGACATTTTGTCGAAATTTGAGTGCATCACCAGGGTGGATCGCCGAAACGAATGCATCACCCACCATGTACAACATCACATTACTACCACAAGCCCTCGAATACGCGCCAGGCAAAGATGGCTACCACCACATAAGCTAATAATTGCTAAGTGAGAATTCGAGCACATGATGCAACTAGGTATCATTAGGCAGTCTAGCAGCCTATGGGCTTCTCTGTACACATGGTCCCGAAAAGGGATCAAGATTAGCGCCCTTGTGGAGACTAACGCCGTTTAAACAACCTGACCATTCCGGATCGATACCCCATTCCCCACTTACACGACTTTTCTTTGAACCTACATGGAAAACGGATCTTTTCGAAGTTAGATCTAGTTCGAGCATATCATCAAATTCCGATGGCACCTGAGGATATTGAAAAAACAGCCATAATCACACCTTTTGGCTCATTTGAATTCTTGGGTATGCCTTTCGGACTAAAAACGCTGCCCAAACCTTTCAGAGATTTATGGACGAAGTAGCCAGAGGTTTGGATTTTGTATTTGTCTATGTGGACGATGTTTTAATCGCTAGTTCTTCCATTGAAGAACATGTTCAGCACTTACACACACTTTTCGAACGTTTCAAAAGTTATGGTGTTGTAATCAACCCTTCGAAGTGTACATTCGGCGCCTCAGCTTTTTTTATTCCTGGGACATCACATTGATTCCAAAGGAATTAAACCGCCTGAAGAAAAAGTCGAAGCCATAGACAACTTTCCCGAGCCCAAGTCGATAAAAGCATTACACCGGTTCCTGGGGATGTGCAATCTTTGCCGACGTTTTCTCCCAAGCTGTGCGGCCATTTTGCAACCGTTGACTGAAGACGGATAAAACCGCAGCTCAGACCAAAGAAGAGAATACCTTCACGTTAACGCCCGAGGCTAGAGAGGCTTTGGCTAAAGTAAAAATGATGATATCCAGTGCTGCCATGCTACAGCACCTAAACACCAACCTCACAACGCACCTCATCCTCTTCACTGACGCTTCTCAGAAAGCAGTAGCAGCAGTATTGCAGCAGTGCGTGAACGATAAGATTACTCTTATAGCGTTCTTTTCCAAACGATTATCGGTAACTCAAGAGCATTATAGCACCTTCGGACGTGAACTTCTGGCTATGTATTTAGCTGTAAAACATTTCAAGTTCTGCTACAGGGCCGTGATTTCGCTATTATGACTGATCATCAACTCCTTTGCTATTCCTTTAACACGTAGTACGACAAGCATTCTACACGGAAAGCCAGACAACTAGATTACATTTCTCAATTCACTACGGACATCCAGTTTATCAAAGGCTCCTCCAACATTGTCACAGACGCTCTATCTAGAAAGGATAACAACATGATGGTACACAACCACAACATCAGCCTCGAAGCTTTAGCTAAACTACAAGTAGACGATGCAGATTTGGAGGCCTGCAAAGAGAAGTCTAACTTGAATCTTAAACCTGTACCCATTCCTTTCTCAGATGCATTTATCATTTGCGACACTTCAACGTGTAATAATCGCCCCTTCGTGCCACAACCTTGTCGACGAAAAATATTCAGAACTTGCACAGTATTTCACACCCAGCCATCAGAGCAACAACAAAGCTCATTACCGAACGTTTTGTGTGGCCAAAAATGAACTCGGATGTTAAACGTTGGAAACGTGGCTGTCTCCAGTGCCAACACAGTAAGACGCAGAAACACACCTCCAGCCCAATTGAGAAGTTCCCTATTCCTGACAAACGCTTCCAGCACGTGCATGTAGATTTAGTTGGGCCTCTGCCACCACCAAACTCTTTCACGCACATCCTTACTGCAGTAGACAGGTTTACTAGATGGGCCATAGCCTGCCCCATAAAAGACACTTCGGCAGAAACAGTCGCTTATTCTTCCTCGACCGCTGGATATCTAACTACGAAGTACCATCAATAATCACAACAGATCGTGGTCCTCAATTTCAATCTGTCCTTTTTCAGGAGTCCACTAAACTTCTAAGGGTCAACCACATTAAAACCACAGCTTACCGCCCAGCAGCTAATGGCTTGGTCGAAAGATTTCACCGCTAACTAAAAAGCTCGCTGGTGGCACAAAACGACATATCAAAATCCAGCGATGCACTACCTCTTGTACTCCTAGTTATCCGTTCAAGCGTCAAAGAAGATATAGGGTGTACAGCTGCTGAGTTAGTCTATGGTACAACTCTCACATTACCAGGACAACTCGTAGACTCAAATCCAACAACAGCAACAGACCCAAGCCGTTTCGCCAGCCAATTACTACAAACCGTGGATACAATCAAAGCCACACCGCCTCGGGAACACAGCAACCGAGTGCAACTCGACAAAAACCTAGAAAAATGCAAGTTTGTTTTCGTCCGTGTTGATGGAGTTAAAAAACAATTGAAGCAACCGTACGAAGGACCATACCAAGTAATCAAACGAACAAGCAAATACTTCGTTATCAACAAAAACAGGAACAAGGAGACAATTTCCATAGACAGAATAAAACCAGCTTTCTACGAAGTCCCTTAAGACAAAGGAGACAATGCTGCGAATAAACAATCACTCCCATCAATTGCTACGAAACAAGAGGAGGATGAAAAACTTAGAACTACACCCTCTTGTTCAACACGTTCTGGGAGGCTTATAAAAAAACCCAAGAGTTATGTTCATATCGTCGATTAAAAAAAATAATCAAAGCAAACGCCTATCGACGTCCCACACTACTAATTCCACCGAATATTTTTTTCTTTTCACAGTGTACATAATCATGTTTTCCCACAATCATCCGTTTTGTCACAATTTTTTATCTAAAAAATTTTTGCTACAATAATAAACGAGTAAACTCTATTTAATTATTCATTTATTGTACACAAAAATAAACAGTTCATTTTTTCTGTGGGTCATTAGTGGTTTTGCTCATTATTATCATTGTTAGCAAAAACAAGACATGAAATGACAGTGTTTTCATTTTTTTGGTGTTCGTTCGGCTATGCTACATTGCTGCTATTATTAAACGATAACACACTGCATCTTACTAACGCATATGTCATATCCATCTACACAATTTTTGTTGGTTATAACTGTAAATACTATTTTTGTATATACTTATATATCACATTCTTACATTTTTTGTTATTATAACCAGTGTTACCTCCGGACACTCTGAGGGGAGATATGTGGAGATAGGCGTGAGAAGCTTATTTTGTAAATAGTTTTTAATATTATTTGTATTTATTTTGTCAGTTTTTCACTGTATGTACATTTATCTTTAGATGGCTGTGCCTGTTTGTTTTAGTGAATGACCTTGAAGACACTTTCCGTTGTGCAACTACATAGCGTGACATACTGTGGCTTGTTAACAAATACATTGTTATACACATATCCCTCGTTCTATTATCGTTCGTGATTGAGTTAACTGAAATTCAAATCAAATATTACCTACATTTATAGACTGAGTGGGAATATATCATACCCTACATTGGATTAAACTAATGGAGAGTTCGTCAACCTGATTGGAATTACCAAGCATTTATGATTGTGGATTTACAGTACCAGACTCAAGCTGAACACGCATCGATCTGGTGAACTTGAGAAAGTCCCAATTTTTTATTGTATTTGTAACAGTTAACTGGTATATATTAATACTACTATTGATCTTTGATAACTTTGTTGATACTTTTTACGTTTATACATTGTCTGGGCCACCACAATTATTTCGTGAGCCTCTAATTCATTATAGAAGTTTACTGTTTATATATATATATTTATTTATTAGTATTATTATTACTTGGCACGTCACTCCATTGTCCTTTTTCCCACTATGAACTCTCCTAGTCTGAGTCCTTTCGAAACCAATACTGATATCCTCTATTGCTGGGTACTCTGTATTAGTTTGACTCGCTAGTGGGATAGTGTTGCCTGCTTGAATATCTGGGCTACCTGTTTCTGCCATCTGATTATTTCAACAAGTTATCTGTTTTTTCATTTGTTTTAATTTATAATTATGTCCATTAATCGCATAACCTATTCAGGCGCTTTTATGAAAAGCCTACGACCTTCCGCTGCACAAGTTACGAAAAAGTACTATAAAAGGCATCGTGGTGGTTGGCAATATGCGTTAAAGAGAATGAACATTAATCATATGTCAATCCCCGAGCTACTAAATTCTAACTGCCGATCACTAATCAACAAAGTGGACTATCTGCAATTCTTACTTAGTCAAAATACGTATCGTAATTGTGGTGTCATCACAGTTCAAGAATCTTGGTTGAATGATTTACAGGATGACTGCCTTGTATCACTACGTGATTTCAAAATTTATCGTCAGGATCGATCGAACAATAAAAAGAGGTGTGGTGGCGGTGTAGCTACGTTTGTAAACATAAACTGGTGTCCATCTTCGTTTGTGTGTTTTAAGTTTTCAAATGATTTTATCGACTGTCTAACTCTAAGATGTCGTCCAAAACATCTGAATAAATACAAATATGTTTACGTGACCAATATCTACGTGACTCCAGATTGCACATCATCTGCACTATCTGTTTTTGCTGATGAATTCACTGAGTTCGCTGTTACTGCCTTCAGTGATTCACTTTCAGTTGTATGTGGTGATTTCAATTCATGTGACTGTAGCTTCCTTACGTCACTAGGTCACCAAAATGCAGTAGATTTTCCTACCCGTCTGGATGCTCATCTAGACTTCGTCTTCATTAATGATGTGGGTATATATGCGACTCGTAAACGTGCTCCATTGTCTAGCTCAGATCACTGTATAATTCGTGTTCTACCTAAAGTATATGGAAAGCATGGGAAGAGTACACTCCTACGTAAAACCAGAAAAGTCAAATATAGGAATTACACAGAAGAAAATATCCTAAATCTGAAAAACATGTTTCATACGACTAACTGGGAATTATTTACAGATGACTCACTCGAAAACACTACTGATGTTATCACTTGTTACCTTAAATTCTGTTTTGATATTTGTTGTCCCACCGAAACCATTTTTGTAAGTTTTGATCGACTTACATCTTCACAACTAAAACGACTACGAAGGATGAAAGAAAGCATGTACAAGGAGAAGAACTCAAATGAAGTTCGTAAACTAAATGGTCTGATAAACCTAGAGATTAGACGTCTCAACTGTATGTTTACTCAAAAGCTCTTATCTTGCAAAAACTCTCCAAGTATGTGGAAATTCTTTAAAGAACTTACAGGTGACAGAAAGTTTAGAATTGATAACCAGCTGAATGTTAGTGACTTAAATAAGTCTTTTGTACGTCAGTCATCTGATGTGATGCTCCCTCTATCCACGGGTTTAAAAACTAGCTGTGTTCCTACTTTCACTGAAACTGATGTACGAGGATGTCTCCAGTCGCTTAATTCATCTCGATGTTTGGGACCTGATGGTATCCCAAACATCCTTTTTAAAAAATGTGCTGACGTTCTGTGTCATCCGTTCACAATTATATTTAACAGATCCTTCTCATCTAATCTCATACCGAAAGTGTGGAGAAAGATGAAGATAATTCCTGTACCCAAGAAAGCATTTGGTGATAAGAATGTAAAATTTAGACCTATTGCAATAACTTCACCCTTCCTCAAAACCATGGAAAAATTATTAATTCTTCCACTTCAGCCTGCGATAAAAGAGCATACTGACCCATACCAGTTTGCATACAGGCGCAAAAGAAGCACTTTAGATGCTGTTGCAGTTCTGCATCACAACATAGTGTTCAACTTAGAAAAGGGTAAGAAGTATGTTCGATGTACTTTTCTGGACTATACTTCAGCTTTTGACTCTATACCAAGACAACGATTACTTAACAAGTTAATCAGCGTCAACACTGACAGCTGGATAACCAACTGGCTATGTTCCTACCTCTCTGGAAGGGAACAATACACTGTGTTTGGAGGAAAGAGTTCAGAGTCTCTACTGTCTCATGAAGGTGTACCACAAGGAGCTGTTCTTTCACCTCTTCTATTCTCTTTTTTTCTGCATGATCTGCCATCTTCCACAGAAAACACTTTTGTGAAGTATGCGGATGACCTCACTGTATGTATGCCTATATCTTCCTCTTTACATCCCATAGAAATGAATGAGTTTTTGTCTCGTATTGATTGTTGGTCTGTTGGTAATGGTCTCATACTTAATCCGTCTAAATGTCAAGCTGTTAACTTTAGCATGAGACATAAACGGAATATAAACACTATTTTGAGATCCCATAGTGCTTGTACCATCGGAGACTCTTTGATAAACTCAGTGTCGAAGGTCAATTATCTTGGTGTCACCTTTTCCTCTGATCTGTCTTGGTCTTCCCACGTTTTATCGTTATCGAAGAAGGTTTTCCGTCTGACCTACTACATAAAGAGATTGCATGCTCTTGGAATTACTCGTCATTTACTCTTACAATTTGTCAATTCTTGCATATCACCTATTATTCTTTACTGTTCTCCATTATTCTTTCCCGGGCTTTTGAGAAAAGACTTTGCTGTATTGCGAAGAGTGCTGAAGGCAGTTAGCAAGGTGTGTGGTGAATCTTTCGAGGTCATAATTAATATGGTTGTGGATAGACATTTAAAATCATGCAAACTCCTGGCAGGTGTCATTTTATCAGATACTAGCCATCCCCTTCACTCTTATCTTTCTCCTTGTATATCTTCTGGTAGAACGAGACGTAATTACATTAAAATCCATGCACGCAAGCAAAAGTACAAATGTTCTATAATACCTTATCTAGCAAATATACTCTGTGACGAACAGGTTGTTAGAGTTAACCTAGCCAATAACCTGCATTCTTAACATGACTTTAATTTCAAATGTTGTACTGTTTTTCAGATTTTTTTTTTAAACTTTATTTTTTTGTCTTTGTTACTATTTTTGTTTGCATAAGTAACTTGTTGAAATACCCTGTGCTGAGAATTCTATATTGTACCAAAATATAATATTGAATAAAGCCATTAATAATAATAATAATAGTACTGAAGGAAATTGAAAACCGGAGGTCGTTTCCTTTCATTTTGCCGATAACATCATAAAGGACAATTAGGAACGAACATGTGGACAGTTAGAGTCACAGGCGGCAGCAACAATTATTTTAGGTAAAAAACGAGCTTCGGCTTCGGATATGTAGAAAATAAGTCAAAACAAACCGATAAGACTAGCCAGCTTGGCTGAAGAAATACAGTGACTTCAGTAGCAGCAGCCAAAACCCAGAAAACAAAGCAAAATGAGGTCAAATTTTGCTCCAACATTCAGAGTATTAAATTAACGTCTGCATTTTAGCACAATGAAACACTAAATTCTGTAGCTACACAAAAGAAATGGCTGAAAAAAGCACAGAACGAAGAAAGCCGACCACCATTGCTTACAAAGATGGCGGATATAATAATTCCCACCTCATTCTGATTGGTTGCTAAGCTGAAGGCCACATTTACGAAATTGAGTTGCTCCCAATAGCAGTCAATACAGATCTGACTCCGGTTTGGTTGTATAATAAATGTTATCGAGATATACACTCCTCCAACCCTCGTATACCTTTATCAACTTAATTTGCGTTAGTGAACAAGAGAATATGATAAGCCAAGTACGACAATGCACTGTGAATACGTATGTTTTATATACTCATAGATTCAGGCACACAATCAGAGAAACGAATTCATGAGCAGTGGTGAAGGCAAACGAACTAGCTCATTTTGATCAGGCGCCACTCAATGACTATATTTAGAAAAAAAAATAAGTTGCAGACACGTAATGAATAGGACACGCAGTTGACACAAACACGATCATATGAAAGCAATCAGGGTTAACAAGTGGATAACTGACAAGGTCAAAATATGGCCTGAGAAGAGTAAATAAAGTGGTTTGTACAGAATCTAGCATGACTGACCATACACACAAATAAAAACAGCTTTAACACAAGCTACGAGATTTGCGACCGTAACTACACGGAGAATCACAGCACAGTCAACCTGGGAAATATTTTTTGGAGTGCAGTTGATAGTGTCACCCTTGGTGAGTTATTTAGCTCAAACCATTCCAAACCACATACGAAATGCAAACTCTCTTCCCTGTGAGATGATGGGAAAGATTCGTAGCTGGTGTGGATGATTTTGATGGAGTTTTGTTATCTGAGCTGGACCGATCCAGCTCAGATAACAAAACTCCATCAAAATCTCTTCCTCTGTGTAGCTTCAATTTGATAGCATTCCTAATCTTTCCTCCTGATTAAACTCTCTGAGTGACTTCACTAACTCCTGTGATATATCTTCCTCTAACAAAACGGGCTACCGAAGAACAACCACTTTCTTACTTTAAGTACATATCGCATCCCTGAGAATTACAATAATTCCCTTACTTGAGATGCTCTCACTCATTTTAATTTAGTCCGCCATTTGTTTAATATATGTTTTATAAATGCTTGGTGGATCTTTAATAAAAAGACCGGTTTAGCCCTGTCTGCATCTTTAACCAACAATTGGAGTCAAATCTGAGGCACTGACTGCCAGTAGTATTTCTCATTCAAGGATGTTTCGTGGTAACTATTACCTATATCAAATCAATGGGTTACAAAAACGATTCAGAGGCTGCTTTACATATGCTCAACACAGCGAACAATTACTCTTAGGTGATATGCCGAAATTAAACAAACTAAAGGATTCTGTGTAGACTTTCTGGAGCTCTCAAATTCAGTACCTTATTTTTTATCTATGTTCACCGTCAACCTAACTTATCAACAGGGAAATACCATTATAAGAAGTATTTATACTAGCTTCGTCCCCACCATTCACAGACAAGGTCATTTATGGGGATTTCGACATGCCTCAAACTTCTTGGCTTCAAGTCAAAGCACCAAAACGGTTTGACTCACTAAGCACTTAGAGATTAAACAGTAGATTCAACATGTGGTAGCCCTATCAGACTTCAAAATATCTTGGAGTCAGTCTTTGTCGGTAACCTCATTTCTAATACTGTACATATTGGTAAAACTTTTCCAGGTAGTGACCACAATATTGTCATCCTTAGACTTGATATACAAAATACAACTTCTAAGTGTGAAACTGTAACACATCATAGGGACTATAACAAATTTGATTGTAAAAACTTCCGAAACTGTCTAAAAAGCACTGATTGGTGTACCTTCTTCACTGTAAACACTAAATAATATACCCTGTAACAATATCAGTAATATCTTCGACAAAATCGGACCCTTGGAATATCGGAGACTTAAGTTTTTTAAATATCTGTATAAATTGGTTCGTACTCAAAGAAGTCTTCTAAAATGTTTCACCGAATCCGACAACCTTGACGACTTTTTCTCCTTATCTATAATGACGTTAATAATTCTTCACGCAGAGACAATATGTACACGAAAACAGTTGAACAGTAAAAGGGTGCTATGGGACAATAATGAGTCCTCCACACTTATCAAACACCTCTAAAATACACTTAAACGCTCAAAATCGAAATGGGGAAACATATTTATCAAGGAAAGTTAATTGTATGATGATCCTATACTTATTATAGAACTATTTAATGAATCATTTTGTGCATCATTAGCAAACAAAATTCACTAAATTAATTACGATCCACCCCACTACCTTTTAGTGAAATAACTAGTGTACAATTCAATGTTCAGAATCTTTCTAGGGCAATCAACACGCTGAAACACCACTTCATTGGAGGACCAGATGATATTCAAGCTAGTATGCTAAAATATGGATGTGATGATCTGTGTGTTATATTTAAACTATTTGCGATATCATTCTCTAGAGCATGTTGCCATACTGCCTGGTAAATTACACATGTCATTCTCAAGATCAAGTGAGGACCTTCAGCAAGTGATGGAAATTACCGGTCAATAAACATGATTTCAGTAGTATCGAGCGTGATGGAAGAATTAGTTAGCACTGGGACAGTTCAACATCTACTCACCAATAACCTCATCTCGACCTCCCAGCATGGGTTTCGCATGTTCAGGTTATGCGATACAGACCTAGTAGACAACTTGAGTGACATAACTCTGAAGAAATACGACGAACTTCTTCTGTTGGTCCTATCCATAGACTTAAAGAAAGCTTTCGATAAGGTCCGACACAAGAGGCCTCTCGCCAAATTGAAGTCCTTCGGAATCAGCAACCTACCATATTCATGGTTTGCTTCATTCTTAACGGAGCGGTATGGTAAGATACAACGACCCACAACACCATGGTCAATAACTAGTGAAGTTATCTACGAAAGTATGTCACGTTCACTTTTATTTCCCACGTATGTAAATGACATATGTAAAGTCTTTACATTTGGGATACCACATTCGTGCTTTGAACAGCTTTAAACCTGAAACTAATGGTGAAAGTGTTTCACAGATTCAAAGTGACGCCAATAACCCATCTATCAGGAGCAAAAAATAGCAGTCACTGCTTAAAGTGATAACAAGCATTTTGGAAAACATCCAAATAAACTACCGCTTTACTTAAATAATTCTAAAGTTCAAATACTCAAATAGGTGCACGATTAGGATATTGAGCTCACAGGAAGCTTATGATTTGAAGAACATGCCTCCTTGATTGTTTCTAAATGTAGACGGCTAACGAGTTTCATATTGAAGAATGTTTCAAAATAGAAACTGAGCTTAGTCTTTTCAAAATTTGTGTACTACCACCTCAAACATAGACCGATCATGAATATAACGGACTTCCATTGCGCTTCATATATGTATGACCAAATAATGAATCAAAAGGCTTCCCTTCTTTCACTATTCATAGTTAGTCCTGCCCTTGTGCTCCTATTCCTCGCATTCAGCTTCGAAGCTTCCAAATGTTTGTTGTCAGATCACTTTTTCCATGAACTTCCATGTCCGTTTTTAAATTGTTTTTTCGAGTGGAAACATAACTCCTTAGACATATGGATGCTGTGGAACTATGGCCGATAATAAGAAGCTTATAATATCTCAAATTACTGGGTTTCTTCTAAATCATAGTCCATCAGTTTAAAGTTTTTATTTTCAAAATTCACTGGGATTCAAATGCTTTGTTTTCTTACTTATCATCTTAATCAGAAATTATGCAACCTTAAGCTCTTATACTCTTTGACTGGCTACCTGTCCTTACCCATCTCCAAACTATACACCATCTGACCAGTATCTTATAACTTGTACCGTTAGTTAACTTCATAGCGGTGTGATATACTAAGTGAACGTCTAACACTCAATACAAAAGCTTAAGCTGTTTGAACTGCTTGTGACATGTAACTAGTAGAAACAGTGCATTTCAACAAGGTGTACAACTTAGGGCTTATATTAAAGCAATATTCAAACATACCTCAGACGTAAGAGAGTCTAACATCATAAAAGAGTGCGGGTGGCGTTAATGACCAGCAAACATGATGGTGGGGAGAGAACCTCACTCCACCTGTGTCTGCAGGGCTGAAAATTTCGTTAAATTATCGCCCCTTATGATCTAGTGGAATAATATAACTAATCAACAGTATCGATGTTAATTTTCTATGCCAAATACATCTCTGATTGGTTTCACTTCCTATCGAGTTGTGATTAAAAAAGTTGACAAATGTCATAAGAAAGTCATTTGTATATTCAAACATTGTGCTTCTCTTAATACATTTTAAAACATACATAATCTTAGAATTTCAGCTCTTTTGGACCACCTCTATCTTCTCATCCTCCTTCCCCTCTTTACCCTCTTTTCCAGCATCCTCGTGATATATTGTAATGGTATTGGTTCCTAACTACACTATCTTCGACTCGGAACATATATTTACTGGAGATTTGCTTTCAATATGTAACACCAAGAAAAATTCAAGAATAGTGAATGCAGGAACATTTATTCAACCGGATTTAATGGCTCAACCTCTCAGCCATTCTGTATAACTTGTCTTAATTCACGTTAAATATATTATCCTTTCTTCATCCCAAATGTGTTATTCAGAAATATTAGACGCTATATTGCTGTTTCTTACTATACGATGAGTCAGTGTAAACAATGATGGGACTTCTACGTAGGATCTCACGGCTTAGATAGTCACATCATGAGAGGCCCGCAATTTTAGGATAATGTCTAGCATTGCAGCGATTAGGATGACAAGCTAAACCAAAGACACATATCGATTATACAACTTGGTCTTAAATCTTCATTAATACCTGGATATTTCAGAAGGATTTGAGGTTGTGTTTACTAAAGGACTGTTAAATTTGATACTTGGGGACACTATCAAGAGCAAAACAATACGTTAAAGTCGACGTTTTTAATTGACCTTTTATGTATTTACTGCATTACTTCTTGTTACAAACAATTCTGGACTTCACTCACATTTATTCTTGGTCACCAGCTGCTCGTCACATGACCTTTATAAAGCGCACTAACTCAGTAGACGTTCGAGTCGTATATTCACGTTTGTCCTCCTGTTTCTACGACCAGTGTGTCTTGTGCCATATCAAACTAACTGAATAATGTATTATGATAAATCCTGTTGCGTTTGTAACGGCCTGGTCTTGTCTATAAAACGAGGCGCCTCACCTAAAATATCTTTATTTGAAAATAGCTAATTATTATTTAACATAATTGTGGGTGGAGGATGGCGTTACTAACCAGCAAACATTGATGGTGGCGTTCTGGTTACGATCCACTCACGTTTGTGAGGTGGAAAATTTTGTTTATCTCCGGCTCATTATGATTGGTATTAGCAAAATCATTCAATGATATTGAGATTTTCTACCATGTATCGTGCATCTGGGAATCTTGTTTCCCACTTTATGTTGGTCTCGCTACTTTACCAAGTCGTTCTATTACAAGCAACATCAGACGCTTAAGTCCATACCTGACAGTAGGCATTCGATAACAACCCAGCGCTCAAACAGCAGAACGTTACTCGCCTACCGAGGCATGTGGTCTTCTTTTCTAGTCTTAGCCGAGAATAAAACAGTATTTTCTGTTGAGATTATGGAAAACAAATCTTTTCAGATATATTAACATTCGGTTTATGTTTTGTTGTACGTTAGGATTACAATCCAACAACTTCAAAACAAGTAGTTATGTGAACATAATTATATAACTGTTTTGACCATTTAACAGGACCTCAATCTAGCACTTTCAAAAGATAAATAATCCTATATGGCAACGAATAATACTTGAAATTGTATATGCTATTCATGAAATTGTATCTGGACGCTATAACTCACATACTTATTGGAATTAATTATTTAATTTGAACCTCAATCTAACACTTTCAAAAACGTATAGTCGCATCAGATGAGGAATTAAGCTGCAAAACTTGCATATAATCCTTGAATTGCCTTCGGATGCTGTAACCCTTTCTCCGGAGCTTCCTGTTTAATTCGGTGAGTTCGTTATAGCTACTGGCCAGTGCCAGTCACCAGTACGAAAATTTTCGAGGATATTGCATCTCAAGTATTCAAAGCAAGAATGCTCGTAGGATTCATTGTGATCGATTTCAAAAACATCGAATCTAGGTTGCTATTAAGTCAAAAGTATATCATCCTATTCTTGAATATGGTACTTTAGTTTACAGCAATTGCGGGAATAATGATTTGCTGAAGGTAAAAGACATAGTTTACTACTTGATGCACCAGATCACATAGAGACTCATCAATGAAGATGTCATGGATTTTCGGTGTTTGTCAATGCTATTATCCTAAACTTCTCTTTATGTAAAAATCCAAAATTCAACCGGATCAGAAGCCGAAAATGAAGAGATGCGAGGATACCTTTTAATATCGGCCGATGCGTTTAAGTATGTACAACCTAAACAGACTAGTTTTGCACAAGAGATTCTCAACGAGGCGTGTTGAAACGTGATTTGTTAATGATGCTTGGCGAAGCAACGTCAGTTAGGAGTGTGCAGTAAAAATAATGAAGTGAGTATCAATGTTGAAGGCTTATCAAACTACTATTTTTAGTTTATTCACCAGCACACGCACCTGCAACGACCAAAGAGTTTATGTATTATACTCGATGATAAATCAAAATGAAATATATATTACGAGACAATCATCATTATCTGCTGACGTTGGTACTGGGATAATCTCGTTGGAATGTACTCGACTAACGTTGACATGAAACCAATTTAATCAGCGAATGGCTCTGAAGAGTGAGTCAGTGTACTTCACTGAAATTCAAACGAGAATTTTAGTCCTTATTCGATTTGCATTTCTCAAACTTTTGCTGTGTTCTTATGCAACATAAACACCATTTCTGATCTAAAGAATCTATTCTGAGCTATACGTCCGGTAGATTACTTTTTTTTAGTTTCACCAAATTTAATAGTTAACTGTGACATTGCCTCAGCTTACTGTTCGTTTTTTTTTCAGTTTTTCACGTGAAGGCTAGTTCAGTCCATCACATCCGTTTTTTTCGTTTTTGCCCGTTTTTAGTGTGCTTTTTAGTGTCTTGTTTAACGGTCTTAGGCGTTTTCTAGCATCTATGATACAGTTTACGTCAATATAGTCATGAAAAATTCGTGCAAACCACCTGAGTGCCGTATTGCTGTTACATCTGGTATGCAGGGCGATAAGTGCAAAGGTTGGTTCCATGAAGCGTGCACAGATCTCGCACCAGCTGCTTACAACAGAGTCAGCAAGTCGGATCATAAGTGGGTATGTGTTACATAGAACACGGATGATGTAGTTTTGCTGAGTAACATCATTGTCCTATTGACAGGTCTGAGGAATAAGTTGTCAGCAAACTTGGAAAAAGACAGTCATAAAATGGGTAGACAAACAAGGAGGCGCAACGAAAACAAGAATAGGGACGTCGACAGGTCTACTATGGATGGAGCATGCATTAGCAATAGTGATGACATGCTGAAACTCAGCACCATCATAACGTCTACGGTAATAGACTCCATCAGCAAACTCGGGTCTCCCAGCTCATGATCCTTCAATGCAACAGTGGTTCCTAAAAACTCTGTAGGTGATTGGAACCACGTTAACAGGGCTAAAAAGGATCAGGAGTCATCGTCTAAGCAGAACATTCCAAGTACTGTACGAAAATCAAGAGGTAATTTGGTCGCACAATCTACCCCCAAGAATATCCGCCCGGTCATGAAAGAGCTTAGGAATCGGAAACGCGCTTCGACTTCCAAACAACAAGGTGCTGAACCTGAACTCAACAGAAAACCTGGTAAAACAATAATGGTTCATGATGACTCTCCCATAATCATGAACCTCAAAGACAACCCTGACCTTCCTCTCAGTTTGCAGGACAAAAGTGACAGCATGCTCTGGGGACAATTGAACAGGAGGCTTGAACTTCCCAGAACAGAGCCTTTGACGGTCACGCGGCTCACTGGCGGAAAAGAATCTTAGCATCAAAATCACCCGAGGCTACTTCGTGTACCACTTAAGAATGCTACCGACGTAGAGGGTGTCCTGTTAGCTAGTCATTAACTGAAATCCTATGGGAACGTAAGAATACTGTCCGACAGACCGTATTCTGAGCGCGATCTCATCCGGAACACCCCTGAAGAATCTCGTGAGTTTTTCCTTGGAAGAAATATCAATGTACAAGGTGTACTTGTTGCTGATGACGTGAAACCTTGGAGAGAGATACGCAACCAAGACGATATACAAGTACTTCGGGAGGATCCGACTCGGCTTCAAAATTGGGCAGACGATAACGGACTTACCTTTAACACTTCAGAGTGTAAAGTGGTCCATCTGCGATATGTTACAGACTACAGTTACAACCCAAGAAACTCCTCTCTAGTAGTATCCCGAGTTGAAAAAATTTAGGAGTCCTGGTACCCTACGATTTAAAGCCCTACGCTAACTGTGACAGAAATGCCTTTCGAGCAAACCTTGCACTGATAACATCGAAGCGCATTTTTGGCCAGTTTGACGGCAGAACTTTCCACATAATCTTCAACAGTTTTATTTGTCCCCACTTAGCGTACGGAAACATAGTATATCCTCCCTCACTCCAAAAGGATAAGGACACTCTGGAGTGTATCCAACGGCGAGCCACGAAATCAGTTCGGGGACCCGAATTCCAGCCTTATGAAGAGCGTCTCCAATCACTTAGACTTTACCCACTACAGTATAGGCGTCTTAGAGGTGACCTAACACTTCTGGACATCCCCCTAAACACCTACTAAAGTTTAGCTCCAACAAAAACCTAAGGGGTAACACCCAGAAACTGGAGATACAACATAGCAGAACGGACTAAGGGCACAACTTCTACTCCTTAAGAGTTGTCAAATGCTGGAATTCGCTGCCGACTTAACTAGTCCAAGCGACTTCCCAGAAGTCCTCTAGGAGGAAACTTGACCTATTCTTAAGGACCAAGGATAACATCTTATTATGATTTACCAGTAGGTCGGTAAAAAGCAAATAAAATAATATATTGTTTCACAGATCAAGAACGAACGGTATGTCTGTTGTATATTACTTTTTGAAATGTGTGACCAACCCTTAAAATACACTGAGTGATGTAGTGTTCACTCTTCAGTCAGTCCATGCAAGAGTATATACTGAAAATACAGAAATACATTAGTCGAGTGATAAAATACGTCTTGTGCCTTCTTTCTAGAATCTTAATTCAGTTTGTGTACTTGAACATGACGGTGAGCTACAAAAACGTGGCTATTTGACTAGCGTGCTACGTTCTTACAGATGGCAGCTGTTATTCAGGATCCTTCTCGCCAGATTACGAAGCCGGAACTAGTATTCAAGATCGACGGACTCTCTTGTGGTGTAAATGATGCGATCTTTATTCCTGGTAGAGACTCTATCGTCACAGGATCAGAGGATCGGCAAGTTGCATATTTTCCTGACTAAATTTTTAGCACTTTGAGGATTTGGGTCAGGAGAGATACTGGGAAGTTCTGGCCAACAGTTATCGAGCTGCTACCCAGTACGTTCCATTACATTAGTGCTTTGATTACTAGGTCCCATTACCTGTATCACGTATTCTGCCGAATTACACAGATTATTCGTTGGTTTGGAGAATGGAACGGTTGTAGAATATGACGTTGCTGAAGATTTGAATCATATTGAACACAAAAGGGACTATCTCTCTCATACTGCTAGGACAACTGGGATTGTTTGCACCCCAGATATGGGTTGGGTTGTATCTGCTTCAAAAGATCGTACTGTCGCATGGTATTCGACCAATAGTGGTAGACGTATATGTGAACATAATTTAGAGCACTCAGCCACTTGTTTGGAGTAGGTGGATTGTTTTTATCATGACAGCTTGCCTACTTTGTGTGGTTTGGTTTGCAAATATTTACGCGGGATCTAAAACATTACTCTCTAGACTTTTGCGGACTTATTAATAAAACACAAAAGAACTCTCTTTTGTTGAAAAAATCGTTTCTCATATCTCGAGTGAGACTAAAGGATAATTTTTTAGACTTTTGTGTTAAGGATCCGTGTGCATGTGTTCTGCGAAACACGGAATACATTGAGTATCTGTTATGTTCGACCGTGGCAAAGGTCTGCTATTGTAGTGTCTGTCAAGCACAATATCTTTAACAAAGTTCTGAGTAAAGTCGCGTATAAAATAACAAAATTCACCGAAAAATCAAATATTTTCAGTTAACTTATATACCACTTCATGCACAAATAAGTTTATTGTATATAATGTATGTAAATCATTTCTTACTTAAATACTTCTGTTTGTTTGGAAACGAGTCACTTTCGGAGCGATCCAGTTTCCATTGATGTCTAGAGGTTTACATAATCCCGTATTCTAACGAGCATAAATGAACATCTATCATTTACTCTATCTAGTTAGTCGCACTCAACTAAAACTTACGACTTTTATGAAGATATCAACATATCTGACCACACATTCAGTATTCAAGTTCACTCAAATTAGTATCAAAGCTTATGAGTTGTATTACTTTCGTACACTATTTTTAAACCACTTCGATACAATGAACGAGGCTATCTTCTGTCCTGCCCTGTTAACTAAAGCAAAAGGACCAGTTTCGTAGTTAAAGCTTGCTGATAATAATAAACTCAAAGTACATTTAAGTTAATCGATTATGCATCAGTTGTCTTGATTAGAATTTATGGATTGAGTTTTTGTCAGTAAACAAATAATAGTAAAAATGTGTTGAGAGTCCATGGACAAAATCACACTAAATAATATAATGCACTGAAAAACCATCCCAGTTGATATCGTTTTCCTTCCTCATAAGTTGTATTTGGGGATTGTACATCTCTGATATGTTGGATATAGTTCAATACTATTTACCATGTACAATCTTCATTTATAATCTTGTAGGATTCAGCATCTTTTTGCTTCATACTTTTACATAAACCTTTTATCTTCATTTCTCAATTTCTTGACCGTTGTAGTTGTTATAGTCGGACAGTTTTACTGTTACTTATGGGATTTACGTTTTCTCGACTACAGATATGATGTTGGCTCACACTACGTGTTTGTTGGTGATAACAGCGGTCGCATTACTTTACTGAGCATTAATCAAGTCAATGGTCAAGTAATGTGTCGTGTAATTCGTGAACTCCGTGGTCATGAGCAGTCAGTATCCTTTCTGGCTTGGGATAGTGTGAATTCTCGTCTATTTTCTTGCAGTGCCGACCGTTCTGTTATCTTCTGGGATATTGGTGGAGCTAAAGGTTCATCTTTTGAGTTGCAAGTCAGTGCACTATTCTCTTCTTTGGTTTAATTTCCATTATTTACACCCTAAGTTGTTTAACACAATTTTGAAATTTGGAAGGATATAGGGTCAAATTTGAAAGTTAAATACTACCACCAAATACAACTTCTGTACCAACCTTTCCGCGACCACGTGCGCCACACGAACTGGCCTTCTTGACCGTTCGCTCAGTAATCTAGGTCGGATAACAGATAGGGGTTGGCCGTCTTATCTTAACATGGATGTCTGTTATCTATTTGACCGGCGTTCGAAAGTTTAGTGAGCTTCTACACATCCGCTCTCCATATGTCGATTCGGAAAACTTGTGTAATATGCCTTTACCCGAAGACCTGTGATCTTTCTGACGTTCATGTCACACCAAGCACCAGAGTTGAAACAACAACCCTACATAAACTGCAACTAAAATCTTAAGGCCCCTACATACTAACACCTCAGGCAGAGTGGAGACACAAAACCAAACCTCTCATTGTTCCATTCAAGCAGTGAGCTTGGCATGGTTGCCCGACCCCACCATTCCTTATCAACTTCTTCATCGATGACATTCTGTAAACAGCTCTAGTGGTAGGTGATAGTGGTCAGGATCTGCTACCTGGAGACTCCATGGTTGGGGTCCGAGAAATATTGCAACACAGCGGCTTAAGACGTTATCAAAAATGGCCCAGTATAAAAGTAATTGACAGGACTGGTATAATCTACTCTTACTTTCTTCATATAAGTGAGAGGAACCTCGTGCTGAAACAATCTTCGGTTCTGTTTTTCTTAACTGAACTGCTCCCATTATTGTTTTATTCTTATCCACTTATTTTTATCGGCATATTACTTTTTTATTTACCATACTCACCCTCCTTCCTCCATGTCATGTTCTTATTATGAAGTGTATAAATATTCTAGTACCCCTTTGTAAAAATATTTGAGCTTAAATAACCAAATTTTAAAAATATGTCAAGGTGAATTCATTGTAGCACTACATTACACTCAAAAATGTCAGGTCTACAAACTTTTTAGCGAAAAACCATCTGTTAGATTCTTAAAAAAGGAACTTCTGAACATCTTGATATCTGACCATCGTCACCTCTGGAAGATTACTCACAGTTTATGCTAAAAAACTTGACCTAACCTAGCTTAAACGGGGAGCCAACGAGATACACATTCCCTTTATCTGGTGGCCTGAATGCTAGATCTCGTGGACTAGCGGGTTTGGGCATAGCATTAAATATGAGGGCAGAACAAGCACTATTAGGATGCATCCCTGTTAACAGTCGCTTGTGTGCTATTCGGATAAACAGCTCCGTAAGAACTCGGAAGGATAGGGACACACGTCGTTTCTACCTACACTCCCACTAACTGCAGCCCGGACGAAGTGAGATGAATTTTACAGGAAGCTTCAAAAAGCTAAACACGCAGACATAGTACTTGTAGCAGGCGACTCTAACGCCCAAGTGGTTAGCTTAAAACAAACAGAAATACATTTAGGTAGGTATTTAGGTATTCCGGATCAGCGAACAGATAATGGTGATTGTCTGCTGCAACTGTGCTCAAACAATCGTCTATTTTCCACCAAAGACGAGCCGCTGTATAAGTATAAGCGGCGCATATATATTGGCGCTCTATTGTACCAATATTCATGTGTTCAAATAAATAAAATAATCGTCTAATTTTAACAATGCCCTGGTACGGCCGAGAGTGGGGAGAGTCCGCCCTCCCTCTCGAAATACTCTCACACGGCCGCGCGTGTACAGCCTCTGCCAGGGGAGTCCTACTCATTGCCTTCTCGTGGCGGGGGTGTTGTTTACAAAAATGAGAGGACGAAAAGCGAATGTCCGGCGCTTTAACCGGATCACAAACCAATGGCGCACATGGGCTCCAGTATCCTGACGGAACAAATGGCGTATGAACCAATCGTTGGTCACCGGCTACCATGGGATTGCATCTCCTTACGATGCTCCACTGCCTTGTGGGTTAGACCTTTAGATCAAAGGCTCGGGGAGTGGCCCCCTAAGATAACCACCTGCTTCGGTTTGGACACCCGGGCAGTATCGCAGCGCACACACAAATGATGGACTCTCTATGTCTATGGAAATTACTTGTCTCGCTTCGAAAAACAATCAATTGATTCAAATTATTATCATTACAATTATTGTCATTATTAATACTATTATTATCATTACTATTATTGTCATTATTATTTTCCACATTATTCACCCTCTTTTATACTTATACAGCGGCTCGTCTTTGGTGGAAATTCGACTGTATCTAGACGTTCTCGAGTCACTGTCCGGTTGAAAATTGTATGTTACCACCGAATATGAGTACTGAAGCAGTTTTTCTGAAACCACGTGCGCCATTCAAACTGGCTGCCTTCAACGTTCGCACACTTATGCAGGTTGGACAACAGATAGGGCTGGCTATGTCTTTGGAAAGTCTTCATATCGATGTCTGCTGTCTATCCGAGACCCGTATCCAAGACTCTGGTGAAGTACTACAAATTCGCTCTATATCTGTCACTTCAAAAAGCTTGTTTCACGTGCGCTTATCCGGGGACCCTGTGGCATCTTCGTCTGGTCTTGCTGGCGTTGGTGTCGCACTAAGCGCTAGAGCTGAGGCAGCACTAGTCGATTGGATCCCTATTAACAGTCGGTTATGTGTTGTTAGATTAGAAAGTTCCATCAAAGTGAGGAGAAATCGGCGTGAGAAACGGTCTTTTCGTCATCTCCGCCTATGCCCCGACAGATTGCAGCCCGGATGCAATCAAGGATGAGTTTTACCACCAGTTATCTGTTCTTCTCCAGAAAGTGCGTTCGACAGATATTGTGGTACTAGCCAGAGACTTGAATGCTCAGGTCGGGCGTCTAGGCACAGAAAAGAGTCGTTTAGGTGGCCGATGGGGACTCGTTGGTCGTAGGTCAGATAATGGGGACCGTCTACTGCAAATATGCACAGACCACAACCTGTTTCTGGCTAGCACTAACTTTCGGCACAGTCATCGCCGATGTGCCACCTGGCGTCCTCCCTCTGCATCTCAAGCCTGGACTCAGATTGATCACATCGCGATCAGCTACCGCTGGCGTGGTTGTGTACAAGACTGCCGCTCCTTTTGAAGTACCTATCTGGACTCTGACCATGCCTTGGTCTGCGCCAATCTTGCCTTACTTTTCAGTGGACAACGAAGTGACCGCCATCAACGGATTGATGTTAGCAAGCTGGTTGCAACTTCTGTTGCAAGTAAGTATCGAACCGAGCTAGCCTCTAGGCTAGCTACCACTCCACGTGTGTGTGGCGCATATATATTGGCGCTCTCTTGTACCAATATTCATGTGTTCAAAATAAAAAAAATAAATTTTAACAAGCACTAATTTCAAGCATAAGAAGAGACATCGTCTAACGTAACGACCTCCTGCAACAAACCAACGATGAACTCCAATAGGCCATATTGCCATCAGTCATCCTTGGAGAAGCCAGATAGAAGACTGCTTCTCGTTCTGGGGTACATGTTTAGACTCTGTTCATGCTCTAATACGAGCACGCATTCACCTGCGCCTCACTGGATGCAGAAAAGCCACATTAAACAGACCCATTAAAAATGAAGTCAGCGATGAGAAGGGCAAAGGTAAATTTTAGGAACAAACGAAGTCACACTTAGGCAATTCTGAAAACAAGGCTGACCCAGATGTTACTTGTAAAGATATACTAACAGCTGTGGAAACAGTAGCGACATCTATTAGTGATTTGAACCAAAGGGCCACGAAAAATCAGTGGATTTCTACGAAGTCTATTGCCCTGATAGACCCTCGCAAATTCATCCCATCAGGCTCCGAACACGATGAAGAGCGAAAGCAAGTCAGATCTAGGCTAACCAAAAGCAAAAGATATGGAAAAGACAGCGGCTGTATGTAACACAAGACGGCTTTTCGAACTAATAGAAGAAACCGGGATTAAGAAGTTAAGTGTAAGTGAGACAATCTCGAAAATAACGGCGCTCTTAGATATTTAGAACGATGGGTTGAACACTTTAGGGAGCAGTTCAGCTGCTCTACAGCTACCCACCATCTCCAAACAGCCTGAGTGGAACACTGAAGTAGGTCCACCAACTAATCGAAATTTCAAAAGCTATAGCTAATCTGAAACGAGGAAGAGCAGCTAGTCCAGATGGATTGGCTCCAGAGGTCTTTATGTATGGTGGTCCAGCTTTAGCGATTAGGTTAGCTAATATTTTAACTAAAATCCGGGAGTTGAACTTAATCCCATCTGACTGATCACAATCACTGATTGTCCCAATATATAAGAGGTCAAAATCATCCTGTGACTATCATAGTACATTAGTTTGAATAACATAACATCTAAAATACTAGCCTCAGTAACTACAGGACGCCCAACAAAGACTCGTGAACTGCAAACACGTGAAAATCGGGCTGGCTTCAGACCTGGTCGTGGCCGCATCGACCACAGATTCAACATTCATCAGATCTTAGAACACAGGCATGCCTATCAGTATCCGATATGATAGCTTTCCTTGACTTAAAAGCAGCATTTGACTCTAGACCGAGATGTTCTGTGGCAGTGTCTGTCATTGAAAGGCGTGCCTCAGAAGTACGTAAATCTTGTGAAGTCTCTTTACTCGAACACTACCAGTCGAGTTAGAGCTTATGGCGAACTGTCATCCGATTTCACAACTTCAAGTGGTGTCCGACAAGGCTGTTCACTATCTCCATTTTTGTTTAATTTCATCATAGACCTACTGCTGGAAATAACGTTCTCGTCGACTGAGTTTTCAGGAATTGATCTCCTACCAGGAGATACACTTAGAATACACAGATGACAGTCCTGTTTGGTGAAGACGCTAATAAGATGCAGAGTTTTTGGTAGCACTCAGCAACAATGCCAGAATGTTTGGAATGCGTTTCTCCACCTCTAAATGCAAATTATTACTTCAGGACTGACCTGCGTCAACACCTGAACTAAGGATAGGGAGTGAGTGGTCGAACACGTCGACAACTTCACTTATCTTGGAAGTCTGTTCGGCACTAATTGATTGGTGCCTGACAAAATCTCTGCACGGATTCAGAAAGCTCGTTTGGCTTTTGCCAACTTACTTTACCTATGGTGAAGGCAAAATATCCGTCGACTGAGATGGTTAGGCCAAGTATTTTACATGCCAAACCACCGACTAACACGACGCACAATGCTGACCAGTGTTGGAGATGGATGGAAGTTAGGGGCGACCAAACCAAAACGTGGCATCAGTCCATAAGGTCACTAAGTCCTGGTCTGAGCCATGTCGGTAGATCCAGATTACTTGGTTGGGGTCTGCGCGACTATCATAACCAGTGACTGGAAACGCTATGTGACGACTCAGAATCGATCACAATGGCGTAGGTGTATACGCTCTTTGTCTTCCCATAAACCGTGAGATGAAAATTACTTTATACCTTTCTTTCTACGAACCAATTCTTTCTCTTTGTATTGTATCCTTATATGAAATCTTTCTTTTATATATTACCATCATTGAGATAACTACTTCTGTGGATTTAGTGATCATCTTGTTGTGCTAATGAGGTGTGGCAACTTCTACCGATGCATATACGTGCCTGGTCCTACGTTTCAGCTGGCTAACTGACTTTCCTTCCTCTAAGGTATTGGCTGTCTAATTTGTTATTTAAATTTAACAGGTCTGTTTCGGGTGCATAACCTAAGTCCCTACCCATTTGATCCCATTGTTGTACGGGCCTGTATTTTCTTGGAATTCTTTTCAACAATAAATTAACTGAATACTTTAAAAAAATATTTGTTACTAAACTATAGATGATCTAATCGTATAATAATGGTTATAATTTATATTATACTACTTATGCATCAAGGGACATTCCAAAGAAGTATCGTCAATATGTTGGTGGAGTATGGGTGCCTCTTCTGCAAACGTCAAGGACAGTAAGTACAAAGGACTACTTATATCCGGTGGTCTTGATGGTTATCTGATTTCTGGTTTATGGACCCTTCGCGCATAGAAAGTCCTAACTGGTCAGAATCAGATATTTGTCATATCTGTAGCGGGCCATTTTTCTGGAATGTCCGTAAAATGTGGAACAACATGTCGGTTGGTGTGCGTCAGGTATTCATTTTTGTACAGTTTCGTTAAACGTATGCTCATTAATGTAATGCAGGTCTTTCAATTCAGTGAATGTTAACCAAATTATCAGCATCACATTATTCATTCTAGAATGATTGTCATAGCTTTTGAGAAAAGCTGAAGGTTACAAAGACAACAGCTTGTAACCTTCCTATTTGTTTTTAACTCTTCAGCTAATATCTGTTAGGACAGTGATCGCCACTTAAGAGAATCGTATTCTGAATGATCGGAGACGACTTAAGATGAAAGAATAAGGAGTTCACTGTTTTATCGAATTCCAGTAAATTTGTACTGACCGAGAATATAACTTATATGTAAGATCACGTGTTCTCTAGTGTAAATCAGTATGTGCTGTGGTAAATCTCCCCCTTATAGTTTTCGTGTCATGTTGCTAATCATTTATTAACTTACGGCACACCTTATAGTCAATGTATGCGCTTCAAACCTCCACGTTCAGTTGATTCTGTTGGTTATATTTCAAATCAATTTTACTAGTGATCGTGTTATATTTCTCTCTTACGGTTATAACCCAGCTATTCCTATTGCTTAGTATTTTTGGACACCAAATCACTCGACAAGTCCCCAAATCAGAACACGGTTGAACAGGAAAGAGATTATATTCCAAATAACAAGGTTAGATGGAAGCAAGAAGCACAATAGGGAAAACGTTAGTATATTTATAGTTTTTACATGAGAAGATTCTAGAGTATTCTCCAAGTATCGACTAGTGCTGATTGGATAAGGATCAGCCAATCAGCGTGCAGCAAAGCAATCGTGCATTGAGCATGCTTTAATCCAGTCTATGTCCCGCTAACACCTCCCCTTTGAGCAGATACGTAGGATCTGGTGCTAGTGTTCAACTGCAACCGAGTGACTGGCCTGTGCTTTCGATTTTTCCATAGTCTGGGCAATAAAGAAGTATCACTCTTTCTGGCACAGGAACTGACATGTCTGCTCCAGGCGTTTTGATTTCAAAGGTGTCTAGCAGAACATCAAGAGGTAATCGATATTGAATCTCGTTGCTGGCTATCGAAGTTGCTTTCAATTGATTAGCATGACGTATCCAAACTTCTTAGCCAACTGACACCTCATAAACCACACTCCCCTTCTTTCCAAGATCCGATCAGCTGTCCATGTAGGATGTTTCTCACGATAGTCCCTAGCAAGTACTTTTTGTCGCACACTAAACAATCGTCTTTGTGCTCCATGATTTCGATTGAACTGATTCTCCATCGATAGGTTTCGTTGAGGCTCGAAAGCTGGCGCATAACATCGAAATGTGTTCGTATTTTTCCGCCAAGTAGCGCTTTTGCTGGAGAGGACTGTTAATCGTCTGAGGGTTCGGTGTAGAGCGGTAAATAAGCAGGAACCTCTCTAAGATCTCTTCAGTGGTCCCTTCCCAATTTGGATTTTTTAGAGCATTTTTAGATGTACTCACAAAGCGTTCCACTTAGCCATTTGATTGGGGATGGAATGGAGGTGTTCGGACGTGATGAATTCCGTTCTGCCGACAAAATTGTGAGATGACGGACGTAATCTGTGTTTCGTTGTCACTAACTATCGATTCCGGGATTCCGAAACGACCGAATAGTTGACGTAGTTTACTGACTGTGCAGCTTGCAGTCGGGCATTCCATGAGAAAAATTTCTGGGATAGCTGCTCCAGTTGGGTGTCTAAATGCGGCCAGTATACATAACTTCGTGCTAGTGCTTTCATGCGATTTATTCCAGGATGTCCTGCATGCAACTGTTCAAGCACTGCTGGTTGTAGCTTCTTGGGAATTATGACACGTTCGGCAAACAGCAGACAGTCATCGATGATTGAAAGAGAGAGTCTTCGCTGGTAAAACTGTTGAAGCTCTGTGGAACTGATTTTCGAGGGCCACCCTTCTAGGTGGAACTTTCTAACTTCTTGTAGGGTTGGGTCTCGAAGCGTTTCTTCCTGACTTCATCTGACGACACTGGAGTGTTTCGAATGGCATCTGCCACTATACTTCGTATTTCTGGGTCTACTGCTGTGGAGGCAATGATTATATCCTCTGGTCCAGGATGTTGAACTCCAATTAATCGGGAGAGAGCGTCAGCTTGACCGATAGTATTTGTCGACTGATACTTGATATTAAAATCATAACTCAGGAGCATTGTTGCCCAGCGCTGTAGTCTATTAGCCGTATAGACAGGGATTCCTTTCTTAGAACCAAAGATTGCAATCAAAGGTTTGTGATCTGTCAGTAGAGTAAATGTACGACCATAGAGCATTTTATGAAATCTTTTGACTGCGAAAATGATTGCAAGAGCTTCCTTTTCAATTTGGCTGTAGTTTCGCTCGGCTGGAGTAAGTGATCTAGCAGCATGGGCAATTGTCTTTTCTGATTTATCCGGAAACACGTGAGATATCACTGCTCCAACTCCATGACTAGAGGCATCAGATGCAACAACAATTTCCAAGCTGGGATCGAAGTGCGTCAAAAGAATCTTTGAGCTGAGCATTGATTTGACTCTGTCAAAAGATGCTTGACATTCTGCTGACCACTGCCAAGGTTTATCTTTCGATAGTAATTCATTTAGGGGACCTCTCACTCGATGCATTTCAGGCAAGAATGTGCTGTAATGACTGATTAACCCCAAGAAGGATCTTAATGAAGAAACATCAGTTGGTGCAGGCATCTTCTGAATGGCTTCGATGTTGGCAGGGTCTGGTCGGCGACCGTTCTTATCTAAGATAAAACCAAGGTATTTGATCGAATGCATGAAGAAGATACATTTTTCCTCACGTAGTTGGAAACCATACTCCAACACTCGGTTAAGGACTTGGTGTAGTCGATCAGAAAGTTCACTGTCAGTTGAACCCATAACTATGATATCATCTAGATAAGCTGCTGTACCAGGTATACCTGTTAGCATCGTATCCATTATTTGCTGAAAGATGGCGGGTGCGGTCTTGATGCCAAATGGTAGACGGTGTATTGAAATAACCCTCGATGAGTGTTAATGGTCAGAAGCTCTCTACTATCTTCATCTACTTCCACTTGGAGATAAGCATCAGAGAAGTCTATTTTCGCGAAACATGTCCCACCATTAAGCTTGGCAAACAGGTCTTCAGGAACTGGTAAGGGATATTGATATACATCTAATGCAGCATTTAAACCGGTCGAGAAATCGGCACATATGCGTATAGTTCCATTGGCCTTCTTAATCACTACGATCGGTGCGGCCCATGCAGAGTAGTTAACTGGTCGGATTACACCAGCCTGTTGCAAGCGATTAAGTTCCTGGTCGACTAGCTCAAGAGCAGCATATGGTACAGGACGTCTCGGGCGAAAAATAGGTTTGGCATCTGGTTTCACTGGTAAGTGCGCTTTCATCTTGGTACAGTGGCCAAGGCTATTCTGAAAAACAGAGGCAAACTTTCTTTTCAGTTTTTCTAGTAACCTTTCACCTGTCTTCTTTGGAAGTACTGGGGTGTCCAATGATGAACACGATACGTTACAGACACTGTTAATTGGTATATCCATTATTCCAAGTTTGTCTAACATATCTAGACCAAGAAGATCAAGGTTCGGCCGTTCTGTTAGGTAACATATTCCTGTACAGTTAGTTCCATTGAAGGAAAATTCACACTGTAATTCACCAACCAGTTTTAGCACACCACCTGATGCGTTTTTAGCCGTTTTCTTAGATGGCTTCATTGGCAGTTTACCCAGCAAGGTGATATCTGATGCCGTGTCAATTTGAAGACGAGCTGATATGCCGTTTATCTGGATGGTAACATACTTTCTCCGAATGTCATAGTTTGTTTGAAAGGCAGCTACCAGAGAAAGAGATTTAGACTCGGCTGATTTCACATGTCGAGGACGTTTATGCTTCTTCTTAGGCTGAGACGTACGCTTCGGTGGACAATGACCTTCTTTATGTCCACGTTTGTTGCACCTGACATTTATGCTTCTTGAACGGACAGAATCGTGCATAATGCCAATCACCGCATAACCAGCATGCAGTCCTTGGTTTGTTACGAGTTTTTACCGGCTTCTGAACTTTTAACCTAGTAATAGTATTGACACTACCGCAGGTTAAATTAGGATTTACCTGTTCAATCAACTCGTTGTCGTGTCTGATGCTTTGTAGACGCTTACACTCATCTGTCAATGTTCTGAGTGTGACGTTTGGGTCTTGATCCAGTCGAGCCAAAAGTCTAGTCCTGATCTCAGCATCTTGTGGTGACTGAAGAGCTTTGATGAATATTAAGCATTTAAATTGGTCATCAGTCAACGAGCGTAACTTGAAACGTTCACATTCTCTGTTGACGATGTCTGCTAGAACACCATATTCATCGGCTTCGCGTTTCACCAAATTTAGAGACCGATATCTAATACTAAAAAATAAGGACTCACCAAATATCTCTGACATTTGAATTACCGTCTCCTCGAAACTGAGCTCTCGAGGTAACCTTGGCAATATATGTTCGGTATAACGTGCATGTTCATTGCTTCCCAACTTACGTACCAACAGTCGAGTCTTCCACGCGTCGTCTTGGTTACAGAATTCTGTTCTAAATGTATCTTCCCAACGTTTGAACCACATGAGAAAAGTATTTCCACTTTCGGGATCATAGACGAATTCTGGGATGCTGCTAGCAACTGCATCACAAGACGTACTTGAAATAGCATGTGAACTCGGGCAGTGGATTTTAAGCTGTTGAGTCAGAGTCTCCAACAACCGCATTTGTGCATCAAGTTGTGCTTGCTGTTGTTGTAGTATTCGGTTAAGCTGGTCATCTGATATGGACATCTTGGATTTGTTTTCCTTTTTCCTCGTCGCCACTGTCATATTTCTCTCTTACGGTTATAACCCAGCTATTCCTATTGCTTAGTATTTTTGGACACCAAATCACTCGACAAGTCCCCAAATCAGAACACGGTTGAACAGGAAAGAGATTATATTCCAAATAACAAGGTTAGATGGAAGCAAGAAGCACAATAGGGAAAACGTTAGTATATTTATAGTTTTTACATGAGAAGATTCTAGAGTATTCTCCAAGTATCGACTAGTGCTGATTGGATAAGAATCAGCCAATCAGCGTGCAGCAAAGCAATCGTGCATTGAGCATGCTTTAATCCAGTCTATGTCCTGCTAACAGATCGATTATGGTGGTCAACATGGTTTTGTTGAACAGACTTTACTCAAAAGCTTCTCAATTGTCTATATTTGTTGTGGTTAAGTTTTATATTTGTGAATTCGTGTTAAGTGACACTTCTGTACCAAAGCATCTCGTTGTAATTGGGGATGTAATATGTGAGAAAAGATTAAAAACTGAAACCTTACAGTTGGTCATGCATTATTAAGTAAAAGTATCCCATTGACTGGTCTTTTGAACAAACGTTGGAAGACAGGTTCGTTCTCAACTATAGTTTTTCCTGAATGTTTGCAGTTGTTTGTGGGATTTGCGCCATTAAGTATCAAGTTCTACCTTATTACTACCATGACCGGAACGCTCCCCATGTTTTTCACCCATATTTGCTAGCGTAATATGTCAGGGCGTTGGAATCATTGCATTTCTTCGTAGTAATGCTTTGTGAATTTATATTCATTATCTCGAAGTCGGAGTTGTCTACGATATGCGATTAGTACTTTTCCAATAAGTTATATTGTTAAAACTATTTCGTCAACAAAATTTTACTTCCTAAAAAGTTAGAATCAGAGAGTTATTTTCTAATATGTAATGAAATCAAGATACGATAGGAGGCCAGGAAGCCTCTAGCATCTGTTTTTATTTTTGTAGAGGATTTGAAATTTAAATGAGATAATCCAGGGGTATGGAGATGTTCATTCTTTTCTTTGCGATAGCCGATAGACACGATTATTTTCCCTCCGAACTCTATACTACATCATACTTTATGTTGTTAAGCTGGTGTTTAATTTCGACCCATATTTTTCCTTCACTACTTTAGCATCACTGTCGTCGATGTGGTCATGCTGTTTGTGACAAATGTTCTCCTTATCGGTCTAATCTACCGTGCATGGGTTTTGAAAAAGATGTTCGTATATGCAATCAATGCTTTCCTTTAATAACTGATTCAGAGTATGTGATTTTAAAGTTGGTCTATTTTTTATCCAAATAAAATTATGTATTTGTAAATAGCGGTAACAGTGGCTCTAATATTAGTAATTAGGGTCCACTGCATTCAGTCAAATTCAAATTTCTGTCCTTCCTACTTTTTTCCGAGCTATCAAGTAGTATATATAGCGCTGACAAATATCGATCGTCTGTATTTTGGTTATCTAGTCGTTTAATTCACTACGAGAGTCATTTCATTCTGTGGATAATTAGTATTCAAGATCAATGTTTGTCCGTTTTATCAGTTTACTAACGAAAGTGCACTTGAGTTATGAAGTATGGCGAGCGTTTCGAAATTCCCTCATACAAAGTTTGTACCATCAGCACGCGGACTATTCGTCAGGTGCACTTTTATGCTTGACGAATTCATTAGTAATAGACCTTAAAGTGGAACGTTTGATATTGTTTATTTGGTAATATTCCATCTAATATATGAGAATTGTAAAGTCTATTCCTAAAGTTCTTGTTTTATATTGGTGTCCAGTTATTTCCCTTGTTATGGTACATTTTCATCCCCCTCCAGGTGGAGAGAGTCCGCCCTCGCTCTCCGAATACCCACACATGGCCTAGCGTATACAGCTACTGCTAGGAAAGTCGTACCCGCTGCCTCTTCATATTGAGTGTTGTTTACAAAATTGAAAGGACAAAAATTGGAACGCCCAGCGCTTCAACCGGCTTAGCGGATACGGAGGATCCACCTAAGGAATTTGGAAAATCATGACTCCAAACCAGTTGTGCACATGGGTTCCAGGATCCTGGCAGAACAAATGGCATATGAACCTATTCTTGGCCGCTGGCTACCATGGGACTGCATCTCCTAACGTAGCTCCACTCCCTTGTGGATTAAACCTCTGGGTCAAAAACTCGGGGAGTGACCGTCTAAGAAAACCACACGCTTCAGTTTTAGCACACGGGTAGTATCCAAGCCTACATAAATTCAATGATTTTTGTAACGCATATATATTTTGGAGTCTCTTTGAGCCAATGTTTTTGTGTTTAAATAAATGAATATGGTAAATTTTTGTCAGGCAAAACAACATAGCTTAATAATTGTTAACTGACTTTGTTTCGTTATCTTTTAGCCGCAGGAGTTTGGCTATTTCGTTTGACGCTCGCCATCCTGTTACATGTATTCGTGTAGAGGAATCCTTGAACTTACTTCTAACGGTTGGGAAAGATCGGATTATCAAGGTAACTACATATTTGTTGTAACAAATATGTAGTTTTTTGAAATTTAAAGTAGGTCAAAGTGACCCGTGTAATAACTAGAATCATGACTCCAGCAAACAAACTTCTTCACTAATAAGTATATCTTCTATCTACAACTTTCATTATCAGACGTTCTATCATGGTATAAACAAACATATTACTGAAGTGATATTTTCGATCGTTGGGTTTTTGGTAATTCATGTACTCACACCCTGTACAGGTGTTGTTTAGATTTATTTCTGTTACGAACAAACATGATGAATTTCTTTAGAGAGTTGTTGAATACATTTCACACATGAAATATTTAGCGTGAAATTTATTTTAACAGTTCAGATAAACATGGTTAGCATGCTCTTTGCTTCACACTAGGTTCGACCGAGTCTCTACGTTTATTTTACGTGAGTGTGGCAAAACAAGCTTACTGGACGTTAATTATATTGGCCTCTATATTGTTAATGTGTATAGATCCTATATGAAAATCTAAATGAGGTATATAAGTTACACAAATAGCTAGTCAGTAGTGTATAGTAATTAAGCGCTATGATAGTCAAGAAGAATCACTAGTACGAGTTTATTTGCTGACTGTGCCGTCGCTTTCACTATGACAGTAATTGTACTATCGTTAAACCTGTCAAGAATGATTAGGTTCAAGTGTATAACTATCAGTCGGCGTTGTTTTGGTTGAATATAGGCATTTCATAGCACAAAACATTGTATTTTGATACCTAGTTGCTTGAATTCCCGAATGTCATCCACTCTCAATTGGAAAAATAACGTGTTATTGAAATTGTGTATATGTATGGTGCATGTTTTTTTTGTAACTTTAATTACTGACTAGTTTACGGTTTTTTTTGTTTTTAGGTGTGGGATATCAAGGCTTTTTCATCAAATCCACATTCATAAACTGTATACACTACAAATGCTATTTTATGTGATTTATTTGGTAGGATTATTTCCAGCCTTTCATGGTGCATACACCAGTGATTTTGAGACACTTTATTCATCTTTATGTTCTACGACACATTTGATTTTGAGAACGTGTTTTATTTGAAATTGTCTAAAAATGATCTCTGATAACTTTGAATAAGATATATAGGCATAATTCTATAATATATTTACGTTTCCTCATAAATTTACTGTACATATCATAAGTATTTTAGCGTCTTTCTAATGTAGTTTAAGATGATTCTGTATGTAAAATCCTTGCTTAATAATATTAAAGCTAACCTACCACTTATTATTCAGAAGTTAGTCTTACTTAGTTTCGCTAGTTCGATATTGATAAACAGGAAAGGCTGAAACTCTGCACACCAATGCAATAGTTGAGTTTCCCGTAATGAAAACGACAGCCTCATGATTCCTATATTTCCTCAGTGTTTCGGGGTCAAACTATTTCATGTTATTCACATAACTACAATATGATGCCTGCGTTCTATAAGCTTTAGAATGCGTTTGGGCTAGAAAATACCTCATAAGAAATCTGATATACAAACACGTCCCTTGTCTACTGAAAGCCACGGTAGTGCACAGTCGATAGGATATAGTGCAGGTCACTTAGCCAGCTGAAACGTAGGACCAGGCACGTATATGCATCGGTAGAAGTTGCCACACCTCATTAGCACAACAAGATGATCACTAAATCCACAGAAGTAGTTATCTCAATGATGGTAATATATAAAAGAAAGATTTCATATAAGGATACAATACAAAGAGAAAGAATTGGTTCGTAGAAAGAAAGGTATAAAGTAATTTTCATCTCACGGTTTATGGGAAGACAAAGAGCGTATACACCTACGCCATTGTGATCGATTCTGAGTCGTCACATAGCGTTTCCAGTCACTGGTTATGATAGTCGCGCAGACCCCAACCAAGTAATCTGGATCTACCGACATGGCTCAGACCAGGACTTAGTGACCTTATGGACTGATGCCACGTTTTGGTTTGGTCGCCCCTAACTTCCATCCATCTCCAACACTGGTCAGCATTGTGCGTCGTGTTAGTCGGTGGTTTGGCATGTAAAATACTTGGCCTAACCATCTCAGTCGACGGATATTTTGCCTTCACCATAGGTAAAGTAAGTTGGCAAAAGCCAAACGAGCTTTCTGAATCCGTGCAGAGATTTTGTCAGGCACCAATCAATTAGTGCCGAACAGACTTCCAAGATAAGTGAAGTTGTCGACGTGTTCGACCACTCACTCCCTATCCTTAGTTCAGGTGTTGACGCAGGTCAGTCCTGAAGTAATAATTTGCATTTAGAGGTGGAGAAACGCATTCCAAACATTCTGGCATTGTTGCTGAGTACTACCAAAAACTCTGCATCTTATTAGCGTCTTCACCAAACAGGACTGTCATCTGTGTATTCTAAGTGTATCTCCTGGTAGGAGATCAATTCCTGAAAACTCAGTCGACGAGAACGTTATTTCCAGCAGTAGGTCTATGATGAAATTAAACAAAAATGGAGATAGTGAACAGCCTTGTCGGACACCACTTGAAGTTGTGAAATCGGATGACAGTTCGCCATAAGCTCTAACTCGACTGGTAGTGTTCGAGTAAAGAGACTTCACAAGATTTACGTACTTCTGAGGCACGCCTTTCAATGACAGACACTGCCACAGAACATCTCGGTCTAGAGTCAAATGCTGCTTTTAAGTCAAGGAAAGCTATCATATCGGATACTGATAGGCATGCCTGTGTTCTAAGATCTGATGAATGTTGAATCTGTGGTCGATGCGGCCACGACCAGGTCTGAAGCCAGCCCGATTTTCACGTGTTTGCAGTTCACGAGTCTTTGTTGGGCGTCCTGTAGTTACTGAGGCTAGTATTTTAGATGTTATGTTAGTCAAACTAATGTACTATGATAGTCACAGGATGATTTTGACCTCTTATATATTGGGACAATCAGTGATTGTGATCAGTCAGATGGGATTAAGTTCAACTCCCGGATTTTAGTTAAAATATTAGCTAACCTAATCGCTAAAGCTGGACCACCATACATAAAGACCTCTGGAGCCAATCCATCTGGACTAGCTGCTCTTCCTCGTTTCAGATTAGCTATAGCTTTTGAAATTTCGATTAGTTGGTGGACCTACTTCAGTGTTCCACTCAGGCTGTTTGGAGATGGTGGGTAGCTGTAGAGCAGCTGAACTGCTCCCTAAAGTGTTCAACCCATCGTTCTAAATATCTAAGAGCGCCGTTATTTTCGAGATTGTCTCACTTACACTTAACTTCTTAATCCCGGTTTCTTCTATTAGTTCGAAAAGCCGTCTTGTGTTACATACAGCCGCTGTCTTTTCCATATCTTTTGCTTTTGGTTAGCCTAGATCTGACTTGCTTTCGCTCTTCATCGTGTTCGGAGCCTGATGGGATGAATTTGCGAGGGTCTATCAGGGCAATAGACTTCGTAGAAATCCACTGATTTTTCGTGGCCCTTTGGTTCAAATCACTAATAGATGTCGCTACTGTTTCCACAGCTGTTAGTATATCTTTACAAGTAACATCTGGGTCAGCCTTGTTTTCAGAATTGCCTAAGTGTGACTTCGTTTGTTCCTAAAATTTACCTTTGCCCTTCTCATCGCTGACTTCATTTTTAATGGGTCTGTTTAATGTGGCTTTTCTGCATCCAGTGAGGCGCAGGTGAATGCGTGCTCGTATTAGAGCATGAACAGAGTCTAAACATGTACCCCAGAACGAGAAGCAGTCTTCTATCTGGCTTCTCCAAGGATGACTGATGGCAATATGGCCTATTGGAGTTCATCGTTGGTTTGTTGCAGGAGGTCGTTACGTTAGACGATGTCTCTTCTTATGCTTGAAATTAGTGCTTGTTAAAATTTATTTTTTTTATTTTGAACACATGAATATTGGTACAAGAGAGCGCCAATATATATGCGCCACACACACGTGGAGTGGTAGCTAGCCTAGAGGCTAGCTCGGTTCGATACTTACTTGCAACAGAAGTTGCAACCAGCTTGCTAACATCAATCCGTTGATGGCGGTCACTTCGTTGTCCACTGAAAAGTAAGGCAAGATTGGCGCAGACCAAGGCATGGTCAGAGTCCAGATAGGTACTCCAAAAGGAGCGGCAGTCTTGTACACAACCACGCCAGCGGTAGCTGATCGCGATGTGATCAATCTGAGTCCAGGCTTGAGATGCAGAGGGAGGACGCCAGGTGGCACATCGGCGATGACTGTGCCGAAAGTTAGTGCTAGCCAGAAACAGGTTGTGGTCTGTGCATATTTGCAGTAGACGGTCCCCGTTATCTGACCTGCGACCAACGAGTCCCCATCGGCCACCTAAACGACTCTTTTCTGTGCCTAGACGCCCGACCTGAGCATTCAAGTCTCCGGCTAGTACTACAATATCTGTCGAACGCACTTTCTGGAGAAGAACAGATAACTGGTGGTAAAACTCATCCTTGATTGCATCCGGGCTGCAATCTGTCGGGGCATAGGCGGAGATGACGAAAAGACCGTTTCTCACGCCGATTTCTTCTCACTTTGATGGAACTTTCTAATCTAACAGCACATAACCGACTGTTAATGGGGATCCAATCGACTAGTGCTGCCTCAGCTCTAGCGCTTAGTGCGACACCAACGCCAGCAAGACCAGACGAAGATGCCACAGGGTCCCCGGATAAGCGCACGTAAAACAAGCTTTTTGAAGCGACAGATATAGAGCGAATTTGTAGTACTTCACCAGAGTCTTGAATACGGGTCTCGGATAGACAGCAGACATCGATATGAAGACTTTCCAAAGACATAGCCAGCCCTATCTGTTGTCCAACCTGCATAAGTGTGCGAACGTTGAAGGCAGCCAGTTTGAATGGCGCACGTGGTTTCAGAAAAACTGCTTCAGTACTCATATTCGGTGGTAACATACAATTTTCAACCGGACAGTGACTCGAGAACGTCTAGATACAGTCGAATTTCCACCAAAGACGAGCCGCTGTATAAGTATAAAAGAGGGTGAATAATGTGGAAAATAATAATGACAATAATAGTAATGATAATAATAGTATTAATAATGACAATAATTGTAATGATAATAATTTGAATCAATTGATTGTTTTTCGAAGCGAGACAAGTAATTTCCATAGACATAGAGAGTTCATCATTTGTGTGTGCGCTGCGATACTGCCCGGGTGTCCAAACCGAAGCAGGTGGTTATCTTAGGGGGCCACTCCCCGAGCCTTTGATCTAAAGGTCTAACCCACAAGGCAGTGGAGCATCGTAAGGAGATGCAATCCCATGGTAGCCGGTGACCAACGATTGGTTCATACGCCATTTGTTCCGTCAGGATACTGGAGCCCATGTGCGCCATTGGTTTGTGATCCGGTTAAAGCGCCGGACATTCGCTTTTCGTCCTCTCATTTTTGTAAACAACACCCCCGCCACGAGAAGGCAATGAGTAGGACTCCCCTGGCAGAGGCTGTACACGCGCGGCCGTGTGAGAGTATTTCGAGAGGGAGGGCGGACTCTCCCCACTCTCGGCCGTACCAGGGCATTGTTAAAATTAGACGATTATTTTATTTATTTGAACACATGAATATTGGTACAATAGAGCGCCAATATATATGCGCCGCTTATACTTATACAGCGGCTCGTCTTTGGTGGAAAATAGACGATTGTTTGAGCACAGTTGCAGCAGACAATCACCATTATCTGTTCGCTGATCCGGAATACCTAAATACCTACCTAAATGTATTTCTGTTTGTTTTAAGCTAACCACTTGGGCGTTAGAGTCGCCTGCTACAAGTACTATGTCTGCGTGTTTAGCTTTTTGAAGCTTCCTGTAAAATTCATCTCACTTCGTCCGGGCTGCAGTTAGTGGGAGTGTAGGTAGAAACGACGTGTGTCCCTATCCTTCCGAGTTCTTACGGAGCTGTTTATCCGAATAGCACACAAGCGACTGTTAACAGGGATGCATCCTAATAGTGCTTGTTCTGCCCTCATATTTAATGCTATGCCCAAACCCGCTAGTCCACGAGATCTAGCATTCAGGCCACCAGATAAAGGGAATGTGTATCTCGTTGGCTCCCCGTTTAAGCTAGGTTAGGTCAAGTTTTTTAGCATAAACTGTGAGTAATCTTCCAGAGGTGACGATGGTCAGATATCAAGATGTTCAGAAGTTCCTTTTTTAAGAATCTAACAGATGGTTTTTCGCTAAAAAGTTTGTAGACCTGACATTTTTGAGTGTAATGTAGTGCTACAATGAATTCACCTTGACATATTTTTAAAATTTGGTTATTTAAGCTCAAATATTTTTACAAAGGGGTACTAGAATATTTATACACTTCATAATAAGAACATGACATGGAGGAAGGAGGGTGAGTATGGTAAATAAAAAAGTAATATGCCGATAAAAATAAGTGGATAAGAATAAAACAATAATGGGAGCAGTTCAGTTAAGAAAAACAGAACCGAAGATTGTTTCAGCACGAGGTTCCTCTCACTTATATGAAGAAAGTAAGAGTAGATTATACCAGTCCTGTCAATTACTTTTATACTGGGCCATTTTTGATAACGTCTTAAGCCGCTGTGTTGCAATATTTCTCGGACCCCAACCATGGAGTCTCCAGGTAGCAGATCCTGACCACTATCACCTACCACTAGAGCTGTTTACAGAATGTCATCGATGAAGAAGTTGATAAGGAATGGTGGGGTCGGGCAACCATGCCAAGCTCACTGCTTGAATGGAACAATGAGAGGTTTGGTTTTGTGTCTCCACTCTGCCTGAGGTGTTAGTATGTAGGGGCCTTAAGATTTTAGTTGCAGTTTATGTAGGGTTGTTGTTTCAACTCTGGTGCTTGGTGTGACATGAACGTCAGAAAGATCACAGGTCTTCGGGTAAAGGCATATTACACAAGTTTTCCGAATCGACATATGGAGAGCGGATGTGTAGAAGCTCACTAAACTTTCGAACGCCGGTCAAATAGATAACAGACATCCATGTTAAGATAAGACGGCCAACCCCTATCTGTTATCCGACCTAGATTACTGAGCGAACGGTCAAGAAGGCCAGTTCGTGTGGCGCACGTGGTCGCGGAAAGGTTGGTACAGAAGTTGTATTTGGTGGTAGTATTTATTTTTGAACCCGTCAGTTACTTCAGGTCGATTAGTCTGGATAGGTCTTACGCCATCGGTGAGCTGCTCTATGAGTTGAAAAATAAAAACTGCACAAAGTGTAAATAGAAGTGAACAGACACAAACTCAGGTAAGAATGAGTGTTACAAACTAATTGTGAATATAATTTAGGAGGGTAATTTTCCCGGTCGTAGTGATCATTTGATTGTTATGTGAGCTAGCATACTGCCCGTTGCTCCACATCAAAGCAGGACGTTAACGTTAGTTACTTTGGTTGTTATTCACATATATACAGACTACTTGGTCATTTCAAAAGCCACACCACCAAGATTGAATCTACTTAGTCCATATGTCACCAACCAGTGTGGTTTCTCAGAAACAAATCGTCATATTATTATTGCTGTTTACATTGTGTTGTCGAAGAGAGATTCAATCAATCATATCATGGAGCGTGTCACAAATATGGATTGTCCAAGCTTGCCATACCAAAGGAGCACAAAGAAATGGAATTGACAAGATAAACAACAAAAGAAATTGACATATAGTAGTTGCAATAATAATGAGGAAGACTGAACGTTGAGAACTTTGTGCTAGGAGACAGAATGAGCTGAATTTATAGAGAAATACTGGAACTCAAGATCCATCTGTACCATTGTGACCGACTGAACCATGTCACTCGGAGTCTTTAACGACTGATAGGTGGGTTGTAGATCAATGTTAATTTCGTAAAATATTATCTAACCCAGCTGGTGGTTCTGGACAACTGAGAGAGGTGGTTGTATTTCATTCTGCCTAAGGTTCTCTTTTTAACGGGGCTTTCGAGATATCCGATCGCTTCAAGGAAACCGTTTTTCCCTAAGTCTTGTTCATCATATCGAAGTCATATCTACTATCAAGAAAGAAAAAGGTGGTTGGCTTGCAATACATAACGAGTTCCAAGAAATTATCGATACATATATCAGTTATTCATACGGAATGTAAAGTATACTATTTGTCGAGTATATTTAAAGGAAAGTAGTAAGGCGAAGAGTAGAGTGGATACAATAATGATAAATAGCAGTGAAAAGTTACACATTATAAATGTAGCTCAAAAACAATAGAAACCACAAGGTGAAACTATGTTGCAAATAAAGGACAGATAGTATAAGTAACTGACTAATCTTGAGCCTACCTAAAGTTTGCCAGTCGGTTATCGGGCTGACACCAATAAGGTACGGACTTCGCAATACGACACAGACTGAAAGTAAATTACATTTTGTTTTGATGTGGCTACTCCTATCCAACTTCCAACCTAACTACTAGTAGAGAGTATCGAGAGCACAAAAACTAAAATAAACTAGTTAGTATAGTGAAAGACTATTTCGGACACCTGTAAATTTATACTGATAGCCATCACGTGTATTGCGCGAGTTCGGTACGTGGACTAGAGAATGGACAATAAATAATTAGATGCTCCAAAGGTAGCCACAAAAGACAGCGACAATGTTGTGAAGAAACATGAAGAAAGTTACCAGTAGCGCACATGACATTTGTGATGCTGAGGGGGGTAGGAAGGGGCACGAACTTACTTTGTACACAGACTATCACGGGGATGTACTCTGTTGTTTCAGTGTTTTGTGTGTTAAATATTTAAGTTATATGTTCAGGGGAGTGGTATTTCCCCAAAAAAGTATATATTTCAGTTTGAGTGTATGGATAGTAGAAAGTCAGTACTAGTCAAAAACTGCCATTTGAGAAAATTGTAAAGACGGTTTTTGCTATCCGATATGCGCATCTAGGTGCTCAGTATTTATCAGAACTCAAACTTGATTGCTTCTGTACCTTAAAAGGCTACCAGAACACAAGTGGGGACATGATCACTTAGTTTTGCTTCATACTCCGTGTTTTTTACAGCAACACCAATGAGAATGGATATCGGTACAATAGTTTCTGAATGGATACACATGAAAAGTGGTCGAGCCGACAAAACAAATTTCCACTGCTTCATTGGAATTATAATTTGCAAACATCCGTATAGTGGTACAGAGTTATATTTCCCATTTACGATTGTCACAGTTGTTGCTCAAACAACGACCCTACTGTTTGAACTGGAAAAAAAATAGTTTTCCTCGAAGAACGCTGGTAGACTTTTTAATCCACAGGTCTGATCCAGGATCCGGGGAATCAGCGTTCAAAGATATTCTCATAGTAGCTAGTGGCAACAATCAGCTTATATGCCAACAAACTTGGTGGTACCGTGTGACTAACTTAAATAAAGTTAGTACGGTAGTACGAACTATGCAGCTGGATATATGACGACCTTAACAGATAATCTTTAAGTGAAATAAATATTCCTTTGTCAATATCGAACACGGTACAGAAATAATATCAACATAGAAAGTTAATAGACATTTTAAAATGTTTTATTTATTTAAAATGTTCGGGAAAAGTTAAACAATATCTCAAACGTTCTTTAGCAAGGGAAACATCTATTTCCTCTTGCATTAATGGTAAAAACGTTGGAGTACCGCGTTCAAGAAAAACATCTGACGGAATTTTTTCCAAGTGTTCTAACTGTTTCCTGACATAGTTAATCAATATTTCGATTTCTTGAAAGGTAGTTGTTGGACAACAGAACCATATATTACTCCACAACGCACTAGCTAAATGTGAGTCTAAGCAGGATAGTAAAGCTTCATCATATCCGACCATATTGCCAAAGTATTGCCGACGAAAGACTTTAATCTGCTTATAGCTTTTTGTTAAGATTTTGAATGCACGCACTCTGTGTTTCATATCTTCCCAAAGAGCCTAAGAAAAACTAGTTAAAAGTAATACTGATAATACTCTATCCATCCATTTTTTTACGAGATACCCTTCTTGTCCTTCTTGGCGTAGACGCACGTAGCACATCCATATGTGTAGTGTGGTTAATGAGAACCACGTTTGAAACGTGTCTGGGAGTTTAAGATGTTGCACAAAATCCTCAAATACGGGGTATTCCGCACAGACTATGAATAAATTTTCACCAGAAATACGAAGGGTTATGTTTGAATATCGTAGTTTATCAGTTAATCCAAGGAAATGTTTTGCCTTTGTCAGTGCTGTTAATTGAATAAAGCTTGGTTTATGTGGATGTGAAAAACGAGCAGACACATGGTTAACGTTCCTCCATAGATTAGAAATCCGCAGCCTTTGCAAATTCATATTTAAAATAACAGGAGAAAAGTTACGCGTTTCCTTTTGTCCTTAGTATTAGACAACTTTCAGTTATAAAAGGTTGGCGAAAACCAACTTAGTTAACTGATATGGTAATGAACTTAGAGCATTAATGGCACTATACCACAACCAAAATCTGAGTGGTGAAACGGAGTCAGACAAAGTTGTTTTATAATGGCCTTTCCAGATTTTACTTCTAAAACAGGAAAAAATTGGGCTCAATATTTAAACATAAAACTTTAAGCACAATAATCCAATGTATTCTGACCAGTGAACAAAATTTAAAATAATATAAATTCTAAGATCAGAACTTAAAACGTAAGTGATTGAAAATCAAGACTAAACTAGTTATACGAAAAATTCATTTTGCGAACTACTTCCAATTAAATTTAAATTTTGAGTTGTCGTAAAATCTAAGTAGACGTGTTGCACAGACAGTAAGAAGCTTTTTGAACTTAATTAAATTTGTCGCTACTTGAAACGACAATTCTCCGGTGACAATTAGTGCAATGATATCAGCGTTATGAACGGTGACAACGATTAGTTGGCCGGGTCTCTTAATATTTACGGTTATTGAAATTACAGTTATAAAAATAGAAAAGATTAGGGGACGGGCTCACCTTAAAGATGGGTTGGAGAGGAATAATCAGTAAGTGGTCATCACTATAGTGCCTGGAAAAAAGTGCGTTGGTGCAAACAGCCATACCACATTAACACGAAGAGATAGAAATCAAAGGAGATCGCGAAGATATAAGTGAATGAACATATGGAATATAGGACGTAAACATTGAGTGGAAACTTATGTATAGAGAAAGAATCGACGGCTAGACCGCGGGAAAAATAGAGTGAAAGGTGCCTACTACACTTTAGCGACAGATCGCTGTTATCGCGCAAATCCCAACCAAGTAGTTAGTGTCTACAGGCAGTGAAAACGTATAAAATGGTAGATAAATTCAACTTGTTATACCCTATTAAACAGAGATAAAGTCAGGTCAAATCCTAGAATATTAGTAGTAACAGTATCAGTGGTAATAGGAAAAATTAGGCATCGAGGGTACGATTCGAAAAAATATAAAACAGTGAAATAAAAAATTATGAGGAATTCATAATCTCACAATTTAGAGGACAAGGAGTGGATGCACCTATGCCATTCCAAACGAATTTGATCCATGTTATTCAGCCTCTAATCACCGGTTACAGTGGCCGTGCAGACTCCAACCAGGTATTCTATAACTATTAACGTGGCTCAGTCCTAGTGTCAATGATTTCATGAACTGATGCCGTGTCGGTTTGGCCACTCCTAGCATCCTTCTAACTTACTCCACCAGAAAATGTCGTCTATCAAAGTAGGCGGTAGGTAGAGAACTGCTGCGCAGCAAACCCGCCCCCCATTGGTTGAAAGACGGATATCTTGCCTGCGCCAAAAGTGCCGCAATTTGCCAAAAATCAATTGACACTTCTAAACCCGTGACGAGATTTCGTCAGACACCAGACAATCAGGATTGATCAAACTCCCAAGATAAGTGAAGTTGTCAATGCAATCAACAACTTCACTCCTTATCACTAATTCAAGAGCCAACGCAAGCCAATCCTGAAGTGACATTTTACACTTGGAAGGAGAGAACCACGTCCCAAACATGCTTGCATTGCTTTTCAAAGTGATCATGAGACTGCATTTGTTCAGAGCCTTCACCAAACAGAACTATACCACCTGCGTATTCAAGTCAACAAGTAGATATCCTAGTGTAAGATGAACCCTTCAGATTCGGATGAAAATGTCATCTCAATGACAAATTCAACTAAAAATGGGAAAAGCGGACAGTCTTGACCAACACCACTTGAAGTAACCAATTTAACCCAAATCATTTCACTGATAATAGATAGGTTGAGGTCTATATCCAGCTTTCCTAATAGCTTTGTGCTACTCACTGATCTTACGGAAATGTTTCTGTGAGGTTTAAAACAAGCAGGTAGGTAGAGAAAATCGTCACCGCTAATCAATTTTGCATAACAGTTACTCAGCTTGTTTGCCATTTTCATATAACCTCTGTTTCGGGTCGCTTCACAAAATGTATTAGTCTGCTAAGCATCTCAGGTCGATTCTACATTACCATTATTCTCTCGCAAACTTTTGAGTCGTCATAAATTGATCGGGGCAAATTAACGTAATGCATGACCAACCTTATATTTTACAGAAGAGAGTAGCGCGCAGTGCAGTTCCCGCGAAAATGGTACCACAAAATGAGCACTGAACAAACAGCAGCTGCTTATTAAAAGAGCAAAGAAACACAGTCACGGTGTCTACGTAAAATATGTTGTTACACAAAACTTTTGCAAACAGAACAAACGAAAAGTTGGGGACATTAGAAGACACGAGTCAGTCAGATACAGACGATGCTGTTAGTGTAATTCGCATCCTACACTAGAGGCCTGACAACATACTAGTTTCAAACGCGTTGCCATATATTGAGAAACCTACTGATGCAGATGTTGTCACAAAAAGGCCGGAACGCTCTGGTCTAAATCTCTCTAATTGTAGTGAAAGACGGTTAGGAGAAGTAGAAATCAACAAACCTCGATGAAATGGAGAAATCAACCCTGATTCTTAAGGATTGTCCCATCGTCAGAGTTCCGAGTTAAGCGATTCATAAATTAATGTGAGTGACATGGGAATTTATCAAGCGCAAGTGATTATTTGCCATACGAATACTCGTTGCCTACTGAATAAAATGTTATGGCTTAGAGATGTAGTTGATATGAAAAACTTTAATGTCATCACAGCTCCTAAAACACGGGTGATATGTGGTGCAAGTGATGGGTGTCTCGCTCTCCAGAACTGTAATATCAAACTGAGGCGGTTGGGGGGCGTAATCCTTTTCCTGTGGAACATGTATCGTGATAGTGACACACGATGTGAAGACATGTGAATTGGTGCTTGACCGACTAGAATTCAAGGCTCAAGACAGGAGTTATGATTTCAGTTATTACGACCCAGCTACTATTACCGTTAAGTAATTTTTGATACTAATCCGCTCTACAAGCCTCCAAATCAGAACATGAATGAACAGAGAAGTGATCGTGTTCCAGATAAACTAGGTTGAATGAAGGTAGGGATCACAATAAGAAAAACATTGGTATATTTTTTCAATTTTAGTACAATAAGCTTTTCGAGTTTTTTTCAAGTATCCTCTAGTGCTGGTTGGCTAGGAAATGGCCAATCAGCACCCTCAACACAATCCTGTCCAGAACGTGATGTAATATAATCTATATCCTGCTAACAACAGAGGACTTGTTGTAGTACACTATACCCCTGACTGTAAAGTGGATGATTTCCTCTCAATGAAGTTATGACTAAGCAAGTTAAGAAACCCCTTGACAGTTTGTCTATGTACCGTCTACAAATGTGAGTGACCTAGAGACTAAGTCATTAAAAAGATCACTCGATTACTAAATATTAGAAACCACAACCTAACCATATGCAGTCCAGGACATTGTAGATTTCACCATATATGACGTTCAATACTCTTCTACCTTGGACCCAGTTTTCACTGACCGTGAAGTTCGGCCGTATGGAGCACCGTTCATATGATCATATTTAAGTTTATTATTGCTGTGGTCTACCAACCAAACGCTCAGGGTTTTTCAAACATATGCAAGGCAGATATACAGGCGATTATTTGACTAAGGAACATCAATGGAACAAGCATAGTGTCGCATTCGGCAGTTATACAACCGGTCAAAAGCCATTTACACAGTAAGTTGCACCAAAAAGAAAGAAACGCCGCATTACCTGGATGAACTGAGACTAGACGTTTGCTCAGAAAGAAGAAAAGACAGAGATATTGATGTTAATTTTGGCACAGCAAAAGAGAAGGGACTTGGCAATTCCATGCGGAATAAGTGTGCTGAAACGATTCATGTCGCTCAGGGGAAATGTAGAAGGTGAACGGAAAAAACATTAACCAAACAGCCGAAATACTACTCTTATTTCTCAATTGCAGAACCAGAATATACTTAATTATTTCCAGTTGTAATTACGGAAGGGAGTGTGTCCCAAATGATAGAGGAATACCAGAACAAAACAGAAGCTATGGTTGACCACTTCGAAGTGGTTAAAATATGAGTCTCCTGTTAACTCAAGACTAGCCCTAGAAGCGCTGTCACTAAATCTTCTGCTTCCTGTGGACCTCAACCACAATGGGGTACTCAATGCACCAAGTGATTGTGATACAAAAAATCAATAAAACAGATGCATACTTATCTGACTTTCGGATCAGCCCCCAATGTAAATGGTTACTCAGCATAAAACAACACTCAAAATTTCACTAGGACGGCGGCTGGAAAGATGCCACTTTTTCTCCGGTTCATAAGACGAGATCGAGATAACTCTCTTCAAACCACAGATACGTAAGCCTCCGGCTAGAATACTGAAGAGAATTATCGGATAGGTTATTGTGACTTTCGTGAAGGCCAACGGTTTTTAAACAGCGAACACGCGATAGAAACGCAGTGAACACGTATGTATAAGTTACTACAACCTTCCGTGAGGGAACGCCATAGCTCTTAAACTTGTCTCACGATATTCTAAGGGCAATAATGAGCCACAACTTTTGAACAACGAATAACTACGATGAACATGCTGCTTATAGGTTGAGAACCATGTAGGCGTTAAGATTAGCATTTACCAAGCTAGATACATGTATGGCCACTACAGTACATACAAAATTATACAGATTCAAACCTAAAGAGTTCATCCAAGCTGCAAGGTCCTGCTTAAAATATGACCTACATAACTTGGAAAAAAACACAGAGGAAAGTTACCGAACCAGTGTTGGAATAACTAGGATCGCCATAGAAAGGTGGCTTGAGGAGTTAGTTTATTTAACTTACTAATGTTTAGAATATTAAAAATGAACTTAGGACTAGTATCTAAAGATTTCGAGGAAAATTCATATACGTTTAGAAAAATATCCGTGAAGTTCCAGCAGAAACTTTTGAGGAAGTGTATTGACCTTATTTAATAAAAACCTCAAAATATTCCCCAAAGTTTTGGGGATGTCATGTTGAATTAATCGATAAATACCTGGATTTTAAGCCGTATACAAACGTCTTTCTTAGTAACTTGTGTTTTATTTCGCAGACGTAAAGCAATTCAAAAGCCATTACACCACTGTTCTTCATAGTAATATATTCGTCGCCAGTGTCTATACATAGGCTCTGGAAATATAGACACATGCTATATGCAGGTTTTGTACTAAAGGCGATTTAGAAATGTTCGCTCGGTTACAAACGTACAGTTAGATTGGTAAATATCTGTTAATTCAGTTAATTATACAGTAAATAATAGTTTCAACGTAAGCCGCTCGAAAAGGAATAAAGGTATACATTGATATTCAGGAATATATGTAAAAATTATAAGGCTCACCTAAGAAACATCCCATTTATTTGTCCTGTCATTCAAACAAGCAAATACATTATAAACTTCAGCTGTTTTATCTTAATACATTGGTAGATCCATATGTATGTATGGGATCACGGACTGATAGCCTCTGTAAAGGACCAAGTAAGCTAAGAAGCGCAAATTCTGAGTACTGAGCAATCCAAATCTTCGTCAGTAAATCAACACAGAAAAGCGTAATAGAGAATAATATTTTAAACTTCCTAGCATATCAGAACACAAACGGTACTGATATTCTGCATGATTTATCTTCATTATAGCTTTGAAGATGTCATTCTGATGTCATTACACCAGTAGTGCTGTTTAGATACAACTATCTTGTGAATATGGCAAAAGAGCATTTCCCAGCTGTCTCCATCGAACTGGTTAGGATAGTGGTCAAAAGCAATCATCTTAAGCATACCTATGGTTTACTTGGTCAAATAGGCCGAATGATTGCAAGAAAAAATGTGTCGCAGAATTAACAACCTAGGCAAACATGTATTTAGAAGGTTTTAATTTTTGTCTCGTTATATAAATGGCGGTAGTTAGGAAGTCGTATCACAACCAGTTGCAGTACCTAACAGTATTTAGAATCATTTTACCAAAATACAAATAGCCTGTTCGCCGTGTTGCTACAGTTATAAACAGGTTGAAAAAAATACTTGTTACAAAGGTGTTTTAATCATACATGCTGATTGTTTGGTGAGAGGTGAAATCATCACTGACTGGAATACTATAAAATGAAGTCATAATAAACGGCCATGTTGAAAATGGAAGCAACCATAATCAACGGTACTTCATAAATGTTGATGACGTGTGTGGTTAGATGCAGGAAGTTTTACATGAACCAGATGGGGGTGATGACATTACGGGACAGAATAAAAGGTTGAGAAAAAGGAGTGTGCAATGCATAAACAGCAATATCACAGACATCATATGCACAAAAGAACTTTACACTGTTTGACTGGACAACTAATCACATTAAAGAATGGAGGTAAAACGGTAATAGAAATTTTAAAGTTCATGGTTTAGAATGCAAATAATCGGCTTAATAACGTTTTCCATCGTATAGTTTCAGCGACTACCTTGTATTCGAAATCATGTCCTAGCAAGCGTCAACGAAAAGTGCTGAGTTTACCTACTCTGGTGGAGAACTCAGTCATTGACTAAGCGGTGTGAGAAACGGAAATTCATGCGCAAAGGACTCGACCTCAGTTTTAAACCTTCAAGGAATGTTCCCTCAGATGCTTAGTCCTAGATGGAAGGGAAGTATAACATCTTCATCCCAACATCGTCGTTCAGTATACGGAAAGTCATTAGATCAACCCTTCAAGCATGAAAGGTTCTTCTTAAATCCATGTTGTTTCATCGCTTAGAGATCATTTCCGTCCACACAGTTCGAAATAGCCGAGCGGATAATCTTCTCCATTAATATGACGACCACATATGTTAGACTGACCAGTCAGTAGTTGCCAAGCCTCTACTCCACTCTTTGTACACTAGACTATTAATTAATTCTTTCTAGTTTTTTGACGGCTTCGACTGCCTCAAAGACATCAAAGAGCTCTGCGAGAGGTTCACTTCACAAAACCTTAGGACGAATATAGTAAGGAACACTGGACTTATCTGGTTTGAGATGTTGCAGTAGTTGGGATACAGCTGCTATCTGAGCGACCACAAGTTCTATCCACAAACTGATATTGTCATGATTAATTTTTGGCCCTTTCACCAACCTTGGTATAAAACATTGCTTATTCCCAACATCAATGAAGTTTGTCGTACCAAAAGTGATGAGATCCCATCCAACTTCTTTGGGTTCACCTCATAAACCAGAACAAGCTTATCGGGAAATTTTCTTAATCCCTAAATAAGCGTTCTTCATATGAAAGTCTAGCCCTGCCAATGCTTTGCAAGATTTCCTAGTCCTACGGTAGGAGGATACGTACCGTTAGGAGCCTTTACAAATAAAGATAATCCAGTACTTTTTAATCGCCCTTGGCTGATACTTACTTGATTTACGTGGTACTGAGCATGGTATAAATGGGGATGTAAGTAAACTAAGCGCACATTTAAAAGTGAATCATGCTTCTCCAATCTATGAGGCAGTATTTACTGATCTGCAAGTAGTTGCAGAAAACTCCTCACATGCATATAATGACTAGACACAGCCCATCTTACGCCTCGAAATTCATTGAAAACCCTCTGAAAAAGTCTGTTCAGCGTCAGCCGCTTAAACTTCTTACTCATATTATCCGGAACATTTCGACAACCAGGAGCTTAACCACCTAGAACTGTATAATGTGACTTTGACGTTGGCTGGTTGATCACATCATTTGTAGAATTATGGTCTAATAATAGACCTAATCTTAAACACAGATCATCTACGTTGGTGATGTACACATATATTGTATTTGCTGATAATACGTTACTTTTGGGCTCCAATACGATCACCAATGAAGCGAGTATAACGGCAGTTTTCTAATGGACAATTATTCAAGAACGAATGTTATTTTTGCATTTAAGAAGATCAGAAATGTACCTGAATTGACTTTGAATGACTCTTTGGGATTTCGACTGTGAACACCACGAACTCATGAAGGCTGGTATACCCTCAACCAATCATGAGAAGTTGAAATAGGCAATACCTACTCTGAACATAACCGATGCCTACAACTTTCTAGCAACAAGTAAAACACTTGTGGCTACATTCTATCATTTTCCATTCTATTTACGGATTGAATTTGCTACGCATTACGAAGTTAACCATGTTTTTGTTAAATCCAGTTATAAACCTTTCTGAGATTTTGGAGGTATTATTCATCTGGTTGAACGAAGTCATATGTTCCATGTATGTCTTTTGTTGGTACATCATGATGGTGCCGAAATACTTGTGAATTGCCAATCCTGATTCGCGATTCTTAATCAAATCATGTTACACCTGGTGGAATATTGATCCAGCACATTGATGTAGGAAATTACAAAGACGTAAATGGTTCCAAAAATATGGAGCTCCACCAACGCACTAACGACTAACCAGTATTGTAAAGCTAGCCCATTGTTATCTTTCTGCACCGTCATACTAAATCGTTGGAATCTAACAACCACGAAGTATCATCTGTACAACCAGCATAACTATCTAAGCAAATGTTACCAACCAGATTATCTAGTACTTGAAGTACTCTTTCATGGTGGTTGTTATCTAAAAGACTATTTCGTTGTTTATTAGGTGATAACATACTCAACGTTTTGCAGTCTGCCAGTTTAATCACCAGTCTGGCGATATGACCATCGCGTAAAAGTGTCTTTTATGGAGTCGAGCGAGTTTTAAGGGCACTGAAAACGATGTTGTTGCTCTTACCATGACACTGATACAATAAAATCAGTCCTATACGACACTCACCTTATACCCACGTTTTCTTTTATACCTTTTCGGTCGTTATCGAACTAACATATAGCGTTTGCTGTTTATCATCCTGCAGAGGAACTTCATCGCATTATTTGGAATGTTGACTTTTTGTCCATGACACTGAATGATTGCAGCAGCTCACAAACATTGCTTTTTCACCTTCTAGCTACCAAGTGAGCAATAACTTTATGTGGTCACGACCGATTTTCTGCACGGTCAAACATCTATACTTCAGTTAAACTGATGAATCTAAATGTAGCTATTATTTGAAACTCACGAAAAGAAATCAGTCAGCGACACTGACTGGCTTTGTAGTTCAAGTCAATAACAATACAACCATCAGTATACAGTAATGATGGACCTACTTTCTTGGCGATTTTCGGAGCGATTATCCTAAATGTATTTGGCATGCCATGAGCTGGTCCATACGGCAGTGGTTGTAACTAAGTTCCTCTAGCCTTACTAATAAATTTCTTCAGTAATATCATGTTTGTGCTACACAGTCATCAAACTGACTACAGTGCACGGACATTGTGAAATGGGGGTCCAAGTTAGGTGTTAACTGAGAGTTGTGACTTCAATCTGAGCTTGTGGAGATAAGCCTGACAAGCTTATTTTGTAAATAGTTTTCAATGTTATTTGTATTTATTTTGTCAACCTTCCACTGTATGTATATTTAGCATTAAATGACTGTAACTGTTGTTTTAGTAAATGACCTTGAACACACTTTCCGTTATGATATTGACAAAGCGTGACATACTCTTGCTGGCTGACAAATACACTACTACTCACACACTCCTCGTTCTATCTTCGTTTGTGATTGAGTTAACTGAAGTCTAAATCAAATACTATCATTATTTATAGACTGTAATTGGAATATATCACATTCTACGTTGGATTATATCAATAGAGAGTTCATCATGGCAAAAACAAAAATGGTGTATCGTGCCGAGCAATAATAGTAAAAAAATTTGTAGATATATATATTAGATGTCTACAAAAATCGAGGCTCACCAAATAATTGTGGTGGACCAGACAGATATGAACGTGAAAAGTATCAGCAAACTTACTAAAGATCAATAGTAATATTAATATATACCAGTTAATTGTTACAAATACAATAAAAACTTGGGACGTTACTTAAGTTGACCAAATGTAGCGTGTTCTAATTGGGTCCGGTATTGTAAATCCACAATTATAAATGTTTGGTGATTCTGAGCGGGTTGACGAACTCTCTAGTGATATAATCCAACGTAGAATGTGATATATTCCAATTACAGTCTATAAATAATGATAGTATTTGATTTAGACTTCAGTTAACTCAATCACAAACGAAGATAGAACGAGGAGTGTGTGAGTAGTAGTGTATTTGTCAGCCAGCAAGAGTATGTCACGCTTTGTCAATATCATAACGGAAAGTGTGTTCAAGGTCATTTACTAAAACAACAGTTACAGTCATTTAATGCTAAATATACATACAGTGGAAGGTTGACAAAATAAATACAAATAACATTGAAAACTATTTACAAAATAAGCTTGTCAGGCCTATCTCCACAAGCTAGAAGGTCACACCGCCCCGGTCCAACTGGAGTAAGTGTCAACCCTCGACAGAGATGGCATGATCTGATGGTCTACTAGCTCAATAACTTTAATGGTAATAAAGTACAAAATGAGCAACATTTTATAGTTTTGTATTGAGCAGCTTGAGCTACTCTCTCTTCAGGGGTTGCAACCTTGACGTCTTTATATGTTACTTGTACTCTATATTTAGTGTGAGGATCGTTATGTTGGAGTAAATCATCCCGTAGTCCTTAATAGAGTACACGTTGCCGACTTATGTTACCATAATATAACGAAACACTAGATTTTACATAACGTTATAGTATGTGGGTTGAGTGACATACTATTTCCATCCGTAGACTTTGATGTCGGCAACTATTTCCCAATGTTAGTATGGTCAATACCTATCTTCCAGTCAATTTCAGGAGGTTTGAAATAACCAACAGTCAGTTTGGAATCGATGCCTAACGTTGACTCATTTGTGGATACTTTGGAATGTATTGCTTGTTTCAGGTTTAAACAGAGTGCTCTTCACCTACATCATGTAAGTATCACGCTCAGTAAGCTATAATCCACGCCAATATTCTTTGTATACTATCTTATAATCTCATCACATTAAAAAAGTAGTGTAAATAGATCATACATCCTTTATCTTATTTATGGCTAAGCCTTTCAAGGTACATGGCATTATGATCTATGCTCATTTCTATACTCATTATTGAGTAGGTGCACCAAGTTTTTGTTATTAATTTCATTCATAACCCATCAATCAAAACAGTTGTTATTAGATCTGGTATTTTATTGATTAAGGGAGATGCACTGATTAGTATAAGTGTACATATTTCATCGTTCTTAAGATGTAGTTCATCACTCTGCTTACAGCTATCTGGCTACACATGTTTTCTCTGTCTAGCCCGGGTGACGGAATCTGACATAAGAACGCCGCTAGACGAATATTCAACTGTTTCCTGTCATAGTGACAGAGCCAAATTTTCATAAACTTCATCAGTGTGATGCTCGACGGAACGTTATGAGACGATATAAACTTCAGCGTTCCGAGGAGATGAAGACCACTTCATCAACTCCAATGGGACGTAGTCTACAGTTTACCCAGCCTGATCGATGTGATTTACGTTGACAATTACAAACTTAGCCGAATAAATACATTATTGAGGTAACTGAATTCAATTTAATTGAAGATTATTACCGAGACGATATGAATAATCCAGATCCTTTTGGGATGCTAAGTGCTATTTCCTGTGCTTTAATGAAAAATGGATAGTTGAGGCTTCTGTTTAGGCTCAATGTGACAGAAAGACAAACGGGCTGATGATGCTATAGTCGTGTGGCGAATGTTCACCAGCTACATTTTTCTTTGTGTTGTCAGCTGAACTGCCAACTTTAGGTCGATTAGCCCTAGTATGATTCATTTTCATTTGCTGATAGTCCAGCTTGTCAGCTGACGTGTCAACAAAACACAGGTATAGAGATTACGTTAGTTTAAAAAACATTGAGATAATGCCGTGTGCCGTACGAAACATACTATTTATTTTTAGCTCTATTATTTTGAATATTGCAGACAGACATGAATCAGACAAATACTAGATTTTTAGAAGCTGTAACCCTTTGAAAAAGAGCCTCGAAAGGTCCTGGTATGACCGATGGTGGAAGAGTCCACCCTCCCTCTCGAAACGTTGCCACATGACCACGCATATTCAGCCACCAACTGTTTTCTTTCGGTGTGGTTGCTTTTATGAAATTGAGAGAACGGAAAGCAAATGTCCGATGCTTTAAACAGGTTGGTGTATACGGAGTGTAAGAGCATCTCCTAACTTTGCTGCATTCCCTTGTGGATTGGGTCTCTAGGTCAAAGGCTTGGAGTATGTCAGAACCACTGGCTCCAGTTTGGGTGTCTGGGTAGTATTCCAGCTCCAACACAAATCGAGGGATGACGCGTGGCGCACATATATTTGGTGGCTCCTTATGCCAATATCTATGTGTTCGAATAAATAAACTAACTGCAAAAGGATGATGGTGAAATGTCTCCTTTGCTGTTTCCTAGGGACGAAAATCTGCCGTTTCGTAATATCATCTTTTAGCTGTAAATTGTCAGTGGTTTCTGTTAGAATGTTCTCCATATGGTCGAAATATTCTTTTGGTAAACTTAAAATCTGTTTATGTTTGAACTTCACTGTAAGCCAGTCAAAACTCTGTCTAATTGCTGTGAAGTTTTGTATTGGTGTCTGTAGGTGTTTATCAGTTGATTTCCAAATACTCTCGGCAGCCATTCGTCTGACCTTAATTTATTGATGGAATAGTTTGATCATAAATTTGCCGTAGGGTGACAAAAAGATGTTTGAATATTCTTGACATCTAACATTTATATCAACAGTTGAAAAAGATGACTTCGAATCTGTACATCTTCGTCCATAGCATTCTTTACTGTGACTCTAAAATTAGCAACTCAACGTTTGGCAAATTATTTAAAAACCTCTTGCTACTGCAATTTTTGGCGAAATGATTGTTATCTTCCCAGTTAATTAATTTAAACAAGCTAGTGTATGAGTAGAACATTAGATTATGTATGTTAGATTAGTGGGGAAACTACTCACCTAGACTATATTAACTACGGCTGTATCTATAAAAAAGAAACTAGGATATTTGGTCTGGAATTGATAAACCATTTAAAGACAGACGATCAGTTTGACTGAGTCAATGCAATGCGTTCTTTGACACTGTCGTGAATCCCGGTAAAAGAGCTTACTCGAGATATAACAATATGTCAAGTTACTATTTATATACCAAGCAGAATGAACGCTGTAAATCTAAGTGTCTGTTTATGATTATAGCAAAACGGCAACAAATTACACTTACAACAAGAACGGTAGATTAAATAACGAAATGGCAACAATTTTTATGAAACAATTGTTACTTGTAAGCTTTTTCCGAAGTAACAACCATAAATGAGTTCACTTCATTAATGAAGGTTCATCTGCATGTGATGGCACCAATGGCGTAGTGAGAGAGATTAAATCCGATAGCATTATTCAATGGTAATCTGTGCTAAAACTCCAATGTATTGTGGAATAGCCAAAAAGGATAATGCAATACTATTACATTCTTCAGTCACAGGCCGAGGTTAATGAAGTAGAAGAATAGAAAACAGAAATAGCGTTTATTTTTAATGGCAGTGGTAGTATGTACATGCATCAGTAAAACCAAATAATTATATCTGTTTTTTACAACTGATGCAGGGAAACAACAGATATTGAGTATAAATGTGGTTAAATATAAATTGTTACAAATAAAAAAGGGTGACCTTTATTTTGTCGTTACAAAAGTCATTGAGTGTACATTTCATCACAGCAGAGAGTACAAAGCACCTTTGGCTAACAGTTAGATCTGAATAATATGTCCATGTTGATAAAGGATTATAGTGAATAGTGAACATTATTTCAACAATGGGGCTGACTCACAATGTAATCTGGTACAAAACAACGTGCTACTGGAAAAAGGTCAATAAATACAGTTTTCAGGCTCCTGAAAATTGGTGGAATTACTCTCTAACTAATTCAGACAACAAACGTATTTAGCCGACAACCAAACGACAGAATCTACCAATTACTTCATCAGATAATCTTGACTTTGGTCAAGGAAGACCTTATTGTATGGAGTGTGGAATCACACAATAACAGAACAAAGTAATAAACATAATTTTTAGCCAGCGTTAAATGACAAACGTTTATTAAATAAAGAAATATGAAATATGGCCGCACGAATTTTGTATGTAAGCTAAAATATATGGAAGAGAACTCGGGAGATGTTAGAGGAATACGGACTGGATTAAAACATTTTGCATGCAGGATTGTGTTGGGGCATGCTGACGGACTATTTATCAATCAACCTACGCTAGGAGAGACTTGAAGAAGACCCTAATGTCTTCTTATGCAAAAACTATAAACAGCAACGTTTTTATCGTTGTGATTCCTAATTCAATTAAACCTTGTCTATTTGGAACATAATTACGTTCCTGTTCAACCACTTCTGATCTGGGAACGTGTTGAGTGAAGTAGTGTCTAAGAATACTAAGCAGTAGGAGTAGCTGGGTTGTGATAAGAGAAGCCACAACAGGAGATAATAGCAATACCATCATATGAGACGCTCTGAAGTGTTCTGGAAGCATTGATTCTATTATTGAACTATCGGAGTTCAACGTTAAAGACATGTAGTCGTCTATTTTATGTAGGTCTCCACTTGTGATTTTTCGAACCAGTTTGTCCTTACTAAGCTTTAATGTGGTTTTTATGCTTGGATGAATTATACTTTGAAAGTTCTCAAAAGTGGGGGCGTTTTATCTTGTTGTACTTGTAGCGTGGAGTCGAGTCGCGGTAGACTATGAACACCACTACAAAGGAACGCGCGCCAGGATATCCATAAAATCCCCCGGAAGCCAAATATCAGAAGGCAGTTAATGGACCAAGCCGTGGTATCGAAAGAATACCGAGATCGTGCAAGGATACAAACTTGGTTACTGAGCGTACCCGGATTCGCGCGAGGTCACAATCGAAGTAAGTATAATGGATGTTTTTAGCACAGTTAAACAAAAAGCACATTAAAACAGTCACTGATACAATTGGCTATAATAATAATTGTTTTCATTAAACCAATCGTGTCCTCGTGATAAAGGTAAGTCACCACATACTAAAGAATGAAGCACATCTGTCAAGACATCATTACTACTCCTGTGGTGATTAAAGGAATATCGATATTCGCTCAAGTCAGCTGTGATAATGACTGGGTTTGATCGAATAATGTAGAATTATGGTCTACTATGATATTAGTACTGCTCTAATAATAGACCTAATCCTAAATTTGTAGATTTGTCATGATATAACTGCCTAATCTATAAGATCTTACGTGGAAGTCACACCATCGACTACACCAACTCACTGTATCGTATCAATTACCAATACATGATGTAGAACAAGGTTAGGCTAGAGAAAGAACAATATATTTAATATGAATAGAAGATATAAGGTAACGTTCAGCAGAGACCACGCCGACATGGCCGAGCCATGCCACTCGATCAACTTCAGTCCATTCAATTCATTGATCGCGCCTTCTCCATTGTTAGGTATTTCTCCGCGTTAAATATTGAATATCTATTTTCTGAGTAGTCTCGTGTTCACAGCTTTGTGGATTGTGTGGCTATTGTCCAATGCCACTACAAGTATTTGAATTATAGTATGAACTAAGAATCCCAGGAATAACGTAATCGGATCAAGAAGTACCGAATAGCCACAAACGAATGTACTGTATTTGGAATTCGAAATCAAGCATTCCACAAGTACAAAGGAATTATTAGTTCATTCAAACACCACATCAGCATCAACCATTTTCAGTCTTATTATTTCATGGTAATCTGTATCAGGAAGTGTGTGGTATATATTCATCATGATTAGTACCCCAGGCTTTAATAAGCAATTAGTCACCTGAATTCATCATGACGTTACTCCCCTTGACCATATGTATAAAGTGTTTAATAAATAGACAGATAACTGCAACCTTCAACTAAATGTATCGCATCGTGTTTGTGGATTATCAGGTCAAGTGTTTTTACTGCTTGTTAACACGTCCCTGAAGACCAGCAGCAACGGTTGAAGCATTCGACACAACTGTTAACAGCGCCAAACGTCCGGAAGAAACAGTGTGGTATCTGCACTTAAAGTACTCTTAAGATTTTTGAAAGATATCATCACTTTTTATAACTAGGTTCTGAGATTATTCCTTCAAAGTTGGTTAGCGGTAAGGCTATTTCTGACTTTTCATAAGTTAACGTTAAAAAGTGATGAAATCGAGAAACTATCGGGTTTTTAAGGTATTGTTCACTGTGTGTTCCGCTATCTCAGTCATCAGTGTGGGCGCTGGTGTTATGTCTCGTAGGGTTTATTACATGGCGCAGGAACTACAGTGACTCTGTTGAACTGGCACCTGACAACTATTCCATTTCCTTTGACCTGTTAAAAATACTTTGGGGAATTTTTGCTGCTCACTTTCTGATGCATCGACCGCCGATAAATAATTGGCACAAGCTTATATAATAGGTAGGTTTCAAATAACTTGATCTATTAACGTTTGGTTCGTCTGTGTGGCCACTTATCACATATCGTGAGCGTGTGAGCCAAGTGCTCTAAGTAATAAACTGTTTCATTAAACATTAATTTTAAACCAGTATTCTTCATATGATGTAATAGCGTATGACTGATTGAGTGACGGCTTAATACGGTCTAAGAATGTCATTTATTTGCATGAGTTTGTCTTTAACCTCTGTTTCTATTCTCTTCTTATCCAGCTCCTTTTCCATTGCTTTATACTACATATTAGTATCTAGTAGCCAGCTTAATCTCTGATAAGCTTTGAACATATTCCGTGCAACGTTTATCTGTAGTCGAACAATACTCTTAAGTATTTGCATAAACTGGCTGCAGTTTATTTTTATTGCAGTTACATTCCGTGAACACTTGAACCTTTGTTTAACCTCAACAGCTTGTATATTTATTGTTCTTAATAGCCATTCGATTCCTAATAGAGATCATTGACTTTTGGCGCATACCAGCTGTCATTCAGGCTATCATATGTTGTCATTAATCTTTGTGTAATTGCTGTACGGAAAAAATGACCGCCACAAAAGAAGTCTCCAACTGGTGTGCATATCTTTTATAATAAGACTGTTCCATCGACAAACTCATTATTTTGAACTTAGATTTTCATGTTCTTATAGATTTAACAATTTGAAAATAAAAATGTGGGTACATGACAACGAACTCACATTTGAAAGTGAATATTGTGAACCACACTTATGTGATGGTCGTGAGCAAAATTTAGAAGATTCATGAAAGAATAACGAACAAAGAGAGAAGCCGATTAACCACTGTACAGTTGAAAAATGTAATACGAAAGTTTAATAAAACCTTTTGTGAGATACCGACAAACTCAACAAATTCAAGATAGCTCTCAGTAATATGTTCCATGCCTTATATGATCTCCTCAAGGAAGAAGAAGTTACTAGTAATAACAGCTAGGAAGGGACTAATGAAGTAATAATCTCAAACTGTTAGAAAGTGCTCGACCACAAGAAGCGTCATCATAAGAAATGGATCTTTATCGAAACCTTAGTCAGGATTCAAGATAGAAAGAACAAAAAGACAGCAATTAACAACAGAAGAAAATAGGATATAAAATGCCATGCTACAGGTCGAATACCCAGAAATAAACAAGTGCGTAAAGAAGAGCATTAGAGCTGATAGGCGGAAGTATGTGGATGACATAGCAATGAAGCGGAAAGTGCTGCAAGAGAAGGAAATATGAGACAACTACATAATATGACTAAGAAGATATCAGAGAAACAGGTAAGATCGATCAGCCAAGAACATAGAAGATAGACCAGCCAATGAGATTCAAGACCAGTGGGAATGGTGGATAAAACACTCTGAAGAACTGTTGGACATAGCAGCCCTACCAAACTTTAGTATTTGAACTAACTGATGATTCCTTTGTACTTGATGTCCCTCTGACTACAAACTCTAAATATAGTACGCTCATTTGTGCTTCTGTAGTTCTATCTGCCTTAGATTGCACTATTTCGGGAATCCTCAGTACATTAATTTGAATACTTCCACTTATAATAAAAACCCACCGGACATGAAAGCGGCACCTACAGACCTTCCTATAGGTGTTACCCTACCAACAATCGTAGAAATCAGAATGGTCATCATAAAAATCAAGAGTGGGAAAGCAGAAGGACCAGACAACATATCAGCTGAATAGAAGTAGTCGCAAACATGCTCCACATTCTATTTAGGAAGATCTGGGAGGACGAACAAGTGACAATGAACTGGAAAGAAGAGAACTTAATCGAGATACCAAAGAAACGAGATCTGAGCAAATGTGAGAACTACAGAAGCACCGCGCTACTTCGGCAATGTTGTTGAACTAAATTAAAGATGCAGTAGGCGCCTGACTTTGAGACAACTAGGTTGGATTGCGTTAAGATCAATCACGTAGAGACCAAATCACGAAATTATGGATCATTGTTAAACAATCACCTGCATGGGAATGATCGCAGTGTATCGATTTCCTTGGCTATGATAAAGCGTGAATAGGATAACCTCACAGAAATTCCTCCCACACTATGATATGCCTGATAAGTTTGTAACCATCATACGGAATTCATACAACGGACTACACTACAATGTCGTACACGAAGGACAGCTGACATATGTATTACAAGTGAAGACTGGTGCCAGGTAAAAGTGTTTATTCTTCTATCTTCTCGTCCATCTGGTGGTTGACTGAATTCGGGAGCTGAAACTTGAAAACTACCACAACCATCATCACAAAAGTACAGGTGTTTATACACAATTGTCTATGGATCAGAGTATAAGATACTTTAGTTTCATTTAACACATTAACGATATAAACCAAGCTTAATGAAGAAGAGCTGAGGTTAAATATCTTAATCTAACTTATTTGGTAGGAATCTTAAACAGTAAAACACAAACAATCAACATTATAAAGCTTTCAAGAGGGACTTTAATATTTGAGCAAATAAAGAAATAATCAAGTTAAAAGTACATGCAAAACTAGTACTGTTGAAACCATGGGTTTACTCAATTCCCACCAGTAATGTATAACGAATAACATTTAATATGCTATGAAAGAAGTTTTAATGGTTAGTCATTTATGTTAAGAATGGCCAAGTAGAAGATCCTAATAATAACCTTACTTATATTCTGACATAAATCTATCAGTTTCATTACTATCAACCTGAAAGATAAATTATTTTGGATTTCATTTAAATCATGCAGTAATCTAAGTTAGACCATCATTGAAAACTTGAACAATCATTTCTACAGACTTCCAATTAGAGTATCAATAAACTAGATTAATCGTGAAAAGATGCTTTATGTTATAATGATTCACAGTACATATAATTTTATGAATGATATACGAAGTAATATTTTACAGTTTATAAATCTCATTACATAATCAACTGAGTAACCATATTTATAGTATTTATGAATGATATGAAAGTTTGGATTAAAACTATATAGGAATATAAATAAATAATATATTTGTTGTTATGGCTTGTGGACTTCATATTAGACGCGCAGCGTATTATCGATCGGATCAATGACGCGTAAACACGTAAGGACGACCTAGAGTTTCGACTGGCCCTGCTTCGCTGTCTGGCCCAGCCAGTTGAGTCCAGAACGCAAGTCTTAGCCTCTGGGATATGAATCATTATATTTCAGACATACTCTGTTTATATACCAACCAAACAGACCACATCGTACCATAAAACAGAAAACAACATTTGTACAATATTTAACAAGTGAAATAAATACTGACCAATAGGGAATGTCCATTTAAAGTCCAAGCACACTATTAGACTTAACATGATAATTATTGGTGTATTTTTCCGAATATCCCAACATTTGTAATATCCGAATGAGTAGAAAATTAGATTTTCTGACGTTTCATGACTTAGTGTAAGTCACTTCTTCAGAGAATAAATAACCAAATTTTCTACTCATTAGGATATTACAAATATATTATTTATTTATAACAATCTACCCAATGCTCAGTGTATTCGAAATTATCAAATCAAACGTTGTTCATGATACCTGTATAGGAATATAATCAAACAACTATTGAACAAATATATTTCATGAATCTATACAAACAAATGAACTAATCAGTAATTAATTAAAAATTTTTTCTTTTGTTTAAAATGTTGATTCTCTTTTCTAATTTCCAAAAGTAGAATAATAATTAGTTTATTTTCAATGAATTTTTACTATATTTTAATTAAATTTAGGTTATATGATTAACTAGATAAACTACGTATATGTTTTATTCTTTGAGTATAAACTTTTTACATGTATCCGTCTAATAACATCAAAATTAATTAAATTTTTAATTAAAATATTACAGAATTTTTATAGATATCGATTAAGTTCATAAGTATTGTGATATTTTACAAAGATCAAAATAAACCATGCATTAATCAATTTAACAATTTTATATTCAGAGAGGGGTTTTGTGGATATTATAATAGTATATATTAATCGTTGAATTCATGAGTCAATTGAAGCTAGATCACCATGGAAAACCTGGAAGCACTTAATGGCCGTTTCGTCCTAATACGGGACTACTCAGGAGTGAGCATCCATAACCTTGCCTCACGGGATTTGAACCCAGGAGTCCCAAAATAGGACGAAACGGCCGTCCAGTGTTTCCAAGTTTTCCATAGTGACCTAGCTTTAATCGACTCATGGTCTCAACTATTGAAATCACTACAATCTCCACAAAACCCCTTGTTAAGTTTGTCTTACATTGTTCCTACTCGTTCCCTTTCTACTCTTTTGTATATTGTCTTATACTACTTATTTACATTCAGTAAGCAGTTATATTCCAAACAATTTTCACACTTATGTTGTAACACAAGTTGTACTGTAATACTCTGAAATGTTCACACATACAATATGACGTTTATTGTATTTATCACTGTATTTATAATTATAATTACTGTATCTAATCACTGTAGCCGTTATCCACAGCTTTGTGCATTTGTTTAAACGCAACAGTTTCTATATTGTTTGCTCTTGGTTCAAGTTTCGGTTGTTCGTAGACTGTTATCAAATTTAGACGCAGCTATGAGCTGTCCTTTGTACTACCGAAGCCTTTGTTATATTCATTCTTGAAGGACGCGTTTAAACGCCTAGACACCTCACAAGTTGAGGTTTGTAACTAAATTTTGTGTATTATTTAATAAAGAACCGCTATTGTAGACAAATCGTTGTTTCGGAAACTTCGGTTTTGCGCGTATCTCAATCAGGTGACTTGGACGCTTCGATAGATCTAACACTCCTTCTGATACTAATAAACATGTTCTCACTAGTGACTAGCTTCAAGGTGTATATCCTGGAGTTCTAGTGAGAAGCAGTGACCAGTGGAGTTCAACTGGGTCTGTTGTGAGACAGTAACTCACTGATGACAATGGTGGATGTGTCATTCAATTTGGTGGATTTGTTGAAGTTAGACATTAACACCGTTAAATGCCGGCTGGCTAAGTGATCTACTGGTTAATCGCTCGCTCTCGAGACTGATACGTCCTGAGTTCGAGATGGGATCATGAATTAGCACCGCTGAGGAGTCCCGTGCTAGGACGAAACGGTCGTCCAGTGCTTTCAGATTTTCCATGGTGGCCTAGCTTCAATTGACTGATTATCCCAAGTATTGAAGTTACTACAATTTCCACAAAACTCCTTCTGATAATAATAATAATATTTATTAAATGACCTTTCTTACTTATATATAACATAATTTTGAAGTATCTATGTCGTAGCAGATGAAAACATTCACCATTTATTAATATATATCGTATATATAATTAGTGAAATATTCAGTCATGGATAGTTATTATGTCAATGTTTCATATGATTGACGAAGGAAGATAAATTTTGAAAATTTAATTTTAGCATTTATATAAAATGTTTAGTTAATTTTATTTGATTGAAAAATTGAATACTTGACAAAAATAGCACAACAGTACGTATAGAAAGTTTATAAATAAATAATGTAATGTATAAGAATTGTGTTGTACTACAATAGAATATCATTAACAACTTGTTGGAAAATATTAAAATCAATTCCATTTCATGTAGAAAAGATGAAGAAATGAATATACTGAAGACAACTTCCAAATATGTCCTACACCGGTGAATTTAATATTCATGGATAGGTTACAGAGTTATTAGTGTTTGGAGATTTTTCAATAGTAAATTTCAAATACTTTTATTGATTGTGTTATAACTTGTGGCCTGAGTGCCCTGTGAATGTATACGTAATGATACCGCCAATTAGAGAGCAGTGAATTGTCGACCTGATCAATAACGCGTAAACCCATGCGAGCAGTCGACAGTCTTTACCGGTCCTGATTCCCGCCTAGCCCAGCCAGTTAAGTCCAGAACACCAATCTCAGCCTCTGCAATATGAATCATTTATTTCAAGTATACAGTGTTTATATACCAATCAAGCAGACCACATCGTGCCAATAAAATAAAAAACAACATTTGTAAAGATTTGGCTAAATGTAGCTGTGAATGTGGGAGGTAGTAATCAATAGACATGACATAATTCAAAAATGATGAATCGTATAATAATAGTTCATAGGTCAAAATAAAGCTCATAATAACGGGGACATGAATATGAATAGCTTAGTTATTTAACAACTATACGATAAAAATATACGCATAGTACAGGTCTATAAATGGGTCCCAAAAGTTACCATTCATTATGCTTATCGGGACGTAACAGATTCATAATACAGTCATATTATGCATCTTCAAATAGTTATCAAAACAAATGTATGAAATTACTTTATTCATGAAACACTATATAGAAAAACAGTAGGAATCATTTTATAGAGAATATAATTGAAACGATGCATACTGTTTCTACGCAAAACATAACAGTATTCTACCTTTCGATTTATTATTTTATTCATAAGAAAGGTTAATTAACCAAGGACTTAAGTGATATGTAATGGATTGTAATATATGAATACTGTATAGGGTAATTTTGAAGAGATTGAACAACTCCCTGGTATTCACTATTTTTCATTGATTCTTTGACTGATGTCAGTTAGATTCCGCTCAAATTTATTATGTAAATTAGTAGTTTCACAACTTGTGGTTCATATTTTATCTTATATACTTAGCAGTACAAATTAGCAATACATCTTATATTGATTATCTCCGGTAGAGTAAAGCTTGGAGAATTTATGAGGACCAAATAGCCACTGAATACATGACAGATAATTGTTAGTCCAAGTACATACAAGTAATTAGATGTCATAAATTTAACGTTCACTATTAACATATGATACATAACACTTTGCATACTAAAAATACTTTTGATCAGTATAAAATAGGCATTTATTAATAACATGAAAATTAATCAGTTAAGGAAGTAATTAATCCTCAAAAACCTTAGAATTCGGTATTTATAAATATATATGAAATCTTAATGCAGAAATCCGGTTTATTAATATAAAAAGCTGATTATGATTTCTTTAAAACTCTATAGTAATTAAATTGACCACTTAGTTTTCGATCGTTCACAAACAATACACATCAGCTGAGAGTATGACTTCCATTTTAAAAAATAGCTATACAATTTTCTTAAATTGAAAACTTCATCTTTTCCGTCAGAAAAATTGTAATCAAAATCTTTTGCTCAGATTATTATACCATGAGAAAATAATGTTTTAGCGTATCAATCGTTTCATTATTACCATGGAAATTAATGGAGTTTATGGGGTGAAAACTGAATTTTAAATCATTTTCTATCCTTTCTTTACACAGTCGATCAAGTATCCTTATGAAATTTCACTGGAGAGATAAAATGCAACTGACTATTAGTCCTTCTAAGGTCTAGTCTTCATAATTTCTATAAAATGTGTTTCATCTCCTAAGTACCCTGTTTATTCTTAATCATACAACTTTTCTACGCTAGATTCTCAGATCAAATGTGTTATATCCCGATAGGAATAATGAATGGTAATTTTTGGGACCAATACTATGAGTATATTTTAATCGTGTAATTGTTATATAACTCAACTGTTCATATTCATGTCCCTCTTATTATGAGTTTTATTTTGACCAATGAACTGTTGTTATACGATATACCATTATTAAATTATTCCATGTCTGTTAGTCACTACCTCCCTCATTCATAGACACTTTTGGTCAAAACTTGTACAAATGTTATTTTCTATTTTATGGTACGTTGTGGTCTGTCTGGTTGATGTATAAACACCGTATGTTTGAAATAAATGATTCATATTGCAGAAGCTCAGATTGGTGTTCTGGACTTAACTGACTGGGCTGGACATGAAGCGAGACCAATAAGGACTCTAGACTGGTAGCACGTGTTTTATGCGTCACTGGTTCGATCGATAATTCGCTGCTCTCCAATTGGCGGTATCGTTACGTTATACAATACTTTTCGAATAAACTAACAGAAAACACATGTCTAAACATTAAATTTATGAACGATAAATAGAAACATTTGAATTCGATTCAAAAATTACCGAAGTGTTATTAAATTTTAGGTTTTACCAGTTTTCAATAAAACGTCATGTTTGAAGGACATTTAGTTACAAAATGACGTAATAAGGAGAACCCACAAAAGTCAGAGAATAGTGGAAAGCCATTTTACCTTAATTAGGGACTTTTCCGAGGTGTTTACTATTGATCCCTGAAGTTCAATATTCTCAATGTATGTCTTACTATTAAGTTGAGTGGTTTTCATTCCCGAGTTCAGCGTATTTCGAAAGAATGAGATGACTAGCTAAAGTTATTCCAGGATTGTTGTTCTACACTAGACACAAATTCTCATTAAAACTTTTGGAATTAACCCATAAACTACTTAATTGCACTTATTAGTGAGTGTTTTCTTAAAGAAATAAAAAGTGATACAACTTGGAAAAATTATCAGTTTACCGTATCAACAATCTCATTCACATATGAGTTTTCTGAATATGAACCTAATAAGCTGTATTCTATGTGACTTTTAAATAAGGCAACCCAGCAATAGTTCATAAAGTAACGGTCATAGTCAAAATTCGTTTATTTAAATTCGCCTGTACACTGGAGCAAAACAGTGGACAAATTAGCTCGCTAATAATACTTAAGCCTGTTAACTCTCATGGAGGAGCATATGCTAACAACCAACATCCTATATCCAACTCTGGGCTGGACAATCCTTTCCAGCTCCTGTTCATCATTTTCACATTTGCATCCAATTCTCAGAGCAGTGAGAACTTTAGTCTTCCTCCTTTCCAGTTCCCTTCGAAATTACAAGTCACTGCTTGCTTCGTAATGCACTTTGATGATTTTCTCAATGTATGTCCTATTCACTTCCAATATCATTTCCTGATTCCCCTTCCATCTGGAAACTCGTCTGTTCTCTCTCACAGTAGACGGTTGCTGATGATATCCAGTCAACAGACATTGAGTATTTCACGTAGACAATTGTTTAGAAATACTTGTACTATTTGGATGATGGTTATAGTGGTTGTGCAAGTTTCATCTCTCTATAGTAAACATGTCTTGCCATTGGTATTGAAGATCGTGACTTTGATGTTGGTTAACAGTTGTAATGACTTGCATATGTTCTTCAACTGTGGAAGTGTTCCCTTTGCTCTGCTAATCCTTGACTTTACTTCTTCGTTGAATCCTCTTTGAATTATTTGAACATTTATTATAAGACTGATAGTTGCACGGATTTATGCGAAAACCATTACTCAACAATGTCATTCGCAAGTATTCTGATAATTAAAATACATTGGTTGAAATCATGAGTCAATTGAAGCTAGAGCACCATGGAGAACCTGGAAGCACTGGACGGCCGTTTCGTTCTAGTATGGGACTCCTCAGCAGTGCGCATCCACGATCCCAGTGGAGTTCAACCAGGTCTGTCGTGAGATAGGAACTCACTGAAGACAATGGTGTACGGTGGCGCAACTTCGTGGATTGGTCGAAGTTAGAAATTAACACGTTGGATGTCGGCTCAGTGGTCCAGTTTGTTAAGCGCCTGGCGCGAGACTGATAGTTCCTGGGTTCGAATCTCGCGGGGTGCGGGACCGTGAATGCGCACTGCTGAGGAGTCCCATGCTAAAACGAAACAGCCATCCAGTGCTTCCAGGTTTTCCATGGTAGTCTAGCTTCAATTGACTCATGATTTCAACCAGTGAAATTTCTAAAAATCTCCACAAAACCCATTCTGATAATCAGAATACAGTTTTATCATTCAGTAGAGTCACATGTGAGACAATTGAAACTAGTGAGCACTGGATTGCTGTTATGTTCAAGTCAAGGTCTATTCTCTAGTGTGCTTACTTAACTGTGCATAGTTGGTTGAATCCAGCACATTCGGGTCTTACAGTGAGCTCAGTAATATTTAAACATTAGGACGAAATAGCTGTTTAGTTTGTTTTGTCTCAGGCTGGTATACCAGATAATGTTACTTTGTGAAGACATTTGATTTCTGAGGTTGTTTTTAACGTGAAGCATTAGTTTTTATAAACCAACACAGTACTGACTATCCGAAAACAAGTGTGCTTGTATTTTGATAAACAGCCCAAGGAGGTAAGAGCTGTGTAAGCGAAATAAATATTGTAAATAATAATTTTCAACTCGGTATTTTATTTATATAAAGAATAAACTACAGTAAATCTAGAACGTCAATGAATAATGGTTTGTGAGAAGAGACAACGGTTATTGTTCTGAAAGCATTTTAATATAAATAGAGTGAATATTAGTATAAACCGAAAATGACTCCCATATAATATGTTTTAGATAAGAAATTAATAGCATATACAATAGAACCGTAATACTATAGGTTCATGAATAATCTACAAGATATCCGATAATTATTTGGCGTTGAAAGTGAATTTAATTATGCATCTTTTGTGTATGGATGTTTAATTTTTATTTATAAAACAACTCATAGTTTCTGATGTATTACACCATCTTCTGATCTCTATCCATCGAAGGAATTACATTGATAGTTTATATTCATGAGTAATCACAACTCATCCATAATTAGTTAAGATAATTGACCCATCAATACTGACATTAAATAGTTTGTAAGTTATATTAGAATTTTGTGTATTTAACGGAATAAAAGTTCCCTGATCTCTCCATAAGATACTTTAACGGATGTGAATGGATCAGTGTATAAAGACTGAATAAGGCCGTTGGAGATATGAATAAAACATGTAGATATATGGAAAGCATTTATCACATTATACATACACCACAAGTGTATAGGTCATTTCTTTGTGACTTTCTCTCTCTCTATCTCACCATATATGAAACAAAACACAATTTTCATTCCACCTCTTTGCTTTCGTTTTAAACTAAGTCATGTTCTTAAACTCTTAAGTTTCATGTATTTACATCAACTGTAGGATAATATCTATTAAATATATATGTTTACGGTGTGGAACCATTTTTCTTGCAGTGATTTAGTCTCATTTAACATGGTACAAATGCCTCTTAAGATTTGTCGAATATCTTTAATTTTGGAGACTTTCATATTTATATTACGAATAAATGAACTCTTCAGTTCTGGATAGCTGTAATTCTGATGTATGACTCATCTCAAATTCTGAGAGAAGTGATGTTATTTCAAAGTTTCGAAGTAGAAACACATAAGCCAATGCAAACCTATGTTGTAAAAGTCATAAGGATATTACAAACAATAAGGTTCAATTTAAATCTATGTACTTCATTCGAAAAAAATAACGAAAAATGAAAGTTTAGAGAAGTACGATACATATATATGATTTATGGTAAGGAGTGTGTCGTGTAAGAATAATGTAAAACAGATACCAACACAGTGTTCAATAACATAATCCTAAAAACTGGGATTAATAATCCTACCCACTAGATAAGCTGTTCCCTGAAATTTATCTACATATAAATAATGGTGTGAATTACCATATTTAAACATAATCCTTTTGAATTGTTTAGTTTAAATACTAACCATGTGTTTGTTTTTACGCCCCTTTTGCAAATAAGATGAATACCTTTCTATATACTTCCCTATTTCTTTACTACATACTTCGTTTATCCTTCCTCACTATACACTTTCTTTATCAAGTCAGGTTGGATAACATTGGATTAATCCAGTTGTGTATGTGTGTATACACATCCAATCGTAGTTACATAATCATGGGATGTAAGAAACAAAACCAGTTCAAGCGTGATAATGTATATCACATATTTATGAATTACATTTATGTACATTTTATAATATTTCCTTGAAATTTTAGATTTCAGACAACTAAGGTCATGAGAGAGGCCTGTCATTATGTAGTTATGTTAAGTAACATTGATGTTTTGACTGCTAATTACTCGCCCTAATTACTGCAACATTATCATACTGTTTATTTCACATGAAACTTTGTGTCTTTTAAACGTGAATACTATTTATGCCTGCGTTTTGGAAAACATAATCCTGTGGAATATTTTATTAACGAGTAATCATTATCATAAATATTTTGTTTTGTAAGTAATGTTTATTTACTGGTTTTGGAGATAAACAATCGTGGAAATTCGACCATTTCATAAAACCATTTTTGAAATTATTTTAGTCATTGGTGTCATGTTTTGTTTTAATAGTTTTCTTTACTTTATGTAGACACAAATCACCATAACAAGTTTAGGTTCACTAGATTAATCGTGTGTGTAAATTATCATGCATAATTTACTTCACAGCATTTAGGATTCAACAAGGTAGTTCTCTCTGAGTTAAAGGATCCCCAAATTCCTCAGGTCTGATTAGTTGGGTACTTTCATCAGGTTTATTTTTCTTTCAATAAAGTCAGAAACCGATCTAAGTTATACTATTATTGAAAACCTGTAAGTGATGGATAGGAGTATCGTCCTAGTTTAAGAATCCTCAGAGATGCTCATCCACGACACCGAATTTATGAATCGAACCCAGCTTCTTTAGCCTCACTTAACTTCCTAATCATCTGACGGTGTTCAAATCTAACTTTAATCGATTCAAACTATTGCACGAACACCTTCCGTTGTCTTTAGTGGATAACTGACACACGCCCGACACGGTTTAGCCTAACTAGTTACAGTTTCTCACAAAAACTCCGATTTCCTCTCGAAGCTAATCACTAGTGGACAGATGATTACCAGTATAGGGTTGTGGAGATAATAAAACGAAATGGCTATCTAGCACTCCCAGGTTTTCAATGGTAGTCTAGTTTAGATTAGTTCATGATTTCAATGAAATTTAACAATCTACACAACTCTATACTGATATTAATTTTTCTTTGTCTTTTTGATTGATTAAAGTATCATATTACTTAAGCTTTCTTATTATCACTAAGTAATAAATAATTCACGATTAAAAAATGTGACACCGGATTAGAAAATTATTTACAGTATTTAAGGTCAACAAGAAAAACTTGTTATAATGTTCGAATAAATGATTATGGTTTATTTCCCTATTTAATGAATCCTTATAGAATGACAGTCAAGTGAAAACTCATATTATCCATGTTAACATATATATGTATAGTTATAGCATCAATTGTTTATTGAATTATATTTTTCTATGTTAATGTATGAGTAACTAATGCGAATCTAAGATAATATTTAACCAAACTATTCTTGCCTTATTTAATCGATTATTGTAAAAAATGTCAAAAATTTCCATTTTACTATTAATTTATACATTTTCATTTATCATTTATTATAATTAATTGTGTAATCCATCCTGATAAATAATTGAATTGTAAATCACCTTGATTGATTTATGTTTAATATATATGTATGTATCTAATATAACTGAATATTAGAGTAATGGATTATGTTGATCTAAATAAAAACAATATTACTCCATTACATATCTTGTATTAGAGAGGGGTTTTGTGGAGATTGTAGCAATTTCAATAGTTCAGATCATGAGTCAATTGAAGCTAGATCACCATGGAAAACCTGGAAGCATTTTATCCTATTGTGGGACTCCTAAGAAATGCACATCCACAAAACCCCTTCTGATACTAAACAACATATGCTCACTAGTGACTAGCTTCAAGGTGTATATCTTGGAGTTCTAGTGAGAAGCAGTGACCAGTGGAGTTCAACCGGGTTTATTGTGAGAGAGTAACTCAATGATGACAATGGTGGATGTGTTGTTCAATTTCGTTGATTAGTTGAAGTTAGACATTCACACCGTTGGATGCTGGTTAAGCGCTTGTGAGCGAGACTGATAAGTTCATGGTCCGAATCCCTGAGGTGGGGTTGTGGATGTGCACTGTTGAGGAGTCCCACAATAGGATAAAATGCTTCCAGGTTTTCCATGGTGATCTAGCTTCAATTGACTCATGATCTGAACTGTTGAAATTACTATAATATCCACAAAACCCCTGTCTGATTTTAATTTATTATTTATTGTAAAGTTGGCAAGTAATATTAATTTATAAATATTTATACAGAAGATAATTTCTAATAAGTGTGTTAACATTAAAATAATTTTCATGAATTGAAAGTTAGGCATTGGTAAATTGAATATTCCTATTCTCTTCCAAAATATTAATACTACTAAGAAGTAAGGAATGGGACACAGTATGTGAATAAGAAAAAAAATGATTGAACAAAATGATCGTATGACAAACACAAATACAAACTCACACACATATATATATATATATATCAGGAATATATATGTGTCATGTAAGTTTATTCATCATTATACAATATAAAACAGTGTAGACATATAGAGAGCAAGCTGATAGTACTCATATACCTTCCAATGTGTGTATATGTTGACTTTTGGATTATCATGATTCTAGAGAAATCTAATGTAAACTGTCAAAGTTATCCCATACTCTAACTGGCTGGCATGACTGATTTAAGTACAAACAACATTACACTGTTGCTCAACGTATATATATTGAAGAACGATACATAAAGTTTAATGTAAAGTTTTGGTAATGGAAAAATTTATTCCCATATAGATTTTTGTAAATATTATTATTAGTATTACTCCTGTAATAAAGTGAATACAAATTTAAAAGAAAACAATTAATATTAACTGAAGACAATGCCTATGCGTATACCACAACCAATACAGATTTGGTTCAATTCATTGCATCATTATCGTAAAAAAATTCAATCTCAAAATGATTCAATATTATTAACAGATAAATCTGATGAAAAATTCATTGATTATAATCCATTATTAATTGGTGGTATTGAAAATTTATTACTTGAAATGATACCAAAAAATTCTAAACCAATAATTAAAAATGGTGCCAATGAAGTTGCTCAATGGATTTGTGAAAATTTAATTATGTTATATGATGTTAATGATGATGATTGTTCTAATAAGCCAGATATAATCAATCAATCAAATATACATAGAAAAAATCTACTTAATGATTTACAATTCATTACAATTGAATTATTACCAACAATTATTTATGTATACTTTTGTTTATTTAGTAAGTTTCAAAATATTAGACTATTGTGAATGTCAGTAGGGGATTTTTTTTTTGTGTGTGAATATTATAGTAATTTCAATGGTTGAAATCATAAGTCATTTGAAACTAGACCACCATGGTTTGATTATTTTACTCATACTTACTTATAGTTATCAATATGAAAAATGTAAATATTTTCATTGTCTAAATACTTCAAATAAAAAAATATGGTGAGACTATAATTTATGGACGACCTTTGAGCAAAGCTAGACTGATCTTGAGAATGTCCATCTAATAACTAGGACCAAATGAAGGTTATAAATTAGTGTGAGGAATTCAAATTATAATTTACAGTTAATGGTTAAAGTTAGGAATTCGATTTAGAGTTTTCATCACGAACTAACATCAGCTATAATGTTAAGATTCTATTCAGCCAAATGGATGAGTGAATTTCATGCCAAAATCCGAGATCTGAAATCTTATATCTGATTGGTTCGTACATAAATTATGGGTCTCCTCAAAAATATATTCCTATCGGTGATAATTATATTGATATTTGTCAAAAACGTTTTTATCTAAGATTTAGGTAGACATCAATGAGGTTGTTTCTTAAATAAAACAGTTATGTTTAAAACATTTACAGAATCTACTTTTCAACTTTATAAATTTTGTCATAAAGTTTCATGTATTAGATTTGTTTTAATAAATTAATTATGTTAGTTAAACAATTGAGAAGCAAATTATTGTAAAATCCAATTGCAACCACTACTGTTCTTATACTGTTTTCCTATTTGTTTACATTTAAAGAAACGAAATTGAAATTCATGTGCAGACGATATTATGGTATGACTAAAGGTGTTATTAAAATCAAAATTAGTGAAAAAGAAGTTTGAGGCGCCTGATCGTTTTTAGATATAATTTTTTTAATGCATATAATTTGTGTAATCGCAAATTACATGAATATCAAACTGGAATTCATTCCAATATCGCATATTCTATGCTGATAATTAATTGTTGTCATCAAATACATAGTTATTATAACAAATATAAAACTTTAACAAAATATAAAGTTGGATAATAATTGATTTTTTTGGTAATTCATTTATCTGCTGAACAAGTTCAATATTAAGCAATTTAAAAAAGAACTAAAGACAAAAGATTTTTAGAATTTCACCATACATTTTCGGTAAATAACAAGATAAACAAATTAATATTGAAAATGGAGATTTATGTGTCATAAGAATGAAAATCAATGATAAACACTATGTGATAACATTTTAAGATTTTTATGAAGTAAGGAATACAATGGACAGGTTGTATGCAACTAGATGATTTGGACTTCACAGATAACCTAACTTTTCTATCCTTTACACACGAACAAATGCAAGTCAAGACAACCAGTGTCGCAGAAACCTCTGCATCAGTGCGCCTGAATATACACAAGGGAAAAAGCAAGGCTCGAATACAATACAGTGAGCACTTGATGGAGAAACTCTGGAAGAGGTGTAAAAATTCACTTACCTGAGAAGAAGCTTTGATGACCAACGATGATCTGATGCAGATGTAAAGGCGAGGATTGGTAAAGCAAGGATAGCATTTCTACAGTTGAAGAACATATGAAACTCATGACAACTGTTAACCAAAATCAAAGTCAGAATCTTCAATACTATAGGGAGATGAAACTTGCACAACCACTACAACCATCATCCAAATAGTACAAGTATTTCTAAACAATTGTCTACGTGAAATACTCAATGTCTGTTGACTGGATATCATCAGCAACCGTCTACTGTGAGAGAGAACAGACGAGTTTCCAGATGGAAGGGGAATCAGGAAATGATATTGGAAGTGAATAGGACATACATTGAGAAAATCATCAAAGTGCATTACGAAGCAAGCAGTGACTTGTAATTTCGGAGGGAACTGGAAAGGAGGAAGACTAAAGTTCTCACTGCTCTGAGAATTGGATGCAAATGTGAAAATGATGAACAGGAGCTGGAAAGGATTGTCCAGCCCAGAGTTGGATATAGGATGTTGGTTGTTAGCATATGCTCCTCCATGAGAGGTAACAAGCATAAGTAAGTAAGTAAGATTCTTCTAGTTTTCATTCTGCATTAAATATCATCTGATAACTTGAAAATCATTGATTTAAGTTGCAAAATGAAGTGTAGTTTTTGGTAGAGATTCTACAAATGCCATAGCTAAAATTATAGAGGTAATGTTTCCAGCGTAAGGTAATGAAGGCAATTAGTAGAATGCAGTTTGTTTATAATTTCAAATCTATCAACACTAAGTACATAAAATCTTAAAGGTATTGTTTGGGACCCACGTCAAATACGTCATCTCAAAGACGTTGATATGGAATGAGTTATTAAATGAGGTAGAACTTGAAAGGATCAAACACATATATTGATTAGTCAGTAAGAGATAACCACTGTTATTTTTACTACTACTATTATAATCACAATGAAATACTATTTGCAATAACTCACTTCATTCTTTATTTGTTCGCTTTATCATAAAATAAATCAAGTAGGTTAACTATGATACTTCCTTTAACAAAATTTTCCTAGTTATATGAAAGAGAAGAAATTACTTTTCTAAACTCATTTTAATCCTAAAATCTTAATCAATTTTTTCTTTTCTTTTTTTATTTATTTAATTAATGGACCAAAATTTGGACAAACTCATTTTATTACATTTGAGAAAAGCTTAGTAACATACAAGTTGTCCTTAATTAATTGATCGCTTTTTAGTTATTTTTTTTTAAAAAAAGAAATAACTATCATACTGAAAGAGGAAATGATTTTATTGTTTAATCAAAAATCAATCTGAATCAATTTTGTTTTAAAGAGAAACAAATGTGATTTGTAATTAAATTGAATTTTTTTAGTGTAAAACAATAAATTCTTCATAAATATAGTTAAACTAGTAATTGTTATGTAATAAAAATAATTTCTATTTTAATATCGTTTATTCGTTGTTTACTATAAAAAAATTATTTCCTAGGATCAATATTTTACATTTTTGTCGTGAATGCGCACTAATGAGGAGTCCAATAATAGGACGAAATGACCTTCTAGTGTTTCCAGGTTTTCCATGGTGATCTAGGTTTAATTGACTCATGATCTCAACTATTGAAATTACTATAATATTCATAAAACCCCTGTCAGAAAAAAATATGTTTAGAATATAGTTTATTAAGTAAAGCTTATTTCTTTCAATAAACAAATATTATAATTAAGTATTTCTCATTTAACTATGTATAACTAAAGTAGAAGTCAAATAACTTTCAAAGTATTTTTTAAATATTATAATAATACACTAAATGTGGAAAGATGAATCAAAGGTTTCCTTTTAAATAAATAATATAATTGTAATATCCCGATGAGTAGAAAAATTAGATTTTCTAACGTTTTGTGACTTAGTGTAAGCCACTTCTTCAGAGAATAAATAACTAAATTAGAGTTCATCCAAGTTTTTGATTTGGTTATTTATTTCTGAAGAAGTGGCTTACACGAAGTCACGAAACGTCAGAAAATCTAATGTTCTACTTATTGGGATATTACAATTATATTATTTTTATTTAATAACAATCTACCCAATGCTCAATTTACTTGAAACTATCAAGTCAAACTTTGGTAATGATACCTATAAGGTTTTGTCTATTCACCTGCTTAAACTTTTTATCAATGTTCAAATTTTTTTCTATAAGAAAGTAATTATATGATTTGATGTATTATTTTGTAAAATAACAAAGCTTGGTTCAACGAAAAGTTCTGTTTTCGGTGAATTCATTTACAAAACTGTACAATCGTAAACATATAATTTGTTCATAAAACAATAATAATCACAATAATATTGATAATAATAATAATAAAATTCTACTAAACATGGTAAGAGTGAGACAGAATAAACAAAGGCACTAAAACATTATATTTATCAAGGAAACTAATAATAATTTTGTTATAGAGAGCTTGAGTATTCATCCTGAAGATGGACACGGGAATTATAATTGGGAAGAGAATGTTTATCATGATAAGATAAAATGTTGTATATGAAATGAACTGTAATCAGGAGGATTATAAAGACAGAAGCAAATCGGTTGGAGGTAAAAGGCCCACAGAAAAGATAGAAGGGGAACCAGATGGCTGTGAAGCGAGATAAGTATAAAGAAGAAAGAAAATTATGAGACGATAAGACCATGATAGAAGAAGAGGTTGCATAATTTTTTGAGGGTACATAGTGCTTCGGTTAAACTGAGACGATGGAATGTAACTGTCATTGACAGCTATCTACTCACCATGCAAATGAGTTTGAACACAGAATTCTATTTAACTGAATGACTTGTGTTCACAGGGTGTTTGATTATTCAACTTCTTGTCGAGTAATCTCTTTTTGTTATCAGCTAAGCCGGATAATGTTCTCTAGTGCTTTTGGATGAAATGAGCACCAAACAATTTATATACCTGGATACATATGAACAGGTAAGTTGATAAACGCACATAAGACTGATCAAACTAAATAATTTATGATTAAGATTATTTGTGAACACTGATCGGCTGAAGAACACTATTTGCAAAGCTGCTGCAAAGAACGGTTTATTTAGAGTCAAAAACGTTTTAGGATATCTGTAGCTTATTCACCTTTGAAATCAATGTTCACTTAGTGTTTTCTTTTAAATAGAGGTTATTTGTACTGTCGGTGGTAATGCTTTTACATTCTTATCAGTAAATATCTCTGATCCTACTGATTACAGTTCATTTCATATACAACATTTTATCTTATCATGATAAACATTCTCTTCCCAATTATAATTCCCGTGTCCATCTTCAGGATGAATACTCAAGCTCTCTATAACAAAATTATTATTAGTTTCCTTGATAAATATAATGTTTTAGTGCCTTTGTTTATTCTGTCTCACTCTTACCATGTTTAGTAGAATTTTATTATTATTATTATTATCAATATTATTGTGATTATTATTGTTTTATGAACAAATTATATGTTTACGATTGTACAGTTTTGTAAATGAATTCACCGAAAACAGAACTTTTCGTTGAACCAAGCTTTGTTATTGTACATCTCACTGGGTGTTCTTGTGTCTCTTGCATAGATTCTTCAAAATAAAGTATTTTAAAAATTCTTTTTTCAGAAATCGTGATGTTTTCTATCAATCTACGGTTTCAATAAACTTCTCTAATGTCTAATGAATAGCTCTGTTTTACAGATTTGGTTCTGATATAAGTTTTAAATGTGGATGTTTGGATTCCAATTATCTTTTAATCATGATTGACATACAAAAATACGTTTAACTAGTTTTTTTAATGATAATTCATATTGTATTTTGTCTAAATGTGGTTCATAGATTTTCGTTTCCACTTATAAACTTATTTTCCTGTTAGCTTGATTCGTAATTACCTTAACTATTCTTTTTATTTATTGTTTGAAATAGAATCTAACAGATAATATCTATGAATATAAAGAATTAAATAGTATGAACCGGGTAACAACTTACTGTAGATCACAATTAACTAGTATCCTGATTACGCCTTAACTAGAAAATTATCTACAACGTTATTCAAGTCGCTGTTAGAGAAATGCACGGAAATGACTTTTCTTGATCTAGATAGTTTAGTATAATTAATTTGAATAGAAAAACAGTTTTTGATTGCTTGGTTTAACGTTCATCAAATTTTTTTCGAAATCTCATGTAATAAGCTGTTGTTGTCCATTAAACATAATTTCATTCACATTACCTTCATTGCTTTAAAGTATTTTCTAAGAAAACAATTTGTTATGATCCACAATAAATTCACTTGAAGAGAATACTTTTCTGCATTAAGTGAATGATTTGCATAAAAATATCAGTCAATCACGGAGACATATGTATTGAGTACAGTGTAGAGATTTATCAACCAGACCACCTCATTGTTAATCAATAGTTTAAAAGCTATTAGCGTCTTTCTACTACTTTGGTTCAGAATAACCGCATGTATCCATAATCTTAAGACATAAAATATATATCAAAGGTAATGCACAAAATTGGATTCTGTTAGGAATTTATAAACGTTTAAAAGTTCGTCATAGTTTTATTCTTTATCAAAATTGTATTACATGAAATATCACCCTTGATTATTTTTAGTTCTAAAGTGTTATATCCCGATAAGAATAATGAATGGTAATTCATGGGATCCATTTATGGACCAATACTATGAGTATATTTTTGTCATATAATCGTTATGTAACTAAACTTCATATTCATGTCGCTCTTATTATAAGCTTTAATTTGACTTATAGACTATTACTATACGATTTACCATTCTTGAGTTATGGCCTGTCTATTAATTACTATCTCCCTCATTCACAGCCACATCTGACTAATTCCTGTACAAATGTTGTTTCATATTTTATGGTACGTTGTGGTCTGTCTGATTGATATATAAACCTAGTATGTTTGAAATAAATGATTCATATTGCAGAGGCTGAGATTAGTGTTCTAGACTCAACTGGCTGGGCTGGACATGAAGCGAGACCAATAAGGACTCTAGACTGGTAGCACGTGTTTTACGCGTCACTGGTTCAATCGGTAATTCGCTGCTCTCCAATTGGCGGTATCGTTGCGTTATCCAATAAACAGGGCACACAGGATCACAAGTTATAACATAAAGAAAAGTTATATAAATGGTAGGAAGATTTATGAAAATGTCAACATGTACAACTATCTAAATGAACAGAGTTAGTTTTAAAAACGGTTGCAATAAAATAGGATTTTACAATATGATTTTCAAATAAGTAATTTCTGAACCGTTTTCATTCACAAAAATGTCTTAGTATTCTAATCAATTTATATTGATTCTTCGAGTGCAAAACGTGGGGTTTATCCCTAACTGATTTTTTTACTTTTGCATTTCAGTCAAAAATGATCAAACTTCAAGTAGATAATACACATTATGGTTTGTTAACTTTCATTTACTACAGATTATTTTGTAGTTATCATTACTAATTTTATATAAATTATATTGATTCTTGCTAATCATTTTAAATTACTATGTAAACACTGTATTAGTATGCGTAATTAACCAAAATGCAACAAGATATTTTGTTTTGTCATTTGAGTTAAAACTAACATTTCAAAGTATTCGTTCAACTCTACTAACATAATTAGTTGTAAGCTTATACGTATTGTAAAAATCCAGATTAGTGAATCAAAATCAAAAAGGAACGGCGATGAAACATTTACTATAAAAAAACAACTAATTTAATGGGAATTCTCTATAATTAAACATACTGTGGTGTGGGTTACTTATATCCATATAAGTAGTATATAACGGTGGTCAGGCATAGAAAGAATGGAAACGGAACAGAATTTGTATGAAAAGGCATGAACAATGAAATCTGAGACAATGAACTGATATTAGCAAAGAAACAGTGAAGTTTGAGACGATAGATTGATATTTTGCAAAATTAACGATTTACTATATGGTTCACAGGTTTTATTGAGATGCTCTGTAATTTTGTGTCAAATGTATTTGATTGTCCTCACTCGTGTTCTTGCTAACTGCGATACTTTCCTTGCTTAGATTATTTCACGTTACACAGTTATGAAAATTTAATTAGAAATTCCATTTCAACATTGATATTTATTAGTTAAAAGGAAATGTAGTACAAACGTCAATCAACTTTAATAGATTTTACACAGAAGATTATTTGACAAATTAATGCATACTATCATCGAAAATTGATAAAAATGAAGCAATTCTACATATATTGATTAGAGATTACTTACATGTTGTCTATTTCATTAGTTTATGATTATGAATGTGATTGTATGGACTTTCTATCAAGTCTATTATTTTTATTTTGTGTATTTTTCTGTAATAACTATATTATTTTAATAAACTTATTACTATGAAATTGTTTTGTTACTTGCTTACTTACTTACCCTGTTACTCCCAATGGAGCATAGGCCGCCGACCAGCATTCTCCAACCCACTCTGTCCTGGGCCTTCTTTGTTTTGTTAATCAACGTTATTTTTAAATGATGAAATTTATTGATCGATCGAAATTTAATAAAATTCCAACGTTTCGTCCAGCAAGCTTGTCTGAACTTCTTCAGAATCAAAATTATCAAAGAAATAGATAGCGTCTTAACAATCAAATCAGATCATAGACTTGATCTGAATGAAATTTTTATTTTCATATAAAAACATTAACGCCTAATATCAACTATTAATAACTCAATCATACACATATACACACAAACAATTCATTTAGTCATTTATTTTCACATCGTGAACTTTTCAAACGAATTCCTATTTAACTGACTCATATTATTCTATTTACTAAAAATGAACATCCAAATATGATTGGATTACCACAGTACATATTCGAATGTTAAAACACTAAGTATTTCTTTGATGATTTTGACAATTACCCTGAAGAAGTCCAGATAAGTTTGCTAAATGAAACGTTAGAATTACGTTGAATTTCAATCGCTAAGATTATCTGAGATATAATTTTCACATATAACGAATTTTGTATACTGGACGCCTAAATTTTGTCGAACTATTTGTTCTAATCTTGACGAATATTCATATAAATCATATATTTTCATATATTCTATTGTTTCTTTTTAAATTTGTAAAGTTCAGTCGGATTAGTTATGAAGTAGTAACTTACCGGCGACAATGGTGGATGTTTCGCTCAGTTTCGTGAAATGGTTGAAGATAGACATTCACACCGCTGGATGCTGGCCAGTTCAGTGGTCTAGTGAGTAAGCGCTCGTGCGCGAGAACGATAGGTCCTGGGTTTGAGTCCCGTGGGGCGAGGTTGTGAATACGCACTGCTGAGGAGTCCTACAATAGTAAAAAATGTCCGTTTCGAGGTTTTCCATGGTTATCTAGCTTCAACTAACAGAGGATCTAGACTACTGAAATAACTATCATCTCCGCAAAACCACTTCTGATAAACTTTGTTTATTTATTCAAATAAACTATTTTTATTCAGAAAAACAAACAAATAAACTATTAGTCTTTAATTAATTATTCTTTAAAATTAAATTTTTTATTAAAAATTTCCTCATTTTTCTTTATAGTTTTTTTTGGATCAAAAAAATCTCATCAAAACAAACCAATAACAACTAATAAACTGGATATAAAATTTATGAAATTTAAAAATGTTGATAAAATTCCTTCATTATTATTATTAAAACAAAATGAAGATTATTCACAATTAATGAATAATCAATCAAATAAATTAATAAATTTAAATAAACATACAATTAAAACAAAATCACAAATGATAACTCAATCATCTAATGAATTATTAATGAAATCAGAAAATAATATAAAATTAACTAATAATAATAATAATAAATTAATAAAACAAAATACAAAAAAACAATTATCAATGAATTATTTCAATGAATCAATGAATTTAATTAATATTTTTGAAATTTTTTTATTGACTATTTATCAAATTTATCAAAAAAATTTATTAAATATAATAAATGAAGAAAATTTTAATCCAGTGATATTATATAATTCAACGATATATTGTAATGAATTATTAAATTCTAATGAAATCAATAAAATTGATTATTTAAATCATATCAAATTATGTAATCAATATACAATTACAAAAAAACAATCAAATCAATTTATTAATGAATTATATTTAAATAAAAAATTTCATGTAAGTTTATATTAATAAATATTTTATTACTGTAATTTTCAAAGTTGTATTTTATAGAAGAAGAAAATAATAATAATTATAAGAATATTGAAAAGATTTTGAGTAGATCGTTAGATTCCATTCTGAGGTACGATTTCAACAGTGTTTGTAAAACAAAATAAACAAACAAATCAATTAGTGAGTCTGGTAAACTTAAAATCATTTGGGTAATCTGAGAGAAAAAATATTTCAATAGTTGAAATCATGAGTCAATTGAAACTAGACCACTGTCGTAAACCTGGAAGCACTGAACGGCCATTTCGTCCTATTATGGGACTTCCCAGCAAAGCACATCTACGATCCTGTCTCCCGCGAGATTCGAACCCAGGAACTATCAGTCTCGCGCGCGAGCGCTTAACCAGCTAGACCACTGAGCCAGCGTCCAATGGTGTTAATGACTAACTTCAACCAATCCACGAAGTTGCGCCACCGTACACCATTGTCTTCAGTGAATTGATATCTCACAACAGACCTGGTCCCACACGAGGGCGACACGGCCGTCTAGTGCTTCCAGTTTTCCATGGTGGTCTAGCTTCAATTGACTCATGATTTCAACTATTAAAATTTCTAAAATTCTACACAAAACCTTTTCTGATAAAAAAATATTCACAGGAAATAGATAAAGAAAAAGGTATTTTTTGTTGTTATTATTATTAACAAATATTAATTGCGAATGACTAATAATTATCCATCGATATCATGGTTATAGTGAGTAGTAAAGAGATTGATGGATAATGGTAAAACGTTTGTAATCACCTAGTGACTAACGCTAAAATTAGATATTTCTTTAGGATTTTATTCTTAGTACATATCCATATTTGTACAAATTAGGATTATAATACTGATACTTAATGTTTTTATTTATTCTGTTTTATATCAGAATTTAAAATTATTCACAACAAATATTACCAAATTTCATATAGTTCATTATGTATCTCATGGGATATTTAAATTACTTAAACATGGGAAAAGGGTATGCAGTTGAATTGATATCCAGTAACTGTATCATAACAAGTGTCTCGACATTTTTTAACTGGTTATCTTGTAGAGATGAAGAGGAATTTCTTGACAAAATATTGAGTCAAACAGATGACTCCCTAAAGGCAATGATAATACACGTTCTATATCATCCTTTTTGGAGTTTTATAAAGAAATACTTATTTTATGGCTGATTTACCAGTAGACATAGCGGTGTTCATCTACTAGCGTGACCATTTAACCCTTTTAAGTAAACTTTTAAAGAAATATATCATACTTCCAGTCAACTTTTATGCTTTCCTAATCCTTTCGGTCTAAAATATAAACAATAAAAGTAAAATTGTAGTATAGTGTGTATTAATGTGAATATGTATGTAGAACACTTTAAAGCATACCATTGAATGGGATTTATTATACATGAAAATATTAAAGCTGGATAGATAATAAGAAAAATGTATACAATTATATGTAATATAAAACGACAAAATACTAAAACTGTTTAAACTATTGAAGTAATTCACTTTTTTTTCAGAATATTACATATTTATACTTTGATCTGGAATTTTACTACATATAATCAAATATTGGAGAATGTTTATTATCGTTATTTGAATAAAATCAAATCAATGTTATCCATGTTACTAGTTAACATTATAATGATTTTAAAACAAAGCATAATGTAACTAGTGGGTATCATTGCCAAGATTGGACATGATAGTTTCAAATAAATTAAGCATTAGATAGAGAAATAATCATAAATATATGTTTTCTTATATCCCAAAAGTAGGAAAATTGAATTTCTATTGTTTCGTGACTCAATGTAAGCTACTTCTTTATAGTAGATAAATAAACGAATTGAATTAACACAATTTTAAATAGTATCGGCGTACCATTGTTTTCTATTTACTCTGAAGAAGTGTCTACGTTAAGTCACGAAACGTCAGGAATAAAAATTTTATACTCATTTGGATACAACAAAGAATATATTTATTATAATGTAATTATTTGAAGGGATATAGTAACGATCTTCATCTTTATTGAATGTGAAACCAGATTTTTAGATCAAAACTAAATTTTAAGCGTGGAAATATATCGTAATGTGAATTCTTGATCAAATACGATTAAATTGGAAAAAAGCTAAAACAAGCCGATTAAAAATATCACATTAGTTTACGAAGCTCTTTTCTACCACTCTGGATTATGCTTATAGATATGGACTTCTTAGGTAAAAATGTTAGTCAACTGTAATCCTTAAATTCACTTGGTACTGTTTACTTGAATATTCCCATTGATGTTCACGACTGCAATTGATCAGTCTCTTATTGGGATATATGCAACAGGTGTGGATTTCCTTGATATTGCCTTAAGTTAGAGGCATTATAACAAAGGTGGATGGTGGCTAACAATCCACACACGATGCATATATACTGATAAGAGATTGATCAGTTGCATTCGTGAATATCAATGGGAATATTCAAGTAAACAATACCAAGTGAATTTGAACTTCATCTCATTGCACAAGCAAGTGACTATCAGGACTCAGCAGTTAGGTGAATAACGCGATGGCTTTCGAAGAGAACGGTACTGGGTTCGAGTCGCGGAGTAAGCATCAACTCAGATATAGGAACATCCAGCTGACAAAACACGCATCTTGTATTTCACTACTAGCCACTATCCATCTTTGCTTATAAGTGTAATCCTTCTTTACAGAAGTCAGAAGATAATTGAAAGTTATTCAGCGTGGATATATGAACGTTCCATATTATTTCTTTTCTATTAAGTCAACAGATTAATGTCAATAGGCTTTTTATTCTTCAACTATGTTAGTTACTTTCCAATTATATTATTGTATTTAGCTTCCCGCTAATAAAGATTGCAAATTATATTTACTGTCTGACATCTTGTTGAGTTTCTCTCACTCTGTTGAAGTCTAGTGTGAACTTAAAATTCATACATATTTTCATCATAACGTATATTGTCTATAACTGACTTAGCGAATGATGTGAAATGTTCAATAACATATGAAAAGGAAAATGGTTTATATGAAAATTTAATTTATTTATTATGAATTATGTTCATAGAATAAAAATACTTTACTGATTACAACAATTGGCTTTTTGTTACAGTATGTTCGACTCACGAAATACTGACGAAATACCTCTCCAAACCTGTTAGAGTTAATGCTTCACATTTTGTCAAGCTATTTCTCAGGAAGTATGAGTTTGTTTCTTGGGATATTCCTAAGTATAACTGACTAAAAAATATTTCTATGCTGAATATTGTTGAAATTAATTGGTGGATTTGATGTGAAGCAATTATGAAATGTATATTCTGTTTCAAATATACGTTTGGTGAATTGACTTCAATAATGTATCACATGTGATACAGTCAATCATTTGAGAACATTACATCATTACTAATCAGATCAGTATCAATTTTCATGATATTAAATCCTTTTATCTACTTTGTTTTCACCTACAAAAACTCTCACATATTCATCGAAACGACTTTCTTAATCAGCCAATAAATTTGAGATGAGAGGTTTTTGAAAGAATGATTTTATAAACTGTTGGACAACTCAGGTTTTGGATTAGAAGTTAGAAACACTGGTCATAATTGCATTATTATAATGTTGTGAGGACATATTGTTCTTGCCGTATAAAATAAAATTACGAATTAGCAAGAAGAAAAGTTAAAGAGTAAACGACTTTTAACGTACAACAAACTTGCGAATTCCTAACTTTCGTCGTTTTTAACACAATAGGTACTGCTGACATTTACTCTGTAATTATAGATTGGCTTCAGACTATAGAAAGGGGTATTACTCTGTCGGTAGAAAACTTTCTGGACTTTAGTCGTTCACTTAAATTTCATTTTGTTGACACATATAATTTAAGATACTGGCTTTGTTACATTCAATGCTGCTGATCTGTTGAACATACATTATCAAAATGATAGACTTAAAATATAAACAACATTTTAGGATGCATACGTTCTGTGAGAATCACCTCGCAAAGAATTGTATCTAGGAAAATAACTAGAAAAACGTCTTTTTATGTTTTAACTTATTGATAACAATTATTGATTTGAAAGAGTTAAGTTCAAATTATCACTTCCGTTTTTATATGATGTTATCCAGGAGTAAGTCTAATCGTATTGACTAATAATAATAAATCGATAACAATATAACAAAATGCTGATTTGACTTCAAATTTCCTGAACGGATAACTGACGCTAATAATCTTTCTCCGATAAGTTCAATTATACGATCAGACTGATATCTCGCCTGTAAAATTTGGATGGTGGACAGATACATGTTAAAGTACGTTATCTGAAACTGCTGGATGATGAACTACAATTTTTAATGTATAGATATTATTTGAGATTGATTTGTGCGAAGTATATTTCTGCGATGCATTACGTGCAAGACCTGGCAACGACAGCGGAAAATGCTGCAAGCGAAAGCAGTATGAGACAACTATATGACACAACGAAGAACCTGGTAGGGAAACATAATAAACCAGAGCGACCAATGCAAGTCAATCATTGAGATTCAAGAACAGAGGAATATGTGGGTAGAGCACTTCGAGAGACTTCTGAATAGGCCAGCTCCATTGAATCCACCGCACATCGAAGCAGCACACATAGACCTTCCTGCAGGTGTCCCTTCACCAATAATCAAAAACATCAGCATGATCATCAGACAAACCAAGAGTGGGAAAGCGGCTGGACCTGACAGTATACCAGCTCAAGCACTGAAGTCAGACGTAAAAGTAACTACAAACAAGCTGCATACTCTATTTGGCAAGATTTGGAAGGAGGAATAAGTGCTGACAGACTGGAAAGAAAGACACCTCATCAAGAAACTGAAGGAAAGAACTCTGACAAATGTGGGAACTACACAGGCATCACACCACTGTCGGTACCAGGAAAGGTTTTCAACAGTGTTGTTGAACCGAAAGACAGATCCAATAGACACCCAACTATGAGATCAACAGGATGGGTTTCGTAAGGATTGGTTATGCACAGACTAATTCGTGACACTAGGAACCATCGTTGAACGTTCGATTGAATGAAACTCTTCACACAACTTCTTTGTCTACGAAAAAGCGTTGGACAGTCTGGATAGGAGAACATTATGGAAGCTTCTTCGACACTATGAACTACCTGAGAAACTCATCAACATCAACCGGAATTCATGCGACGAACCACAGTGTGAATTCGTGCATGGAGGACAGCTGACAGACACATTCCGAGTAAGGATCGAAGTCGGACAAACATGCTTAATCTCACTCTCTTTCTCTCATCTGGTGGTTGGCCAGATTATGAAGACCTCCAAATCTGAGGGGAATCACGGAATACAATGGACAGCTCGAAATCAATTAAAGGATTTGGACTTCGAATATGACCTAGCTCTTCTATCCCATGTGCATCAACAAATGCAGATGAAAACATTTGGTGTGACTGCAGCCTCAGCACACACAGGTGAAAAAGCAAGATGATAAAACACAACAGGGAGAAAACCAATCCAATCTCATTTAATGGAGGAGCTATGGAAGAGGTGGAACGTTTGACGTAGCTGGTCAGCATCATCATCGATGAGCAAGGAGGATCTGGCGCAGACGTAAATATGAGGACTGGCAAAACAAGGTCCTCATTCCTACAAGTGAAGAACACATGAAACGTAAAACAACTGTCAGCCGATATCAAAGTCACGATCTTCAATACGAACGTCAAGACATGTTTACTATAGAGAGATGAAAGTTGCAGAACCACTATAACCATCATCCAAATAGTACAAGTATTTCTAAACAATTGTCTACGTGAAATACTCAATGTCTGTTGACTGGATATCATCAGCAGCCATCTACTGTGAGAGAGAACAGACGAGTTTCCAGATGGAAGGGGAATCAGGAAATGATATTGGAAGTGAATAGGACATACATTGAGAAAATCATCAAAGTGCATTACGAAGCAAGCAGTGACTTGTAATTTCGAAGGGAACTGGAAAGGCGGAAGCCTGAAGATAAGATTGCACCAATAACTAAAAGCAGACATGAAAAGGATGAACAGCGGCTGGAAACAACTGGAAAGGATTGTCCATGATAGATTTGGATGAAGAATGCTGGTGAGCAGCATATGCTCCTCCACGAGGGGTAGCAGGTGTAAGTAAGTAAGTGAGTAAGTATATTTCCGCAATAATACAGTCCGAGTTATATTCATGACTCATCATATTCATTCATTTCAGAAATCGCCCATTAAATCAGTTTACTATCAAGTTATACTCATAAAAGTTTGTTTAAGCGTTTCGTAATGGTTACTAGCGAAATCCTATAAGTTGTAAAGGATGAGTTTGCTGAAGTGATTCTATGCAATACAATGTACTAAATTGTGATAAGAATAGTAACTGTTTATAAAGCCATTTGTAGGAAAGCTTTTTATATAACTTTATGTAATAATGAATAAATTGACATCATTATCTAGATATTTCCATGTATAATTTGTGTATGAATCTTTTGATTCTAAATAATGTATCTGATATAACAGGATGAAAAGGCGAAATTACATTCATTTATTCATAGTGACATTTTGTTCAACATTACTTCCGTTTAAATTCACTGTGATAATTACTCTGTGTAGTGTTGGTTTTGATTTCCCGTATGATATTTTATTCGTCATAAAACTAATTTGTTTGAGTGTGGTTTGTTCATGAAACGAGATTCATTGTATTAGCTTAACTTAAACTATACTTAGCATGACACGCAGCATGTGATTTATTATAATTCTAGATATTTTTCATGTATGTGACTTTTTGTTAATTAGTAGACAAAATGGGTGAACAATCAATATATCAATATGTGTATTTCCGAATAGGGTCGCCGTCGTGTTTTGGGTTTAATAAGTCTTCACTTATACTAATCTTATGATTCTTACTTCACATCGTGGGAACTACAGAGTTTCTTTGTTCTTTCAGTTATGAGAATAAACGTCACATTCATGACAGTACATTATTCAAATATAAGATGACAACGATAAGTTTGGTAATAAGTTCTTGTTTTATCGTATGTTACAGGATTATAGAAGAATTCTGAGAACTTTCACTATATGAAACTTGACATCTATGGATCTTTCGAATACTGAAATCTTTATTTTTTGATAAGTCAGTATCTGTCAATTTTTAGATGACGATTAAATACATCAATTTATAATTGAAAATTTTGAATGAAAACGATTTTTAAAATCTAACGAATGATAGTATCATAGTTTTAGTTCTAATTAATGATGATTAAAATGAATGTGCAAAGCCATTTAACTTTTATCTAAGTTTACAAATCACAGTAAAAATATTACAAAGGTACATTTGATTGATTCATTTTCTTTAATATTATTTTTACAGGAGTATACATTTAATTCGCACAATCGTATGCATATATTAACTGCGCTGATGAAACAATATAGTGCATACTCTCCATCATGTGTATCTAAACAATCAAGAGTATCATTATGCAAATTGGCTTGTTTGTTTAATCCTTTCAATAACCAATATTCAGAGGATATGCCCTTACAATCTGAAGAATCTGATTCTGTGGATGACGATGGGCATACTTGTGATATGAATTCCATGAAACTAGAAGTAGTAAGTTTTTCATGGTTGTTATATTAGTTATATAATATCTTTCACATTATATGGTCTAAATATCAGCTACTCAAATCTTTCAGATTGTAATTTTCTGAAAGTGGTAAGCAAATCCGGAAAATACGTGATCTCAAATGAAGACGAACGTTTGTTAACTATCACACGAAAAAATATTCATTTAAAGGTTTTACTCATAAATAAAGTTGAATTTATGAATAGTATTAACTCAGTCTTTCACATGTTATTACATTCGATCATTTCTTGATATAAAATTTGGAATATTTATTGACAAGTAAATTGTTTCTTGGAGCAAAGCGAATTTTCTCCTTGGTCTGACATATATATATATATATATAATTGACCAAGGGATTGTGTATCGTAGGTCAATGTTCATTAAATCAAAAGTCAGTTACATCAGTTCATTTTCTTACATTCTATGATAGGAGAACTGATTATGAATCATGCAAGTTTTAAACAGTGAATAATTTCAAAATGAAACATAGCATGGACAGTACTTTTCATAATCTTATTTTCTTATTAGACTTGTTTTGAGCTTTTAGAATTTCAGAAAAGCATCTGCTTTTATGATCCAATTTCCAAACGCTTCAAGAACAAATGAAGATTATCCAGTCACTGACTATTTATCTTTACATAAAATGTACAGTCATTGCTTTATCGTGATAATCACTTGTAACTTTTTGACTAATTCATTTCCTCAACGAATGTATAAGCCTTTTCATAAAGAATACAGTAATAAACAAACAGGTGCAAGTGAACGGTAAACTAAGTTGATTAAACTAAAGTACTTTGCATCTTCATACAGAGATCTATCCCAGCTTGCATAATTGACAATTTGGCTCTAACTTTTTGCCTATGATCACTTTAAATGCTTCAAAATTATGAACTGATTATTTCATAGCTTTTTGCCTGTATAAGACTGAAGTCTGTCTCCTTATTGTTTTAATGCTTATTTTAAACTAATCATTTAGCCACTCAACCTATAGATGTCAATACTATTTTATAATTTTTGACAATTCCTATCTTAGATAAAGGAAAATGAAAAACAAGATAATTCAGTTCGCGAGGAAGCCACATCACACCGACTTCACCAAAAACACTTGGCAAAAACGGAAGAGCATACCTCCAAAGGAATGCAAAATTCTTATACAAAATCAGAGACAAACAAACAAGTGAAATTTGGTAGAGTAACAGGATTGAGTTCGAGTTTTGTCACAGAAATTCTGTTTTCTCTCTATCCAGTTCTTTTTACTGAACATTCAGACTTAGCTTGTGAAGGAGTCAAGTCTCTGAAAGCTAGAGCGACTTATGAAATATGGTCAAATGTATGTAGTTGTATAACCATTTATTTATTTTTCATTCCAACATTTTTGTTCATTTACATATAATTTTGGTTACTAATCCTGTCTAAGTTTATTTGATAGCAAAATGATGTCTTAGAAATATTTTAGTTAAAAAATTATCTATGAGATATTATCATTTGTGAGGGTTTAAAACTTTCCACTGTCTGCATTTCTGGAGTATATTATTCAATCACTGTTGACAGATGGTCTCCTTGATTAGAAGTCTTATTAATGCTTGTATTTGTTTGTTGAGTACTGACTAGCGATGGAACCCACTACTCACATGTGTTCAATTTACCTTTCGTCTATTAAACATAGATGTTATTATTCTTGATAATAAGAGAGTTAGATATCTAACATTTCAAAAGGCAGAACACTTGTTTTTCCTCTATTTGTGATAACAAGGTTTAATGAATTAAACAAACATGGATAGAGTAAAACATATTTTTTTACTAATGTTTACTTTTATTGTTTATATTTAAATCACTGTTAGCTGATATAAAATACTATTTTGAGATTGATAATATGAAATCCTAAACTGAATGGAAATATCATCATACAATACCGTAGAGTATACATAATTCTAAGTCAGCTGATGAAACATTATAAGTGATGATGGCTAAAATCAATTTCCACAAGTGAATATATTCAATTTATATAGAAGCAGTGTGGGTGAGATCATGATGAGGTCAAGCCAGTAGGAATATATATATATATATATATATATATATATATATATATATATATATATATATATATATATATTAATAGGGTAGACAAAATGATAAGCTTGGTAGTAATTACAAAACCCGATAGTTAATTGATTATAATAATGATGATGGTGAACAAATTATTGTAGAACAAGATGTTCTGAAAATTTAGAGTAGGAACAATCATAAGAATGGAAGAACCGATGGATTTTTTTTGGGGGGGGGGAGGAGTTAAACGACATAATAATCTAAATAATTTTAAGAATATTGTAGTAATAGTTTTAAAATATAGATGTTAACTAAAGTGTATGATAACGTGTTATTGTAGTTATGTGAATAATGGTAGAGAGAATGAGGAATATTTGTGAAGCTTACAGATTAATTGGAAAAAAACTGAAAAAAGAAATGTAGAAGTAACAGTAAATTAATCATCAAGAAAATGTCAGTTGAACTTAAAATACGAAATATTTTACTTAGAAAACTAATTCATATTTGAAAGTCAAAGCAGATGAAAAGAAATAAAGTCCCATTATTCTACAACGTTAACTGTTTTCACATTATGAGATAGAATCCGTTAATCTGTGGTTTTAAGCAAATTCTAGCTCATAATAATAGACAGATATTCAAATATATAAAATAACAATATATGAAGTCTAATTATACTACTTAAATAATTCTAATGATGTTTGATAGGGAACAAATAATTGCAAATGTTTTAAAAGACGTGTACAAAACAGAAGTTAATGCTTAATTTTTACTTTCATTTCAGGTCTTGTTATTGATTAATTCAATAGAAAAAGATTATACTCGATCAAAGTCACCTGATTTAAAATCGCTTAGATTTGATAACCGAATGATCAGCCAAGATATGTTAAATAACAATAACTTCAATGAGTGTTCATTTGAAGAAAATAAATTGAACTCTGAACAGTTAAGTCTAGCTAGTGCTTATTGTGGTTTATGGTCTGGACTTTTGGGGAAACGATCCGATATGCAACAAGATCAAATACCGCCAGAACTCTGTGATATTCAAGATTTATCAGGCAAACGTTTACACTATGTTCGACTAGCACAAGCCAAATTTAAAAGACCTGTTGTTACAAATTCAAATTTTAAAACTGTTAAACTTCCAGATGATATAACACCTTTATCACCAGTTGATACAACTATTTCAAAGCAAAATGAAAACAAGAATTACCTTTCAACAAATAATAATGTATATTTAAAAAATAATTGGAAAAGTTCTATGGATGATTTATCAAGAATTGAAGAGCCAAATGCACCATCAATTTCATTCACTCGTGAATGGTTTAAAAAAACTCTTTGGAAAGATAGACAATCCGAGAAATCTTAAGATTTATTCTTTTATAGTTTCGAATTACTTTCTTAGATTCATAAAAGTTTTATTTGAGCATTATTTATAATTATTGCTTATTTAATTTTGAACATGACATACATTCTTTGCCTTTATCATCTAAAAATTACTGTTTTGAGTAAAACAATTATATTATACAGGTAAATATGAGGTAAAACCTTGGTGTGTGCTACTTTTACCGACATAAATAGTATATGTTGTTAGTCGTGAACAGAATGTCTGGTAGCAGAGAAACAAGAGGATCAAACGGTAAAGAATGGAAACAGAATACAATTTATATGAAAACGCAAGAACAATGAAGTCTGAGTCATTTTGAGACAACTGATGGACATTTCGCAAATTAAACATTTACTATTTGATTGTTAGATTTTATTAACAAGCCCTGTAATTTTGCGCCAAATGCATTCGATTGTCCCCACTCGTGTTCTTGTTCGCTACAAAACCTTTTCACAACTATCTACTTTTACATCTATTATAAGTTTCTTGTAACTCATTTAAAGTAAATATGTTCAAAGTTATCTGAAGACAATTATATTAGAAGTAAAAAAGGTTGTTGATTAATTGTTCAATGAATTTGAAAATGATGTGAATTTACTTTACTGCTTTCTTGATAATTTGAACTTTAGAAAAAACTCACAAAATGTAAGACATTATTCTCACTTTAGAACTTTCGTTTAAATTTGATCGAATAGTTTCACAGTATTTGGGCGCCGAGTTAATGTGAGACATTAAAGAGGAAGAATGTATTTGTAAAATCTTAGCGAATGAATTTTGAAGTAAATCCAACGTTTCGCCTGGCAATTTAATGCATCATGTGACATTTTCGATTCATATCATATATAAAAAATTATATGTTTTCTTAATATTCACCGACGGAAGACATTATATAGTGAATGAAATTTCTTATCACTTACGTATACACTTACTTACTTACTTACTTACTTACTTACTTACTTACTTACTTACTTACGCCTGTTACTCCTCGTGAAGGAGCATAGGCCACTCACCAGCATTCTCCATCCAACCCTGTCCTGGGCAATCCTTTCTAGCTCCGTCCAGTTGTAATTCATCCTTTTCATATCTGCTTCTATAATCCGACGCAATGTGTTCTTTGGCCTTCCTCTTTTTCGCCTCCCTTCAGGGTTCCAAGTTAGGGCTTGCCTCGTGATGCAGTTTGACGGTTTGCGTAATGTATGTCCTATCCATTTCCATCGTCTTTTCCTAATTTCTTCTTCAGCTGGAAGTTGGTTTGTTCTCTCCCACAGAAGGCTATTGCTGATGGTATCCGGCCAGTGGATGTTGAGTATCTTGCGTAGGCAGCTATTTATAAATACTTGTACTTTCTTGATGGTGGTTGTTGTAGTTCTCCAAGTTTCAGCTCCATACAGTAGAACTGCCTTGACGTTCGTATTGAAGATTCTCACTTTGATATTGGTTGAAAGTTGTTTTGAGTTCCATATGTTCTTCAATTGTAGGAATGCGACCCTTGCTTTGCCGATCCTCGCCTTTACGTCTGCATCTGAACCTCCTTGTTCATCGATGATGCTTCCTAGGTATGTGAAGGACTCTACATCTTCCAGAGTTTCGCCATCAAGAGTGATTGGATTGCTGTTCTGCGTGTTGAATTTGAGGACCTTGGTTTTCCCTTTGTGTATGCTGAGGCCTACTGATGCAGAGACTGCTGCTACACTGGCTGTCTTCATCTGCATCTGTTCGTGTGTACGTGATAGGAGGGCTAGGTCGTCTGCGAAGTCCAAATCGTCTAATTGATTCTGAGTTGTCCATTGTATTCCGTGTTTTCCTTCAGATGTCGAGGTCTTCATAATCCAGTCGACCACCAGAAGAAAGAGGAAGGGAGAGAGTAAACAGCCTTGTCTGACTCCAGTCCTTACTTGGAATGCATCTGTCAGCTGTCCTCCATGCACTACTTTGCACTGTAGTCCGTCGTATGAGTTCCGGATAATGTTGACAATCTTCTCAGGAACTCCGTAGTGTCGAAGAAGTTTCCATAATGTCCTCCTATCTACACTGTCGAATGCCTTTTCATAATCAATGAAGTTGATGTATAGTGATGAGTTCCACTCCACTGATTGTTCGACGATGATCCGTAGTGTTGCAATTTGGTCTGTGCACGACCGATCCTTACGGAATCCAGCTTGTTGATCTCGAAGTTGGGCGTCTACTGCATCCTTCATCCGGTTCAGCAACACTCTGTTGAAGACTTTCCCTGGTATTGACAGTAGTGTAATGCCTCTGTAGTTTTCACATTTGCTCAGATCTCCTTTCTTTGGAATCTTGACGAGGTGTCCTTCTTTCCAGTCCATTGGCACTTGTTCCTCCTCCCAAATCTTTTTGAATAGAAGGTATAGCATGCTTGTGGTTGCTTCGATGTCTGATTTCAGTGCTTCAGCTGGTATGTTGTCGGGTCCTGCTGCTTTCCCGTTCTTGATTTGTCTGACGGCCATTCTAATTTCTTCCGTCGTTGGTGGGTTGACATCTATAGGAAGATCTATGTGTGCTGCTTCGATGTCCGGTGGATTCATTGGAGCCGGCCTATTCAGGAGTTCCTCGAAGTATTCCACCCATCTGTTACGCTGTTGTTGAATTTCGGTGATTGGCTTGCCTTCTTTGTCTTTGACCGGCCTCTCTGGTTTACTGTATTTCCCTGCTAGTTTCTTCGTTGTATCGTAAAGCTGTTTCATATTTCCTTCTCTAGCAGCTTTTTCTGCCGTCGTTGCTAGTTCTTCCACGTATTTCTTCTTGTCGGCTCTAATGCTCCTCTTCACTTGTTTGTTTGCTTCTATGTATTCAGCTTGTGCTTGACTTTCTCTGCTCGTGTTCGGCTGTTGTTAATTGCTGCCTTCTTGTTCTTCCTTTCTTTGATCTTGTCCAGTGTTTCTATAGAGATCCATTCCTTATGATGGTGTTTCTTTAGGCCCAGAACCTCTTGACACGTTGAAGTTAATGCTTCCTTGATGCCTTTCCAGTTGTCCTCCATACTAGTTTCTTCTTCTTTCAGTAGATCTTGTAAGGCTTGGAACCTGTTGTTGAGAGCTATCTTGAATTCATTGAGTTTGTCAGTATCTCGAAGGAAGGCTGTATTGAACCTTTGTAGTGCTGTTTGTCCACTTGTCCAGTTCTTTTTTAGCTTCAGTTTTAAATTGGCTACAACTAGGTGGTGATCTGAAGCTACGTCAGCACCTCTCCTGGTTCTCACATCTTCCATTGTCCTTCGGAATTTTTTGTTGATGCAAATATGATCTATTTGGTTCTCTGTAGTGTGGTCCGGTGAGATCCATGTAGCCTTGTGTATACGCTTGTGTGGAAATATTGTGCCTCCTATGACCAATTTGTTGAATGCACATAGATTTGCAAATCTTTCTCCATTTTCGTTTCTCTCTCCCCAGTCCATGTCGTCCCATAATATCTTCATATCCAGTGTTGTCTATTCCGACTTTGGCATTTAGATCTCCCATCAGAATAGTTAGGTCCTTTCTTGGCATTTCTCAATGATTGACTGCAGCCGCTCGTAGAACTGATCTTTAATGTCGTCGTTGCTATCATTGGTGGGTGCATAACATTGGATAATATTCATTAAGATCCCCTCCTTCTTTGTTTTGAATGATGCTTTGATGATTCTGGATCCGTGAGACTCCCATCCTACAAGTGCATTTCGTGCTACTTTGGACAGCATAAGAGCGACTCCCTGAGTGTGTGGAGCATTGTCCTCCTCGTGACCGGAGTATAGCAGCATCTCTCCCGTAGCTAGCCTTTTCTGTCCAGCTTGGGTCCAGTGGGTTTCGCTGATTCCCAGTACTGCTAAGTTGTATCTCCTCATTTCCATTGCTATTTGACTGGTCTTCCCGGTTTCCCACATTGTTCGAACGTTCCATGTACCTATAAAAATTTTTGCTCTGGTTGTTAGAAGGGGCATCGGCCTCGTGGCTTCCGAAGGAACTCGGCTTTCACCATGAAGCGTCATAATTCTTCTAACTGAAGACCTTCTAACTCCCAGGGCAGAGTTTAAATGGTTTGAATAATTTTTTCTGGTAAGCGTTTTTTTAGCGAGTTAGTTTTCTACGGGATGGGGACGCTAACCCCATGCCCAACCCTCCTCCTTTACCCGGGCTTGGGACCGGCAGTAACCCTATTAGAGCTACAGGCGGAGTTACGTATACACACAATCTATTATCTTAACACCTTTCGTTTTACACACTAATGTAAATACCTACTTTATACATTGTTAACATTGATTGAATAACCTATTCAGTATACAGTGAACCGGAAAAACATGTACCTATTTATATTCGATAATTTTGATGTTTGATTATATTTTCTTGAAAAAGCTTTGACCAGATTGCCAGGGGAAACGTTAGATTTTCTTCAAAATTCATTCTCTGAGATTTTACAAATACATTCTTCCTCTTTAATTATTCGCACTTGTTCATTTGAAATTGACTGAGATATGATTTGTAAAACTTTTCATAAGGATTAAAGCTAGAAAATGTAGTCTTAATTGAATGTCACACGGTACTACGTTTGTCTTAATACTCCACTAATATTGAATTTCTATGTTGAATAAATCAAATGTAAGCAGTAATTTAGAGAATGCGCTGATAAAGTAATAGTTTCCAATTTAAAATTTGGGAAACGATTGATATATATCATTTAATTTTGTTTAACGTGAATAAAAACTGTAAATACATCTTATAAATGTCTTTAATAGCCACTATCTAGCTTCCATACTCAATTAGCTGATGTAACAAATTTTCCATCCATCATACACTAGATGCGTGGATTCCAATGTATTCATCTTTCACTTCTTAAAAAGATAGAAACGAAAAAAATCATGTTAACCACTATGTTGTTTCGGTTTGAGTTTATCACTATTATGTAAGTAACTTATAATAGTCTATGAGCATATGTAACTAACAATCATAATTATTCATTTCTAACAAATCTGAAACTCAAGGGCTTATTGCAGTATTTACAAATTCAAAACATCATTAAGTTGTAAAATGTTAACTAGATACTATCGTTCTTTTTTAATTCTCTTCAGTTATAATAATCTTATTTTTTTCTGTTGTTTGCTCTCTCTTTTCATATTAAAACTGTTACATTTTTCACCATTAACACATACAAATACACAAGCATGTCACACATAAATTACTGTGACCGGGGTTATATGACATTGAGTTGGTCAGATCTGTTTTTTGACTGATCGTACTAAATATATTTGCTTTGTTCCTTTCTACTGTTTAAACTTGAGTTAGTTAAATTAATTAATTTATTCTCCAAATAAGCGGCTTACATTGAGTTACAAAAAGTCAGAAAATTTAATTTTTCTACTCATTGGGGTATTACAAATATATTATGTGGATTAGTAACAATCTATAAAATATAATTTTAATGGTTATGACCATCGGTCAATTGAAGCTAGATCACCATGGAAAACCTAGAAGCACTGGATGGCCGTTTCACCCTATTGTGGAACTTCTCGGCAGTGCGCATCCACGACCTTTCCCCCTGCGAGATTCCAACTCAGGACCTACTGTTGTGAGATAGTAACTCACTGAAGACAATGGTAGATGTGTCGCTCAATTTCGTGGATTAGTTGAAGTTAGACATCAACACCGTTGGATGCCGGCTCAGTGGTTTGGTGGTTAAGTGCTCGCGCGCGAAACCAGTAGGTCCTGGGTTGGAATCTAGCAGGGTGCGAGGTCGTGGATGAGCGCTGCTGAGGAGTCCCACATTAGGACGAAATGGCCGTCCATTGCTTCTAGGTTTACCATGGTGGTCTAGCTTCAACTGAATCATGATCTAAACCATTCAAATCACTATAATATCCACAAAACCCATCTGATACTGTACAATATATTTGAAATCTTCAGGTTAGAATGATGTTTTCATTACCCAGTCTACTATCACTAAACATTATGAAAAGTAGGGATTAATAACTGTAATATTCATGTAATAATCATAATATTAATAAAAGTCAACCAATGAACTGTGATGAATAATTAAAAAGTATTATTATTAACTAATCATATGATTTTCAGCGATATTTGATTTCTGTAACTAACTAAAACTGTTATCATATTCACTTAATAATTTAATGCAACTAGGATCTTCTTTATGACTAATTACAATTATTTAAATAATAATAACAATATTACTAAATATTAATTAGTCTGATTTCACTTGCGAATGTTTACTTGAATCTTCCTATTGATGTTCACGACTGCAATTGATCAGTCTCTTATTGGCATATGTGCAACAAGTGTGGATTTCCTTGATATTACCTTAAGTTAGAGGCATTATAACAAAGGTGGATGGTGGCTAGCAATCCACACACGATGCATATATACTGATAAAAGATTGATCAGTTGCATTCGTGAATATCAATGGGAATATTCAAGTAAACAATACCAAGTGAATTTGAACTTCATCTCATTGCACAAGCAAGTGCCTATCAGGATTCATTAGCTAAGTGATTAGTGTGATGGCGTTTGAAGTGGAGTAAGTATCAACTCGGATATGCAGGTACATCCAGCTGACGAGTCCTGGATTCCACTGTTAGCCATTATCCATTTTTAGTTTTGTTCATCAAATATATTTAGTTTCTTAGATAATTTTGAATAGAGTAAGCCCATGGAGATTTACAAAACCAATTGAATCCATTATCTTACTTCAAGGTCTTGTATCAGCTTCTAACACTATAAAATTACAAAGAATATTGTGATTGTAAACAAAGGATTGATATATTTATGTTGATGGAGCTCGAGTGAATCTTCAAAACGGGGCATAATAAAAGGAAAAATATGCAAAATATAATATTTAACAAAATTCAATAAAGTTAAGACCAAATTTAGCTTAACGAATGAATGATGTTGAATGGGCAAATCAGGATTCCTTAATTGGTGATACTGTTCATAAGTATCTAATGAATTCTTCGTTATATAACAAAATGTTAGATATATATATAAACACATATAAACGTTCACAACCGTGTTACGTATCCTATAGTGTGACAACTACATCTTCTTATGAATTTTTACCACTTTCAAATGTTCATCTTAATTTCATTAACGAAAGTCTATCAATCCTTTGCCTCTAATCATAGATTATTTGCAATTTCAGGTAGTTTGGAGCTGATAATAATCCAATAATTAAAATAAATATATTTTATTGCAAGAACTTTTGTTCAGAAATACTTTTCTCATACCTTCAAATTAATTAAATTTTAAGAAATTAAAACAATTGAATGAATAGATTTAACACCTATAAATGTAATATGATAGTAGAATGTTACATTAGCTTTGTAAGTTGAAATTTAAACACAAACATATTTCAAGTTAATAGATTAGTTTTAAAAGCCTGTATCAGCATTAAACAAACAAAAGCGACAACAATATACTGGTAGCTAAATTCAGATTTACATTTCAATCATGTATTCGGCGTATTAGTTATATATATATATATATATATATATATATATATATATATATATATATATATACGAAACAAATATCTTTAGCGAACCATATACATTACTTATGTTTTGTTGATGTTATATCAATTGTATTTGAAATTAGTCGTTAGTTTATATTCTAGAGCTGAATACTTTCTAAATTATGGATATAACTTATTAATTTATCTACTAGTGAATAAATATACAACTCAGTAATGAATTTCTTACATAGTCTAGTTCGAAAATCTAACAATCAATTTGGATTATTTTAGATTGAAAATATTATGTTTCGCTTAACAATTTTTTTCAACTCTTCATTTACCCGAAACAAGTGATGTTATTTGACATATGGATTTGAAGAAAAAAAAAGTTTTTAATGGTAGTGATGATAAATAGAAGGATAAACAACTAAGTCATCTGAACATATTCTATTACTAAAGTGATCATCTTGTATAAGACATTAAGTTTATCAGCACAATCGAAAGTTGCAAGATTTCTTCCTCATGTTAACTCAGACCGTGGATAGTATTGTACATATCAAACATGGCAGTAATTGGAGATGAGAATGTTAATCACTAAATTCCCATATTCAGGTTTCTGATAGAGTTGAAAGTGTGCTATGTTCGAGAATGTGACATTTAATCAATATTGTCTATTCGAAAACAGTTTGTAGGAAAATAATGATAGGTAATAAAGGAAGTTGGGATACAGTCATCCAAAGTCAAGTTTAATAACTTCTTTAACAATGCAGAGAATATTTTACTCAACCATACAATCCTACTAACTAGTCACTATATTTTTACATTGATCGAATTTCAAGAATTACCGTTCATCATTATCTGTATTGAGTAAATAAAATAGATCACCCTAAAGCGCATAAAAGAAATATCCAAACTAAATTAAGTAACATGTGGTCTAAATGTAGGATTTTTTGTTGAATAAAAGTTTTAAGAACAAACAAAATATTTAACAACTGGAAATGAATACAATTAAAAAGATTTCAGTTACTTTTATATCGTAAAATTGAAATAATTTAGGGTATCACATATTTCCCACTTTGAAATAAATAACGTTCTTGTAACAATTAACATTTATTATTTGAGATGATTTTGTTGAAATCGCGTTTTATATTTCAAAAAATTGTTTGTTAAATGACAAGGTTTTTTTATCAGAAGAGGGTTTTGTTGAGATTTTAGTAATTTAATAGTTGAAATTATGAGTCAAAGCTAGACCATCATGGAAAGCCTAGTATGGGACTCCTCAGCAGTGTGCATCTACGACCCCGGACCTATCAGTCTCGCGAACGAGCGCTTAACAACTAGATCGTTGAGCCAGCTGGCATCTAACGGTGTTAATGTCTAACTTCAACAAATCCACCAAATTGAATGACACATCCATCATTGTCATCAGTGAGTTACTATCTCACAACAGACCCGGTTGAACTCCACTGGTCACTGCTTCTTATTAGAACTCCAGGAAATACCTGTTGAAGCCGGTCACTAGTGAGCATATATTGATTCATATCAAAAGTGGCTTTAGCGGATATTAAAGTGATTTCAGTAGTTGAGATCATGAGTCAATTGAAGCTAGTTTACCATGAAAAACCTGAAAGCACTCGACGGCCATTTCGTTCCAATATAGGACTCCTCATTAGTGCCCATTCACGATCTCGCTTGCGGTATTTGAACTCAGAGCTTATCGTTCTCGCGCGAGTATGCTTAACCTGTAGACCACTGAGCTGGCATCCTGAGAGAGAGAGAGATTGTGAATCTGACCTTCTAAATAGTTCGATAAGCTTTTCTTTATTTAATATTGGTAGGAATAGTGAAACTAGTAAAAACAAATTCTTCCTGAAAATCAATTTATCAATAACTTAACAAATAAAAAGAAGAATATCATATCCAGTTTGTTGTGTGTCGAATTTAATAAATTTTTCGATTATTTATTTTTAATTGAATTTATCATTAGAAAAAAATCCATTTAAAATGAAATGCTACTTGACCATAATTAATTTTCTAGTAAATATGGTTTGCTTGTGGTTTATTTCCTTTTATAATTTTTATATAAACATCATTATTTCACATTTTATGACTTATTTTACTTATGATTTAAATATAAAGCTCATGAAATAGGATACAGGAAGCAGGAATTCATATGAGGTTAAAATGATTTAGTTAAGAACCTATAATTGGTGAAGTTTGAAATTTTTATTCATTAAACATATATTACTGAATTGATTGAAATCAGAAGTATAAACTATCGGATTTTGATTTAGTGATTTTAGTAATTCGTGTTTACAGTATACAAATATCCTTGGTTAAATTCCACATGAAATGAATACATTTGATGATGAAATAATTATCTAATGCATTCTGTTATTTAAAACCTCTTTATTGAGTATCAATTTATGATGAAAGTTAACTTCATAAAATCTCTTCTTCAAAATGGGTAATGTCATCAAGTTATACTTTATTTCCTTGAGTTGAATCTGAGAGTTAATCTTATGTTACACTGTTTATGAATTATAGTTTTTACAATTTTCAATTCATGATTAAACTTATTACTGATGCATTAGAAACATTTTTGTGTGTGTTAATTTATGTTTACCTAACGAAAAACTGAAATTATACATATTTGGTTCTAATATGTTATTAAACTATATGTGTGTATAATTTACTTGGATACTTATTAGTTCTACAGTAATGATATACACAGTAACATAATTTATAATACAGCCTTCATTGCTCAGTGGTTTTACAAGACTCTCTTAGATATATTTACATAACTTATTGTTTTCTTATCACTTTAAACGTTTCAATATGTTTAATCTGTTATTACATTCATTAGACAATATTACCATGTATGTTAAATGAGTGTATTTTTAAATTGATTTGTTTTTAAACTGACCATAAACATGATATTTTCGTTGAATATATACATCAATGGATAGATGTAATTCAAAACTGAAGAATAAAAAGAAAGGAATTAGAAACAAGATGTAATTGACACATAAAGTTGTGTGACATTACTCCATAGGAAAACACAACAAAATATCTCTTAACAAGATTATCAAAATCAACAATTCTGGTGATAAATAATCACGGAAATATTAAGTGAGCAAGCTTACAACTAGGATCAAATCAAGACGAGTTTTCTTTTGCATTCACTTATGGTTTTGTACAGTTCATTTATGAAATCTCAGTAAACAGGTTCATAAAACGAACTAAAGTAGTCATAAATCATTTGTATTCATAAAACACTACAGGTCTTTTATCAGTATTAGGGTTGTTTCAATCAGATGAGTTCATCCATTGAATAATGAGTATTATTCAACATTTTTATTTGATAAAGTAAAGTTTTTTCTTTTCCTTTTAATTTATATTGAACAAAAATTGAAATCATCAGCTATCAAAGCACATTATAATTGTTATATCCTAGTGAAGATTAAATTGTGAGTAAATTCTAAGAACTATTAGTGGACTAATATTATCAATATATTTTTACGGTATAACTATTCAGAAATCAGACTGTGTATATCTATATTCCCCTTATTATAAGAGTCATTTTGATCTATAGATTATCATTGTGCAATCTACTGTTCTTAAATTATACTCAGTCTATTAATTACTGTCTCCCACATTCACAGTCACTTTGTGGCTTTATTTTGTATAAATGTTATTTCATATTTTATGGTGCGATGCGGTATGTTTGGCTGGTATATAAACGAAGTATGTCTGAACTAAATGATTCGTATAGTGGATGCTATTGTTGGCATTTCGGACTCAACTAGACGGGCTAGGTGAGCGAAAGATCGATAAGGACGCTATGCTGGTCAGGCCGGTAGAACGTCATTAGTTTAGAACAGTACAAGAGTGAATTAGTCGTATTTTGATAGGTGAATAAATTACGTGATAACTCGACGGACTTAAAATCACAACAATAAGCACAAACAGAAACATTTAATGTTACTATTAAACAATAAAAGTATGAGACATTTCCTTACTTACACCTTTTACCCCTAGTAGAGGAGCACAGGCCGCCAACAAATGTTCTCCATCCAACTCTGAATTGGACAATTCTTTCCAGTTGTTTCCAGTTCCTATTCATTCTTTTTATGTCTCCTTCCAATTGTCGGTGCAATATATTCTTCGATCTTCTCACTTTTCTATTCCCTTCTAAATTTCAAGTTAGTGCTTGCTTCGTGATGCGGTTTAATTATTTTCCCAATGCATGTCCTATCGACTTCCAATGTCTTTTCTCAATTTCCCTTCCATCGGGAAACTAGTTTGTTCTCTGTGACAGTAAGTTGTTGCTGATGGAATTCGGCAAACGAACAGTGAGTATCTTGCGTAGTCGACTGTTTAGAAATACTTGTATATTTTGATGATGGTTTTGGTCTAATGCACTGTAAGTCTGCTTGTGACTCTCCTAATGTTACTTCCGGTCCGAAGCCCGGGTAGAGGAGGGATGAACATGGGGTTAGTGACCCCACTACGTAAAAAAGAACCTTTTTAAGAGGACGCCAACGACAATAAACGAAACAGTATGGAAAGGTACTCGAAAAAATGCAAAATTTTCGCTCATTGAATATCTTAAATTATTCATATGTGAATGGAGAATTTAATTGTATTACTTCTAAAAGAGATAAAATCTAGCTTTCATAAGCAGAATAAAGTAGAATATATTGATGCGTAAATTTTATGTAACCATAACAACAAGTTTTACTGCATATTATCTAGAATGATATAAGTGGGTTTATCGGTAAACATATTTAGAATAAGTAATTATTATATGTAGAAACATTAAACTACCTTTGATTTCAGAAAGAGGAATATTTTTATAAAATGGCAACTATTTACTAAAAGTCATGTGTATGATTGTTCTATAATCAAAGAAAAAGAAATAAATAAAAAAGAACTTTAATCACTCAAATAATAAAGCAAACATTATATTGACAAGAATTTGTTGGATAATAATTTCCCATATGATAAGTAATTACTTTTGCAGTTAATCAGCTTCATTAGTCTGATAACAAAGTAGATATCAAGATGAATAATACTTGCCAATTTAAAGACGGTTTCAAATAATTAATGATCTGTCCAATGAATTTTATCACTATATTTGATGGAATGAAGTGCTTAGAACAAAATGGACTTTTCTGTAGGATCTATCAATGTCTGACATATCTATAAAAAAACACAGATTTTCAGTCAAACATTTTTAATTGATAAGTAAAATAATTATGAAACTTTTGTCCTTATAAGGTGAAACATGAAATGACTGTATGACATGCGACACAAACTATGGAAATAACGTTTTATCGGTTTCCGTAATGGAGGATGGCGTAAAAATGGTGTGGTTGCATGATATTTATTATCGTGACCTTTTGACATTATAGAAATTTATTTGGACTGTTGCTTTCCTGTTGTCATTAGTGAAATTTGTTTATTCTGCAAATGGGAAACATAAGATTGAACAAAAAATCAGAAGTACAGAAGTTCAATCATTCACAATGTATTATTTGCATCATTACAGATGCACAAAAACTCTACCAAAGCACAGCTATAGATTTCACAACTGAATTATGTTTCATGCATGCAATTTATGAATAACGGCTGATTAGGGATTTTATCAAAGTCAAAATCTTAAAAAAATATATAAGAAAATTCTCAGCTTAGTAATTTCTAGTAAAGAGATATGTGGTAGAATGTTAGGAATTTGTTAGCTATTCTGTAATTGTAAGATAGAATTTTAATAATAATAACTTTGATTTCTTTTTGTCCTTTCATTATTTTTTCTCACTGAGCTGACTATGGTTTTTGAACTTAGATTGATACTTGTTTGGATTCTGTTAAGTGATGATGGACGTGGGACAGATTCTATTGTGTCAAGTATCATGTAAACTTGTGATATTGACAGAAAAATCTTATCATATTCATTTATACATAAATTATTTATCTATTTATTTTAACAGATAGATATTGGTACAAGGAGGTACCAAATACATATGTGCCACACAAATCTCATTTTATATGTGTGAAGGCTATGATATTGCCTGGGTACCAAAACCGAAGCAGGTGGTTTTCGTAGAGGACCACACCCTGAGTCTTCGACCTGAAGGTCTGACCCACAAGACAGTGTAGCATCGTAAGGAGATGCAGTCAAATGGAAGCCGGTGACCAACGATTGGTTCATACGCTATTTGTTCCTTGAGGATACTGGATCCCATGTGTACCATTAGTTTGGGATCAGGGTTTTCCAACTCCCCTAGGTGGACTCTCCATGTCCACCAACCCGGCTAAAGCGCCGGACATTCGCTTTTCGTCCTCTCAATTTCGTAAACAACACCCCCGCCACGAGAAGGCAATGAGTAGGACTTCCCTGTCAGAGGCTATATACACGTGGCCATGTGAGAGCACTTGGAGAGGGTGAGCAGACTCTCCTCACTCTCGGCCATACCAGGACATTTGGGGGCAAAAATTATTAGTTTACACTGTTTTCATGTAGAAAACAGTTATCATATGTTTTTGAAAGCTGATGTTTAAAACAGTTTGTGTTTTAGAAAAACATATTCGAAAAACATCATTTCACAATATAGCACTTGAAAATTACAAAAAAATATATCCCATATTATTTTAAAAAGTTCATATCATTAATTATTACTATTCAATTAATAAGAGAGCAAAACTCCATCAAAATCGTCCACTTAAACTGTTTGCTGGGGGAGAGATATTATAGCAACTCACGTGCAATTGAGTTTGTTCATATTTAACTCGGTTAGGTTATTTGGTTAACTTATTAACGAACTAAGTCATCCGTACAACAACAACTTATCTATATCATTTTATCCTTATTATTGTTGCGAATGTATGAACATGTATGCTTGAGCATTGCTTATTGCCTACGCATTTATTCACACTGCTAGCCTTACCATTGACCGTTTAATTGATTCGATGATTCATTCATTTCACTATGTCCATTTTATTCATGTTCATTGCTCTCGCTTATCTGTACTCGATTACTCGTACTCATATTCGCTGACTCACTCGCTCGCTTGCTAGGCTTGCCTGCTTGTTTTTCAGCACTACTCTTTCATGCTTGCTTAACGCACCTGTAATTTTGGATATCTGTGTGTGGTCCCATAATAAACGTAATCAATACTTCGTATTCGCCTTCTGATTAATATGCTGTTGTGGCGTTATCTAGTGACGGTTATCGAGACGAACTGTATACGATGTTTAAGGATTATAGTGAATACCGACCACCAGAAAGCTACAAATCTATTCCACCGTCTCAATCTATTAGGAAGGTTTGCTAAAACACTTCATATTCAAATGAAAATGAATTAGACTTTAAAATAAATAATAAGTGTAATACTTTACTGTTAAATCTGTTTTTACATAATTTAAGGCATTTGAAGTACCTTAATTATTTTTTTCTACTCAATGTATGTGGAAGATAAATTGCTAAAAAGAAATAATGTTCGTAAGAGTTATTTCTATTATGTTAATTCCCTGCATATTACGGTTTTGTTCACAAGACCAAGATAGTGAGTAAAAGTAAAGTGGAAATCATATTTATACAAAGTGACTAATATATTAAATATACACACTGATGTAAACAAATGAATGATTTTGTTCAATTAAAAATCAAGTTTGACTGAGAAACTTACATGGATTTGAAAAAAATATTAATGAGTAAGGTACTTTGGCCGTAGCCAGAGCTCACTTTCAACTCGGGTGGGAGGAAAGCAGTTAGGAGTTCTATACTTGAACACCTAATCGATTGCAACCATTCTACGGATCCACAATTTGATTTTAAGGTTGTATGTATGATTCGTTCAAATCTACCTAATTTCTTCGTATCCAACTTCTAAAATTAGCTGACGCTCTTACCATCCATGAGCTCAAACCAGAACTATGTGTACAAAAAAAGTACGTCCTATCGTTACCGTTATCTTGACCTTAATTCATATTATTATTATTACTGCATTCCCCTTTTACTTATGTCTCATATTCTTATTATTTTATTCATAAAGGCTCATTATATCACTTTATTTATTTTACACCTCTTATGATCTTTAACTATTGCAACAAAAACATTTTAATCATCTTATGGTATTCACTAAATCTATTGTTATTATTCTTATTACGTAATCTAATATTATAATCTTTCTATTACGTCATCATGGTTATTCGGGTTCAAATTTCTTCATGGAATTAGTACTTTAACAAAAAACAAAAACAAAAAATTCCATACATATATGATTGTACAACTTGATAATAAATTCGTTAGAAAGAGATTTCTTCGCTGAACTTCATGTTTTTAATTTTTAATGTTTAAATGGGAATTATCTGTAAAAATATTAATGACCATATTTCATATGAAGGTTTTCTCTATAGCAAAATGAGCCCCCAAATGCCCTGCTATGACCGAGAGTGGGGAGAGTCCGCTCACCCTCTCCAAATGCTCTCACATGGCCACGCGTAAACAGCCTCTGACAGGGAAGTCCTACTCATTGCCTTCTCGTGGCGGGGGTGTTGTTTACGAAATTGAGAGGACGAAAAGCGAATGTCCGGTGCTTTAACCGGGTTGATCAGTCAGTCAGTCAGTAACAACGTAGAACTTCGTATGTACGTACATCAATTGGAGTTGCTACACCACATTAGCACACAGATGCAGTGGTCGATTCAAATCCCATAGTGGTAGAGGTAATAAGAGTATATGCAGTAATCAGGAAAATTAGCGTTTGGAGATGTTATTTAAAGAGTATAATCCAGTGAAATAAATTTTAGAAGAGAAAAAAAAGAGACGAGGAGGAATAGGGAGATCGAAATTTGGGAGACCATAAAGAGTGTATGCACCTGAGCCATTGCAAACGATTTTGAGCCATGTCATTCAGGGTCTCTAACCATCGGTTGCTATCATCTCGCGGTCCCCAACCAGTCCACTTGTCAGTGACTTCATGGACTTGTGCCATGTTTTGGTCTGGCCACCCCTAGCTTTCTTCCAACCTACTCCTATACCATGAAACATCGCACGTCGAGGCAGTCGGTCGTTGGGCATACGTAACACGTGTCCCAACCATCTCAACTGATGAAGTTTCGCTACTTCATCAATTGATTTGCCATCCTTACCTAGTACCCGTTTCCTAACAACCGCGTTACTTACTCGATGGTCCCACGATATACGAGCAATGTTTCGAAGACACCTATGATCAAATACTAGTAGCCTACGAATATCCTCTACTCTTACCGGCCATGTTTCACTGCCATAAAGTAGGACGGAACGAACTGCTGCGCAGTAAACACGTCCTTTGGTTGATAGACGGATATCTCGCCTACGCCATAAATGACGCAAGTTGGTAAAAGCTAGTCGAGCCTTCTGTATCCGTTCTGAGATTTCGTCACACACCAGACCACAAGGGCTGATGAGACTTCCAAGAAAAGTGAAGCGATCGACACGCTCAATTACTTCACTCCCTATCATTAGTTCAGGTGTCAATGCAACCCTATCCTGAAGCAACATTTTACATTTCGAGGGGGAGAATCGCATCCCGAATATGCTTGCATTGTTGCTTACAGTGGTCATAAGAATCTGCATTTTGTCAGCGTCTTCACCAAATAGAACTATGTCATCGGCATATTCTAAGTCAACAAGTGAATCTCCTGGTAGAAGTTCAACCCCTGGAAATTTAGATGACATGGACATGGAGAGTCCACCTAGGGGAGTTGGAAAACCCTGATTCCAAACTAATGGTACACATGGGCTCCAGTATCCTGAAGGAACAAATAGCGTATGGACCAATCGTTGGTCACCGGCTTCCATTTGACTGCATCTCCTTACGATGCTACACTGTCTTGTGGGTCAGACCTTCAGGTCGAAGACTCAGGGTGTGGTCCTCTACGAAAACCACCTGCTTCGGTTTTGGTACCCGCGCAGTATCATAGCCCACACTCAAATGTAATGATAATGAAAATATGTGGCGCCTACATAATTGGTGCCCTCTTGTGCCAATATTTATGTGTTCAAATAAAATAAATAAATAAAATAGCAAAATAAAATGTAAAAATGTTTTTTTTATATCAAAAATTCAAATGAAATATTAAATAGGTAGTTACAAATACTTCATAAATACTTAAGACGTTTCATATAGCTATGGTATTAATCAGGTTACAATATATATATAACTAACAAACATATGATGTCATATGTTGTGTAAGTTATGCTGTCTCAGTTAATGTAGAGATTGAAATAAATGTATATCAAAACAATTTCTTATATTTACGCACCCCAAATTAAATTAATAAAATGAATAGCAAAAAAAGTTAAGATAATCATAGTAACCAAAATCTCAAAAATTTGATACAAAGTAAAGTATCTAGAAGTAGTGTAACTCACTATCTTCAAACAATCAATTTGTGGATAACGTTTATATGTTTAATATTTTTTCTACAAAATCAATGAAAACTAAATGTTCTAGATTACTATGCTTCTAATTTACATAAGGAACAATAAAATGATAAAACCCTTTGTGAATAAACCATTTCTCTTCAAATCAGAAATTGAGATTCATCATGAATTGAACTAGAGAACTGGTTGTAACGTTTCATTTACTGATCTTTCTATGCACAAGTTGTACAAATATTGCAATAACCTTATTATTTTAGAATTTCTCAAAACGACTATCACCATATATTTTGTGTGTACTTACGAAGTTGTATGGTGTCTTGCAAACTATTTTATTGAACTCTAAAACTTTAAGTTAGTAGGCCGACATTTGACGTGTACTAAATGAAATGGTGGATTGACGGATCATTAAAAGCCGTAACAACGCTTTTTTATTTCTAGAGTATAGTGACTGGTGAGATATTATTAAAGGTATTCAAAAATATGGCTCAGCAATCACTTTAAAACCTGTGATCAAATTCGACTTCTCACAAAGAATTATGATATATGTTAGCTGAGAGTTTTGATTGCCTTTAAGTTCACATATGATGCATAGAAATATAATTTAAATAAACTTTGAGGTATATTACAACCTGTTTTTATGATGTAATTGATTTTTTTGCAAATGGGTTTACTAAGAATTCAACATTTGATTGGTTGAGTAAATGATATACACGGCAAGATCTATCATATAAAGTCCAGTTCTACTAAAAATTATTAATTTAAATGAATCTGTTGTGTGTATCACATTTCATTACTTTAGACTGTTAGAAGAAATAAAAAACTTGCTTGGACATTTGATTGTAATACACTTGTTTTTGATGTATCTTTTCTTCATGATAATTTGGCTAAGAACAATCGATGAATATTTATTACTTAACGGTATACATTTTACTCAATCAATGCAATCAAAACATAGGACACTTTTAAGTCGGATAAATGGATTTTAGAACCGAATCAACTAGTATTCAAGTTCTATTCAAAGCTTTCTGTTCTCTAAAAACATCTACAATCATTTTATAGCTAAACAGATGGAATAAAGATTCCTTTAACGGTTGGAGAGAAAAAACCGTTGGTCAGAAGTTTTGTCGAGTTCATTCATTGAGTTAAACAACAATGAAACTGAATTTATAAGAAAATCAATTATTTTAAGTTTGAAGTAAATAAAGTAGTTAGTTAAGTATTGTGGAAATCTACTAATCACGCTAATAGAGTTGCTCTGTACTTAACAATGTTCATTATCGAACATAACTTAAACACAAATTTACTTTTACAATTCATTTAATTCGTTAGCTTATAGCGTTTATTTTTTCTAAGAAAAATTTCTTCCATTGAAAAGTAAATTTAAAATCTTGTTGCTTATCTGTAGTTCTTAGTTACTTAAGCGTCATTACTCACAAATACTTGAGAATTACCTGACGGTTTTTTCCATTACATAGATTGAAGCTAGTCAAATCATTCCCATCCAATTTCAAATATCCCAATACAAGTTATTCATTAGTTTATAAAAATGATGATTATACTGTTGCAAAACCTTTTGATATTTTGTATTAAAACATACCAGTAGCCGATTTGAATTGACAATACATGATCAATATATACCATTACTCTGTTTCAGTTATTGTTATTTCCCTATTCACACTCTTAAAAGTGATAATTTATATGAACTGTACTGTATCTATCTAAAAGGGTTGCTGGGTTACCATTTTGAATTAAAATGGTTGGATAAGAGTACTTTAAAAATTTAAATGTTTAATTATGAATGGAAAATTGAAAAGATAAAAGGTGGAAAAAGTTCATCATACTATACTAATAAAGTTGATTGGTTGAAAGCGTTTGAAAAAATTAAATCTTTGGATTTTTCTACTCATCAATATGAATATTTTACTGAATGGTTAGTCTTTATACATACTTGTAGATTTTAGACAGATAACAGTGTTACAATTTCAAAAGTTGAGATCATAAGTCAGTTGAAGCTAAACCACCATGGGAAAACCTGAAAGCACCGAACGGCCGTTTCGTCCTATTGTGGGACTCACCACCGGTTCACATCCACGACCCCGGCTCGCGGGATTCGAACCCAGGACTTATCAGCTCCGGGCACGAGCGCTCAACCACTAGACCACTGAGTCCTCATTCAGAGGTGTTAATGTCTAACTTCAACTAATCCACGAAGTTGCAACACCGTCTGCTATTGTCATCAGCGAGTTATTATCTCACAAGTGACCCCGTCGAACTCCACTGATCACTGCTTCTCACTAGAACTCCAGGAAATACCTCTTGAACCCATTCACTAGTGAGCAAATGTTGATTAGTATCAGGAGGGGTTAAAATTACTACAATTTCCACAAAAGCCCTTCTGATACAGTGTTGCAATTCATTCATATATGAGGTGAAACTTCATACATTTATACTAAACGGATTATTTCCTTTTCCCAGTTAACAGTTAACAGTTTCATTATTTACCTATAATAAAACTGAGTTATTCTAATTAGAAATAGAATGGATATAAACGTTTAGGTATAATAAATCATATTGAAATTAATATAAAAGATCTAAATGTAAATGATAACTTGTCTAAGTATCTTTAACAAAATAATTAAAATCTAAAATCTTCATAATTGAAGTGAGATTTACCTCTAACTGTTTATTGAAATGTAAAGAAATGTTTATAAAAAATTTAAAATAGTTCGTTAAAAATTAGATAATTTACAAGCTTCACTTTTCCACGTTTATAGAGTGAGTGATTAGGGATATTTACTTATGGTGCAAGAATGATAAAACGTAAATAATAAAGGTGACAGTAGAATTATTAACATGAATTCAAAACATTTCATATTACCCATACTAACCCTTACCATTATGAATACTTATAAGAGAAATGTCATTTTATCAAAGTGATTTTTTAAAATTAAAATTTATTGCACAAATTGAAATCATGAGTCAATTGAAGCTAGATAACGATGGAAAGCCTCGAAGCACTGAATGGCCATTTCGTCCTAGTATGGGACTCCTCAGCAGTGCGCATCCACGATCTCGCACCCCGCGAGATTCGAACCCAGGAACTATCAGTCTCGCGCCAGGCACTTAACCAACTAGACCACTGAGCCGGCATCCATTGGTGTTAATGTCTAACTTCAACCAATCCACGAAGTTGCGACACCATCTGCCATTGTCTTCAGTGAATTGATATCTCACAACAGACCTGGCCGAACTCCACGGGCAACGGCTTCTCACTAGAACTCCAGGAGTATTTCTTGAAGTCAGTCACTAATGAGCAGATGAATATCATCGGAAGGGGTTTGTGGAGATTTTAGAAATTTCACAGATTGGAATCATGAGTCAATTGAAGCTAGACCACCATGGAAAACCCGGAGGCACTGAACGGCCGTTTCGTCATATATACTTGACTATGTCTGCAATATCTGTCTACTATTACGCTATAATCTACTTATATTGCAGATATAAGAAGTATGTAGCATCAATCAGAAGTAGAATCTTTGTCATCAGAAGGTTGAGAAGATTGAATTAAAGAAAATAGAAAGGAAAATAGGAAGGAATTCAAATGACAACTAAATTTGAAGGATGAAAATGTGTATACAGGACAACTGAAGGAATGTGTGCAATTATTGTATTGAACGTCTGATTTTTATTTTACGAAAGTCTTGTGTAATTATGCAAAAAACAATAAATTGGTTTTCTCCACTAAGTTTCGTTTACTACGCAACTTTAAATGTTAGATATTGCAAAAGATGGGATTTTATGAATTTAAAATATATCTAGCGAAATGAAACAAAATTAACTTAGTTGATTACTAGTTTAAAATCTTAATCTTCGAGGTTTATGGTTCTTAACCAAGTTTAACCTATAAATGTCTGGATAGAAGTCTTTGGTAATTTGAATCGAAGCACCACTTTATCATCCTTGTAGATGACTTGATTTAGTATGAAGGAAACGAAATATTGTGTTTATAAACTAATGAACTGAGTACACTTTCTGTCCAAGAGAATGGGTGAAATTCTTACTTTGTTTTTTTGTAGTCTGGGATCTGACTCCAATTAGATTGTATGAATGATTGCTGTCAATATATATATATATATATATATATATATATATATATATATATATATATATATATATATATATATATATAAATCATCAAGCCTCGTATATAATTATTGACTTAATCCTCGTTAGATAATAACGGAATTAAATGAACCAAATACGAGAATGGAGTTCGAATATATATTTTGTAAAATCATTGGTCTGGAGAGACAATCATAGGAATGAAGCGAAGAGAAGAGAGAGAAGCCAAACGACGTGCAGTGGAAAAGTCAAATAAGCCAACTCCCATTTAATCTAGCGTTAATCGAAATTTATAACCAGATAAAAATAGGTTATAGACATGTGATGCATAGGATAAGAAATGTATACACGTACACCCATATAAAAAGTCAGGGTTGATAAGTAAATAATTAACAAGGTCAAAACGTGACTCAAGAAGAAAATATAAATTGACGTGTCCAGAGGGTAAAATAAGTTATATGGGCTTAACATAGTAACTGACACTACAGTTTAAAACGTTAAATAAGGTAAATCAAGAACATCATTATTCTTCTGAAACATATTATTGAAACAACGCTTCTATGAGACTGACTAGAATATTTTTAAACGTGCTTTCAAGATAAACAAAAATCCATACAAAACCTAATAACAGATATCGTCTTTTAGTGAAATTCCACTAAAAAATCTTGGTTTTAGAAGTTAATAAAGTTTTGAGTGAGACATTGACTTAACAATAACTTTTGATGAAGATTCGTTTGTATTACATATGGAAAACGAGAACTAAAGTGATCATCTTGTATAAGACATTAAGTTTATCAGCACAATCGAAAGTTGCAAGATTTCTTCCTCATGTTAACTCAGACCGTGGATAGTATTGTACATATCAAACATGGCAGTAATTGGAGATGAGAATGTTAATCACTAAATTCCCATATTCAGGTTTCTGATAGAGTTGAAAGTGTGCTATGTTCGAGAATGTGACATTTAATCAATATTGTCTATTCGAAAACAGTTTGTAGGAAAATAATGATAGGTAATAAAGGAAGTTGGGATACAGTCATCCAAAGTCAAGTTTAATAACTTCTTTAACAATGCAGAGAATATTTTACTCAACCATACAATCCTACTAACTAGTCACTATATTTTTACATTGATCGAATTTCAAGAATTACCGTTCATCATTATCTGTATTGAGTAAATAAAATAGATCACCCTAAAGCGCATAAAAGAAATATCCAAACTAAATTAAGTAACATGTGGTCTAAATGTAGGATTTTTTGTTGAATAAAAGTTTTAAGAACAAACAAAATATTTAACAACTGGAAATGAATACAATTAAAAAGATTTCAGTTACTTTTATATCGTAAAATTGAAATAATTTAGGGTATCACATATTTCCCACTTTGAAATAAATAACGTTCTTGTAACAATTAACATTTATTATTTGAGATGATTTTGTTGAAATCGCGTTTTATATTTCAAAAAATTGTTTGTTAAATGACAAGGTTTTTTTATCAGAAGAGGGTTTTGTTGAGATTTTAGTAATTTAATAGTTGAAATTATGAGTCAAAGCTAGACCATCATGGAAAGCCTAGTATGGGACTCCTCAGCAGTGTGCATCTACGACCCGGACCTATCAGTCTCGCGAACGAGCGCTTAACAACTAGATCGTTGAGCCAGCTGGCATCTAACGGTGTTAATGTCTAACTTCAACAAATCCACCAAATTGAATGACACATCCATCATTGTCATCAGTGAGTTACTATCTCACAACAGACCCGGTTGAACTCCACTGGTCACTGCTTCTTATTAGAACTCCAGGAAATACCTGTTGAAGCCGGTCACTAGTGAGCATATATTGATTCATATCAAAAGTGGCTTTAGCGGATATTAAAGTGATTTCAGTAGTTGAGATCATGAGTCAATTGAAGCTAGTTTACCATGAAAAACCTGAAAGCACTCGACGGCCATTTCGTTCCAATATAGGACTCCTCATTAGTGCCCATTCACGATCTCGCTTGCGGTATTTGAACTCAGAGCTTATCGTTCTCGCGCGAGTATGCTTAACCTGTAGACCACTGAGCTGGCATCCTGAGAGAGAGAGAGATTGTGAATCTGACCTTCTAAATAGTTCGATAAGCTTTTCTTTATTTAATATTGGTAGGAATAGTGAAACTAGTAAAAACAAATTCTTCCTGAAAATCAATTTATCAATAACTTAACAAATAAAAAGAAGAATATCATATCCAGTTTGTTGTGTGTCGAATTTAATAAATTTTTCGATTATTTATTTTTAATTGAATTTATCATTAGAAAAAAATCCATTTAAAATGAAATGCTACTTGACCATAATTAATTTTCTAGTAAATATGGTTTGCTTGTGGTTTATTTCCTTTTATAATTTTTATATAAACATCATTATTTCACATTTTATGACTTATTTTACTTATGATTTAAATATAAAGCTCATGAAATAGGATACAGGAAGCAGGAATTCATATGAGGTTAAAATGATTTAGTTAAGAACCTATAATTGGTGAAGTTTGAAATTTTTATTCATTAAACATATATTACTGAATTGATTGAAATCAGAAGTATAAACTATCGGATTTTGATTTAGTGATTTTAGTAATTCGTGTTTACAGTATACAAATATCCTTGGTTAAATTCCACATGAAATGAATACATTTGATGATGAAATAATTATCTAATGCATTCTGTTATTTAAAACCTCTTTATTGAGTATCAATTTATGATGAAAGTTAACTTCATAAAATCTCTTCTTCAAAATGGGTAATGTCATCAAGTTATACTTTATTTCCTTGAGTTGAATCTGAGAGTTAATCTTATGTTACACTGTTTATGAATTATAGTTTTTACAATTTTCAATTCATGATTAAACTTATTACTGATGCATTAGAAACATTTTTGTGTGTGTTAATTTATGTTTACCTAACGAAAAACTGAAATTATACATATTTGGTTCTAATATGTTATTAAACTATATGTGTGTATAATTTACTTGGATACTTATTAGTTCTACAGTAATGATATACACAGTAACATAATTTATAATACAGCCTTCATTGCTCAGTGGTTTTACAAGACTCTCTTAGATATATTTACATAACTTATTGTTTTCTTATCACTTTAAACGTTTCAATATGTTTAATCTGTTATTACATTCATTAGACAATATTACCATGTATGTTAAATGAGTGTATTTTTAAATTGATTTGTTTTTAAACTGACCATAAACATGATATTTTCGTTGAATATATACATCAATGGATAGATGTAATTCAAAACTGAAGAATAAAAAGAAAGGAATTAGAAACAAGATGTAATTGACACATAAAGTTGTGTGACATTACTCCATAGGAAAACACAACAAAATATCTCTTAACAAGATTATCAAAATCAACAATTCTGGTGATAAATAATCACGGAAATATTAAGTGAGCAAGCTTACAACTAGGATCAAATCAAGACGAGTTTTCTTTTGCATTCACTTATGGTTTTGTACAGTTCATTTATGAAATCTCAGTAAACAGGTTCATAAAACGAACTAAAGTAGTCATAAATCATTTGTATTCATAAAACACTACAGGTCTTTTATCAGTATTAGGGTTGTTTCAATCAGATGAGTTCATCCATTGAATAATGAGTATTATTCAACATTTTTATTTGATAAAGTAAAGTTTTTTCTTTTCCTTTTAATTTATATTGAACAAAAATTGAAATCATCAGCTATCAAAGCACATTATAATTGTTATATCCTAGTGAAGATTACATTACGAGTCAATTCTGAGAACTATTAGTGGACTAATATTATCAATATATTTTTACGGTATAACTATTCAGAAATCAGACTGTGTATATCTATATTCCCCTTATTATAAGAGTCATTTTGATCTATAGATTATCATTGTGCAATCTACTGTTCTTAAATTATACTCAGTCTATTAATTACTGTCTCCCACATTCACAGTCACTTTGTGGCTTTATTTTGTATAAATGTTATTTCATATTTTATGGTGCGATGCGGTATGTTTGGCTGGTATATAAACGAAGTATGTCTGAACTAAATGATTCGTATAGCGGATGCTATTGTTGGCATTTCGGACTCAACTAGACGGGCTAGGTGAGCGAAAGATCGATAAGGACGCTATGCTGGTCAGGCCGGTAGAACGTCATTAGTTTAGAACAGTACAAGAGTGAATTAGTCGTATTTTGATAGGTGAATAAATTACTTGATAAATAGCGGGCCATAAAGTCACAAAATGTATCACGGAAGAAGAATTCATGAAGATTCAATGAATAAAGGTTCCTTTTTGACAGTATTTGCTAAAACTGTACAACTCAACTTACATTTATTTGACTTGTCTAATAGTCTCTTAGAGAATTAAATGGTATTGTGTTATTAATTGTAACACTTAATTTCTGTTCATTTCTCTATGAATCACTGTTGAAAACATTAAAACGCTTTATTTTTGTTTAATTTAATAATAATTTTTAAAATCTTTAGCAACTATTTGTTCCCGTAGTAAATTCATTTATTTCAAATAAAGTGTACAAATCACTAAATGCTTAGATTCCACACTACATTTGTTTATTATCCACAGGGAAGAATTTCAAAAAAATTATTTTAGTATTATCAAAATATCTTACCAATCACATGAATTCTAAAGGGTATTATCAGGAATTAGTGTAGTAGATTGAAAATTAGTCTTGTTTCGAACTTAGTAGTGAACTGTTTAATTTTATAACTCAATTGTTCTGTCTATCTATAAGGTTTGATATTATATGGTTAAGATTTTATAAAAGTAGGTTTCTTTTATATATAATTATTCTCTAGATATGCAATTGTGAGTGCAATAATACGAATGCTTAAATCCTAAGAACCACCAAATGACTATGTTTCATACATTTTTGTAGCATCAGGCAATCATGCAGCGTATGCGAATGAATTGAGTAAATTCGTTTATGTAATTTACTGTGTTTAGTTTCTATCGTTCAAATAGACGAGGATAATATAGATAAACAAAAGTGGACAAGCATGTGGATGTAAGATTTATATAGATGAAAGAATAAAATTAAATGTGGTTGATTACTTACAATATAATCAATACCATTACATTTACACATGAAAAGGTTAGATAACTTCACACAACTGGTTTTATCAATGTCAGATCGCTTCACTATACAACTGTAAACTTGATTAAGTATTTATCATGTCCCAAGCATGTACTATGTTACTATAGTATGATATTTGATTGTTGAACACTTCATTGATAGGTCATTTTACTAAATCGAGAACTAAACATTTTTTTTAATGCAGAGATGTCATCAAAACTAAGAATGTTATTCAATCACAACTTGGATGAAAGTTCACATTAGAATTCAAATGTCATTTAACATTCTTTAAAAATACATTACAACCATGTAAATAGAATATGGACTTTATTAGGAATTGTTAATATGATTAAACAAAATTCACGAGTTTGAATAAAGCCAGAAACAAATTTGAATTAATGATTTCAAATGCATTATTTATTTTTAAAAAAGGCATTTACATAGCAGAGTTTAGTGCTTATCTGGTAGTACTTCAGTATCACATTAATTTTTTTCCATAGTTTAACGTTTTAATCATTATAAATTCAAGGACTTTTATATTGAATTAAACAAACTACAGTATTCATATGATTGAATATAAAATTATACTGATTTTATAGTGCATTTTGGTGGTTGTATTAACTAACCTCTTATTTTCAACTGTTGATGTGTTGAATTAATGAAATTGGATCACATTTTTATAGATTACTATTTACTGTTACCCTATACGTTTCTTCGTCAGTTTAATTTTTTATTTAAGATTGGTTGCGATCTCAGTATCTATTATAATATTAATATATGGGTGTTCAGGTTTCTTATATTGTTCAAAACATTGAAATCTATTTAATAATCTACCTTGATATAAATGTCGGCTTGAATAATAACGCTGTCATTTATAAAACGAACGATTTATTATTTCTTCACCTTAATGAGGTAATGTCATGCATAGCATTTTTATTATCTTGAAAGCTTAAATTTCGATTACAAACAGAATCATTAATTGTACATGCTTGACCTCATTAATTGGCTAGTTCAACTGATATATTATATGATACTTAATTGAGACATAGAATAATGATAAAAGGTAAATTTAAGATGAACTATTTCGTTGTTTATTCGCCACCTTTAAAACTGAACAACTACTATTTATTACAAGTGTTAATCAGTTATAGTATTAAAGAATGGAGGGCGTTAACTATATTTCGTCAAAGCTTGAGAATTATGTTAATTATATTGATGAGCTAATTGTCAATTAACATAGTTTTTTAAATGGAAAACAAGCTTGGATTATTCGTTCTGTCGTGTTAATATGGTGTGTCAATTCTGTTTGACACACATTTTTTCCAAGCTCTTTGTTGTTCTTGACCTACTGGACTAGGTTTCTTTTATATTTGAATTGCATTATTTTAATTCATATGCTTACTAGTGGGTAACAAATACACCTAGATTGTGATTCAAAAAGAATCTTTCTATTGCTTGACTGAAAACCTGTCAATTGTCATAAACAATTGCAGTATATGAATTCTGATATCATTATATTATTATTTTGGTAGGATATCTTCTGTTTGCAAATGATAAAGTAATTAACTATGTATATGGTATTTAATCTACCGAGAGAAAAAGTGAAGTATGTGGTCAAAATACTTGATGATTATTAATGGTGTAATTATCTCAAGTTTTGACGTATATATACTACTTATATAAAAATGAATTTTTTTTATAAAGTACCATTTAACATCAAACTGACAACTTTCAGTCTTTTAATACTAGAATTTTACCTGCCTTTTACATTATTAGTTCACTCAGTTTAGCAAATGATATTCAATGCTAATATATTTCGAAATTATTTATGAAGTTATAAGAAAAGCAACTGTTACCTAATTTTGTGATATCGGCCTGCTAGAATATCTGGGCTACCTGTTTCTATCATCTAGTTATTTCAACAACTTATCTAATTTTGTTTGTTTTAATACATCATTATGGCAATTAATCGCATAACCTATTCAGGTGCGTTTATGAAAAAGTGTACAACCTTTCGTTGTACAAGTTATAAAAGGACCAATCAGAGATATTGTGGTTGCTGTCAATATGCAGTACGAAGAATGTACATTATTTAGATGTCGATTGACTGGGCTGCCAACTTCTTATTGGCGATCACTTAATATTTATCATCTGGATCTACGAAGAAGTAAGAAACAGAAACATGTTGAAATACTTTGTGCTGAGAATTCTATATTGTACCAAAAATATAATACTGAATAAAGCTAATAATAATAATAAGTATACTGATAATATAACAATATTCCAAACCACTTCTTTCGGTTTCAATGTAATTGGCTAAAGTTTCACATTGAAATACATAATGAAACATTTATAAATATTGTTAAAAGATAGGCTGTATTACAAATACAAGCGCTCTTTTCTATATTTCTACATGATTTACAAATAACTTCTATTTTTAGTATTTGTTTAATAGTTTATTCATTTGGAAGTGTTTCATTCAAATGAAATTTATTTCCTTCGTTTACCGAAATCCTTGTCAATTACTATAAATTGATTGAATAATTGGCTTCTTTTTTTAATAATATTCTGCTTCATTAATCTTCACTATGAATAAAATAAATAATCAGTTGTTACATTATACTGTACACAATAATTATGAATTCTTATGGAAAATAATAATGAATGTCATTTAAATAACAAAAACTAGATTCATTCTACTTAAACAAACAATATTCTATTTTATTAGTATAGGAGTTGTGGAGATCATTAAGTTCTTGATTGAGATCACGAACCGATTGATGTTAGACCACCGTTGGAAACCTGGAAGCACTGGACGGCCGTTTTGTCCTATCGTGGGACTCCTCAGCAGTGCGCACCCATGATCACGCTCGCGGGATTCGAATCCAGGGCCTTCGGTCTCGCGCGCGAGCGCTTAACCCACTCGACCATTGAGCTGGCATCTAATGGTGATAGTGTCTAACATCAACCAATCCAAGAAATTGCGCGACCATCTTTCATTGTGCTGAGGTAGATACCTGTCTCCACCAGACATGGATTAGCTCCACTGGTCACTGCTTCTCACTGGAACTCCGAGAGTTCCCTCACGAAGCTAGTCACTAGTGAGCACATGCTAATTACCAGTATAATCTCCACAACGCGAAACCGAAGGCCCTGGGTTCGAATCCCGCGAGCGTGATCGTGAATGAGCACTGCTGAGTCCCAGAATAGGACGAAACGGCCGTCCAGTGCTTCCAGGTTTTCAAAGGTGGTCTAACATCAATCGGTTCATGATCTCAATTTAAAAAATTCTATTTTGTGTTGAATATGGAATAATACGTACATAATGAGAATGACAAATGTTTATAGAATTCAATTAATTCAATGTACTTCATTGTGTACTTATCTCCAATGTATCAGTCAATAAGTTGACTTCATTTTAAAATTTACTGCACATTATGAAACTTCGAAACTGATGAATATGAATTTCGCATGAATTATTTGCTTAAATAATAATTTTATAAATAAAATATTTTTAGAATTTGATTTTGAATGGAATATACATAAAGTAATTAAGTTCACTAATAGAGAATAGTTACGCTTACATTCCTAATTTGTATAAATCCACTTCTGGTATAACCAAAATGACTAATAACAATCATAACAGAACTAAGTATTGTAAACTATGGGCAAATGACTTTAAGTAGAGTGAACAAAGTGAGAGTTTTATGCAACAATATGTCATGTTCCGATTTTATACGGTAAATAATATCTTAAATTACTCTTTACTAATATTTCAGTGTTGATTAAAAAGCCCTAAAAATTGAAAGTTATTAGATAAAAGGTAATTTCAATAGTTGTGATCATGAGTCAATTGAAGCTAGACCAACATGAAAAACCTGGAAGCACTGAACGACGGGTTCGTATTGGGTGCGCACTGATGAGTAGTCCCGAAATGGGACGAAACGGCCGTTCAGTGCTTCCAGGTTTTCCATAGTGGTCTACCTTCAACTGACTCATGACCTAAACTATTGAAATTACTACAGTCTCCACAAAACCCCGTCTGATACTAAAAGTTAATTATCTGACTAAAAAACATTAGCACTTGTGTGGATTTAATTTTAATATATAAGGCAAAAAACGACTGAAACTCTGTTGAAACCATAAATTAAAACAAAAGGGATTCCTTCACTTGAAAATAGTTCTATTTTTAATTTTCAAGATTCTGAAACTAATTTTTTATACAAAATATACTACAACCGACTTTCTCATTTAAAGAAATTTGTCCCTTTTATAAATGTCGATAGAACAATGAGAAGACGGAGTTTATCTGAAAAATGTGATGCATTCGCGTCGGTGAGAGCAGTTTTGGTCTATGCTTGTAGAACCTGGCCTCCGAGTTGAGGATGTTAGACGACTCTCTGTGTTCGATCATCGCTGTCTCCGAAGGATTGCTGATATGCAGTAGCAACACCATGTTAGTAATGCGGAGGTTCTTCATCGTGTGTTCGGGCACAGAGATGATAATGCAATTGGTGTCACCATCGCGAGACATCGACATTGGTGGCTTGGACATGGTATAGGAATGTCGTCACAGAGAATTCCACGTCGTGCATTATTTGCCGACTCTGGAACTGGTTGGAAGAAGCGGAGAGGTGGTAAGTATATGACATGGTGTCGTGGTATGAAAGAAAGCTGTAAAGAGCTGGCTTGTGTCGGTCCTTCACGACTCCCTGGTTGGGGGCCGAGAGGTGGTGCAACACAGTGGCTAGAGACGTTATCAGATATGGCTCAGAATAGAAGCCAGTGGCGATCCTGCTGTAACCTTCTTTTACTTTGTTCATAAAAAGTGGTTGTAACTTCCTTAACTCGAAGAATTCTTCTCGTTGTACCTTTTCGTTCCCACAATATTATTATTATTATTAATATCACACTATCATAAACTAATCCGTGATCGTTATTGTTCTTTTCTCTTTTTTCTCTCTCATACCCACCTTGCATTCTTTTTCCCTTTGCATTCTCATTGTTTTCTTTGGCGTATATATATCTGGTGCTCCCCTGTATCAATATTTATGTGTTCAAATAAATAAATAAATAATGATAATTCTATCTTGGTCCTTCTGAGTTTACTCACCCACTAACGTTTCCTTTATCTTAATTAATATATGATTGTATAGTAACATAAAAAATCTATTGACATAAATCAAATAATCGAAAGATTTATAAAAAAATTTTTTTCTTTCATCTATGTTTATGTGAAATTTATTCACTTTTGATCTAGATACATCGTTTATGTGCAAATATTGAGAAGAAAAATGAAACTGTTGAAAATAATCTTTATTTTGTACTTCTTTTCATAAAGAGAAAAAGTTGAATCTATCATTACACAATATTTTGAATAAGAATATGAAAATTAATCTTAATGTGTATTTCAGTTATGAAAGAATATAACTAAGACATGCAATAATTTATCATTTATTCTAATTTGAATCACATCTAAAAATGAATTCTATAGAAATATAGAATAAAAGGAATAAAATTTAATAGAATTCAATTACAAACATTTTATTTCAAACTGTTAGGAAAATTATTTAAGATAAAATATATAAGTTATTGACAGATAATTCCAATTTCAACTAGGATATGAGAACACGTTCCAGTTTGGTTCTACAAGAGTGAGAGGAAAGCAGTTAGCAGTTCTATTGTAATCATTCTACAGATCCACAATTTGATTCTAAGGTTGTATATATGATTCGTTCAAATCTACCTATATTTCTTCGTATTCAACTCCTAAAAATAGCTGAAGCTCTTACCATCCATGAGCTCAAACCAGAACTATGCGTACAAAAGAAGTACGTCCTATTGTTACCGTTACCTTGACCTTAATTCATATTATTATTATTATTACTGCATTCCCCTTTGCTTATGTATCATATTCTTATTATTTTATTAATAAATGCTCAGTATATCACTTTATTTATTTTACACCTCTTATGATCTTTAATTATTGTAACAAAAACATTTTAATCATCTTACTACATTCACGTAATAATTCATTGCTAATTTACTAAGTCCATTATTTTTATTCTTCTTCTTCTTCTTATTGTTCATATTACGTAATCTGGTATTATAATCTTTCTATTACGTTATCTTGGTTATTCGTATTCACATTTCCTCACGGAACTAATACTTTAACAAAAATTTCTCATATATATACGATTGTACATAATGATAATAAATTCGTTGAAAAGAGATCCCTTCGCTGAACTTCGTGTTTTTAATTTTTAATATATAATTTACGTTATCAGATGAGGAACAATTTCTGTTTCCAGTAAACTCAGCAATGCGCATCCACGACCTCGCCTACTGGGATTCGAACCCTAAACCGATCAATGCTGAGGAGTCCCACAATAGAACGAAACGACCTTCCAGTGCTCCTAGGTTTTCCATAATGGTCTAGCTTCAATTGACTCATGACATTAAATTACTTTTATAGTCAATTTGTATAATTTGGAATAAATTGGAAATAAATAAACTTGGTTAACATTTATTTTATGTTACATTAAAAGTATAATTTGTACGAGTGCTCACTTGATCGACTATTTCCATGTGATGTTCTATACTTAATACTGATAGTATTCTTGAGGGGTATTGTTTCTTTTTTACTTTCTCTAATGTTAAAATATAAATTCTAGTTATACTGTTTTATTAGTCTTCACTAGTTACGTTGTATGATTATTGATTTTCTAGTTAAACTATTAATTATGATATTCAACCATTCAACACTATCAACATCTACATAATAATCGACGTTTTCACTAAATCGGATATCAAATTATTAATCTAACACTTTTGGCATAAGCAACACAGATAATGAAAACTTTAATCTTTATGAATTCCAGTATATATTATTGTCTAGCAAGATAATAAAACCTTCATATTCAAATCATCTACCTCTGAAAACTTAACTCGATCAAAAGTTAAGTGAGTATTCACGAAAAATCCTAATATCCGATCGTTATTTAAAAGACAAATATCATTTTTTTAAAATAGTTACATTTATGCAGTCTCTCCAACAATAATCACAAAACAACTATATGTCATAAAGTCACATATCCTTGAACAATGTTATTTTTTTGTGTTTTTTCCGTCTGTCCGGACATTAATGATAGTAACATGACATTTAAATTCAATAGAAATATAGCAGAAAAAATCCTAACTCAGATTAAGGACAGATCAAAAGAGCTCAATATATTATTATTATTATTATTGGTGCATAAGCAATGAAAAACTAACTAAATACTAAAATCGTATATTGGATTATTTGTTGATTACAACAACGGAACAATCAGTAATCGGAATCGACAAGTGAATATTATACAAAATCATAGGTTTTCTAAGAATATCACTCCATAAATTTCTGTAACACTATCTACAATCACCAGGACAATATGTGTGCATAAAATTAAGAGACTAGCAGTAATATTAAAAGAACCGTTAATATGGGATACAAACAAAGATGCTTGAATTCATAGATAACCATAAAAATGTTATCAAGTTGCAAAAACATATATAAGTGATGTACTCTTTAGTTTCCAAAAATGTATGAGTTGAGTCAGATCAGATTAATCATATGAGTTTCTGAATATTCGGATACTCCTATTGAAATATTATAACATACAGTTTGTTATAAATAATGATGTCATTTCGAGCTGATGGAACACCACATTTCTTTGATTGCTTCATACAGATTTCAAATCCGTCTTCTCTCAGATATAAAGTCATCCTAAAGCTATTCTGTTGATCAATCTCATTTATTCTTGTAACTCACTCTTAAATTGAACACTCATTAGTATTTGTTACTGAATTTGTAGTATCGGGTGATATGTTAAGGCCACATAGCTAATTTTATCATTTGGACAGACCAATTTATTCATCCATCTTGAGTCACATTTTGACTTTGTTAACTATTCACCTATCAACCACGACTGCTTTTATGTGGGCGTATGTGTGTGCATTTCCAATTTTACTCATCACACATCTGTAACTTATTTTTGTCTGATTATAAATACTTATTAACGCTTGGTTAAATCGAGTTAGCTTAAATACCTTCTACACCATGCATCATTTCGCTCCACTCTTTACTCTCCGCTTCCTTCGCTACGCTTCTCTGATTGTCTTTTCTGAATAACGATAGTACAGAATACACGAATTCAAAACCTGATTCTCGTATTTGACTTATTTTTAATTCCGTTATTCACTAACGCGATTTATGTCGATAATTATATATGAGGAACGACAAAGTGTATAGGTTGATAACGATAATAAAACGATCCAACCTGAGTCAGATATTCGAAAGGCCAATAAAAATTATCAACCGACATGCATTTCAGAAACAGACAACACACTTTCTAAGAATTATATTTCATTTGAGTTTCAATTGATATCATGCATGGATGAATGTTAGACCATCATTGTAAACCTGGAAGAATTAGACGGCAGTTTCGTCCTAGTAAGAGACCCCTAAAAAGTGCTCATTTAAGATCCCGCACGCGGAGCTTGAACACAAGACATTCAATATAGCGCACAGACGCATCATCGGCATCCAATGACGTAAATGTCTAACATCAACCAACCCACAACATTGCGCGACCATCCACCATTATTTTCGTTGAACGAATTCACACTGAAGTTACGACTTTTCACCTCATTTGCCCGCAAAACGAAACATTTCACTGACGAAATCTTGACTTAATCTCATATGAATTTGTTTTCCATATTGATTGATAATCATAAAGTCTGTAAATTCATGGGATTTTCAATAACCTACAGTTCGTATTCTACAACTAAACAGGGTTGATATGACGACACGAAATTGAGAAGATAATCGGCAAAACAATAAATTAATTGGTCTTTTAAGAAAGAGGAAAATGGTCAACTAACAATATCCTACAACAGTACGTTTCAATATGATAACACTAGGCTAACTGGAAATTAGCACTACCACAAAATATCGCGAACACAACCATCAACATTAAGTATCAGATTAGTAACGTTGTTTTTAGTAAAATCTGTTGAGAATTTCCTCCTAGTTTCATCGAAGTCAACCCATGTGCTCTCCAAATTCCGAAGTTCGTTTCATACAAAAATCAGAGTAATGTACGTGACCAAATCGACAAAACGAGGAGCGGAATTCGTAAATAATATTCATAATGTATATAACACAATGTACATAATCTATTGAAATAAAGTGAACTTATATCACTTATATGGTTCATTTATTTAGACAAAAAATTCAACAGAAGAAAATTACAATTTCTTAACATTCACATTTGTCATAAACACGTATATACTCATTAAATATCTGTAGTACGCAAGTGATTTTAAAGAGTGAATCGTTGGATATAAGACAAACTTTTGCTCTCCATAACCTGAAGTAACTACGAACTCAAAGCACACTTACACTACCCCATTTCTTACAGTAACTCAACAGTAATATCATGATTACCTAGAAACTAATATTCGTTAGCATACCTGATTAAGACCGAATAATCCGTGTAGTCCAGTCCAGTCACGAATTTACACACACACACATGTTCAGTTAATTGAAATGTTAAATAAATCACTTATATAGGTCATAACATCGATGCATCCCTATTTAGTGAATTATTCTATATGTATGTACCTCTGTTACTGGATTTTGATTTTCCTCATTATTTGGATCGATAATGATCTGAATATGAATATATCTCTTGTCCAATTTCCATTTCTGCATTTGTTTTCACTTGGTTATATCTCATATAACTAACCATGATCAGAAACAAATTAAATCAATGCATTATATGTGACTTGGAAATCAGATCTCTTCGCATTGTGTATTAGCATCAAACATGTGTATTTATCCATTATGTGTATCAACAGCATACTGGACATGAAGAGTTGGGATGTGAAACAGATAGAATCACAGATAATTGTTTGATTATAACAAAAAGCTAATCACGATTAGTTTCATTTGTAAACACAACTTTACATTCGAAACATAACAATAATCAGATGAGAGAGATATTCATTCAACTTGTTGAAAGGAAGATACATTTTTGGACTAGAAACTATGAATAACGAATTAATCCGTAAATTGGCACATGTACCTGGAAGTCAAATAACCTTCTAAATATGTTTTTTGTGACTCTCTATCCAATGTACTCGATATTGCATGTACAGAATTAGAGATTAAATACTGATACGAGTTTTCTGTTTTGAAGTTGACGTATGTTTAATTTCGTATTGGATAGTCACTTCATAACTCAAATGTTAAGAAACTCAAACTAATCTTATGTGATGAAGAAACAATTCAAACTCACTGGAAAAGCATAATAAACATTTCGAACCAACTTAATTCCAATTACTGATTAACAATGAACTAGTATTGGAGATTTATGTATTGATTTCTTGTAGGAACATACGAACCTATGGGATATTTATCAGTCTGTGATTGTGGAGAATCTGAATCTTACTTCATAATATTTTAAACCATGTTCATACAGTTGTTTTATACTACTCCTTGAAATGTATTCAGAATTTCACTAGTAATCATTATGAACGAAACATTTGTAATCAATGTTTGCTCTCCTTTGATGCGACCACTAACATCAAGTAGATTGTAAGACCTTCGACATAATTAAGACAGTAACTTCCAGTCACGAAAATTCCAAGTGGTCTATCTTTTAAATGTATTTTCCATTTTACAGACGTTTTCACCTTTGGGAATATAAATATTTATCTAGGCCATGATGAATGGCAGCATGAAATTAGGCTGTCATTATGTCCTCTATATAATAAAAACTTCCACAATCTAGTAGGAATGCTGACTCCCCTTACAAATATTCTAATAATATCCAAGACAATACAGATATGCTGATAGTTCGGTTGCAAAAGTAAATTTATTGGAATTCTTAAAAAAAAATTCAGCGAATGTAATATTTATTCTATTTTCATCTGATCTATCAGAAAAATTGCAATGGTTTCTTCTTTCTTCAAATTCGATGTCAAACTGACCAGTTTCCAACCTATCGATGTTTGTTATGAGCCACCTCATTATTTCTCGATGCATTCTTTATTCGATACAAACTTACTTCTATTATTTTATTGGATATGAATTGTTTACAGCGAATTTTGAACCTTACGATTGTATTTGAATTATTTTATTATAAGCCTTGTTGGCTAACGTCCAACTGAATCAAGCCATCCTCCATTACATACTTACTTTCTCCTGTTTGCCCGCGTGGAGGAGCAAAGGCCGCACACCAGCATTCTCCATCCAACTCTGTCATGGAAAATCCTTCCGGTTCTTTCCAGTTCCTATTCATCTTTTTTATATTTGCTTCCAATCCTTACTTTCTTCTTCCCTTCAGGCATTTAAGTTAGCTCTTGCTACATGATGCGATTGGGTGATCCCCGCAAATCGGTACAAGTGAAGGTTTAATAAACCCAGAACATAACGGCGACACTATTCGGAAATACACATATTGATATATTGGTTGTTCACCCATTTTGTCTACTAATTAACAAAAAGTCACACACATGAAAAATATCTAGAATTATGATAAATCACATGCTGAGTCATGCTGAGCATAGTTTAAGTTAAACTAATACGAAGAATCTCGTTTCATGAACAAAGCACACTCAAACAAATTAGTTTTATGACGAATAAAATATCATACGGGAAATCAAAACCAACACTACACAGAGTAATTATCACAGTGAATTTAAACGGAAGTAATGTTGAACAAAATGTCACTATGAATAAATGAATGTAATTTCGCCTTTTCATCCTGTTATATCAGATACATTATTTAGAATCAAAAGATTCATACACAAATTATACATGGAAATATCTAGATAATGATGTCAATTTATTCATTATTACATAAAGTTATATAAAAAGCTTTCCTACAAATGGCTTTATAAACAGTTACTATTCTTATCACAATTTAGTACATTGTATTGCATAGAATCACTTCAGCAAACTCATCCTTTACAACTTATAGGATTTCGCTAGTAACCATTACGAAACGCTTAAACAAACTTTTATGAGTATAACTTGATAGTAAACTGATTTAATGGGCGATTTCTGAAATGAATGAATATGATGAGTCATGAATATAACTCGGACTGTATTATTGCGGAAATATACTTACTCACTTACTTACTTACACCTGCTACCCCTCGTGGAGGAGCATATGCTGCTCACCAGCATTCTTCATCCAAATCTATCATGGACAATCCTTTCCAGTTGTTTCCAGCCGCTGTTCATCCTTTTCATGTCTGCTTTTAGTTATTGGTGCAATCTTATCTTCAGGCTTCCGCCTTTCCAGTTCCCTCAGAAATTACAAGTCACTGCTTGCTTCGTAATGCACTTTGATGATTTTCTCAATGTATGTCCTATTCACTTCCAATATCATTTCCTGATTCCCCTTCCATCTGGAAACTCGTCTGTTCTCTCTCACAGTAGATGGCTGCTGATGATATCCAGTCAACAGACATTGAGTATTTCACGTAGACAATTGTTTAGAAATACTTGTACTATTTGGATGATGGTTATAGTGGTTCTGCAACTTTCATCTCTCTATAGTAAACATGTCTTGACGTTCGTATTGAAGATCGTGACTTTGATATCGGCTGACAGTTGTTTTACGTTTCATGTGTTCTTCACTTGTAGGAATGAGGACCTTGTTTGCCAGTCCTCATATTTACGTCTGCGCCAGATCCTCCTTGCTCATCGATGATGATGCTGACCAGCTACGTCAAACGTTCCACCTCTTCCATAGCTCCTCCATTAAATGAGATTGGATTGGTTTTCTCCCTGTTGTGTTTTATCATCTTGCTTTTTCACCTGTGTGTGCTGAGGCTGCAGTCACACCAAATGTTTTCATCTGCATTTGTTGATGCACATGGGATAGAAGAGCTAGGTTATATTCGAAGTCCAAATCCTTTAATTGATTTCGAGCTGTCCATTGTATTCCGTGATTCCCCTCAGATTTGGAGGTCTTCATAATCTGGTCAACCACCAAATCTTGCCAAATAGAGTGTGGGCTTGTTTGTAGTTACTTTCACGTTTGCCTTCAGTGCTTGAGCTGGTATATAGTCAGGTCCAGGTGCTTTCTCACTCTCGTTTTGTCTGATGATCATGCTGATGTTTTTGATTATTGGTGAAGGGACACCTGCAGGAAGGTCTATGTGTGCTGCTTCGATGTGCGGTGGATTCAATGGAGCTGGCCTATTCAGAAGTCTCTCGAAGTGCTCTACCCACATATTCCTCTGTTCTTGAATCTCAATGATTGATTTGCATTGGTCGCGCTGGTTAACAATATTCCCTTACCAGGTTCTTCGTTGCGTCATATAGTTGTTTCATATTTTTTCCTTTTTGTAGCATTTTCCACTGTCGTTGTTAGCTCTTCCACGTTTTTCTGCTTATTGGTTCTTATGCTCCTCTGCACTTGTTTGTTTCCTTCCGTGTATTCAGCTTCTGTTTTCACTTCTGCTATTGTTCGGCTGTTTTAAATTACCGCCTTTCTTTCTTGAGTCTTGTCCAGTGTTTCGATACAGATCCCTTCCATGTAATGCTGCTTCTTGCGGCCCATCACTTTCAGACACGTTGAAGTTAGTGTTTCCTTCATCCCTTCCCAGTTGATCTTTATAGAAGTTTCTTATTCTTACCTTGCAAGGTTTGGAACTTCTGTTGGAAGCATTCTTGAATTTGTTGAGCTTCTCAGTATCTTGAATGAACGCCATAATAAACATTCATAATGCTGTTTCCCTAGCTGTTCAGTGTTTCTTTAGCTTCAGTTTCATCTTGGCCACAACCAGGTAGGGATCTGAAGCTATATCATATCCTCTCCTGGTTCTCACTTCTTCCAATGTCCTTCTGAATTTTTACTCATGCAAATATGATTTATCTGATTCTCCGTGGTATGATCCGGTGAGACCAATGTAGCTTTGTGCAGGCGTTTATGGGGGAATACTGGCCACCTATAATTAATTTGTCGAATACAAATAAATTTACAAATATCTTCCCATTCTCGTTTCTTTCTATCAATCAGTCTCTGTCGTCTCGTGATACATTTATATCCGGTGTTGTCTGTTCCGACTTAGGTCTGCCATCGGGATGGTCAGGTCGTTTACTGGGCACTTCACTGTGATCGATTGCAGCGTCGAGTAGAACTGATTTTTATCGCCGTCATTGTTTTTGTTGGTGGGTGCATAACATCGGATAATATTCATTGTGATTCCTTCCTTCTTTGTTTTGAAAGATGCCTTGATAGTCCTGGGTCCATGAGATTCCCATCTTATAAGTGCATCACGTGTCTCATTGGACAGCATCAGAGCAACTCCCTGAGTGTGTGGAGCATTTACCTCTTCGTAACCTAAGTATAGCAGTATTTCTTCCGTACCTAACCTTTGCTGTCCAGCTTGGGTCCAATGGGTTTCACTGATCCCAAGACCGCTAATTTGTGTCTCCTCGTTTGTGTTGCTATTTGACTGTTCCTCCCGGTCACTCACATTAGCCAGACGTTACATGTACCTATATTAATTGCTGCTCCGGTTGTTAGAAGGGGCATTGGTCTCGTGTCTTCCGAAAAATCTCGGTTTCCACCATGAGGCGTCATAATTCTTCTGAAAGAATATCGTTGAATTCGGAGGAATGAGTTTCAATAGTTTAATTTGTTCATCCTAGTTAGTGATTTTTAGCAAGGTTGTTTTCTACGGGATGGGTTTGCTGATTCCATGCCATACCCTCTTTCTTTACCTGGGCTTCAGACCGGTAACAAAACTATAGGCGGAGTTAAGTTATCCCTCATAACTACCATATAATCTGTTGTTTTCAAATATTTTAAAATGACTAGATTCAGAATCAATGATAGTGAGTTTCCGTCAAAGTTTCTTTCCATCATACTTGTTATAGTAACAAATAATGCATTGTTTGCTTGCTGAAAATTGAGATACATTTACTCAGTCTTTCTCTGATATTTTCTCATTATAAAATAACAAAAGTTTCATTACAGTCAAATAATTATTCTCTAATATTGTCAGTGTATTTATTGTCACTCGAATTGTGTCTACATAAACAATACAACTCTACTTGTCTGATAATTGATATGTTATTCATTGTGTTATAATTTGTTCATAGATCTATTAGGGAATATATTTTTCATTATTCCAATTATTTTATTTAACAGTGATAAAATAGTCAGCTTTTATTAAAATATGAATTCCATCACAAAAGTATTATGTTATGTATATAATTTTATTGTAATAATAAGTAATTATTATATGACATTGTTTATAATAGTTAATTAAATCAGTATTTAACGACTACTCTTACAGTAGAGAATATTTCTAGCTCAGGTGGGTGATTTTGATGGAGTTTTGTTCTTTGAGCTGGATGATTTGGTGTTGGAGCTTTCATTGTTATTCTGAACGACATCGTCAACACAAACTTCAAATAGAAGTGAAGCGTTCGAATATCTGTATATGTGGTTCACATCTTGTCCTTCAGACTTCGATATTGATTAGTTCTTGTTGACCTTAAACTTGTAATTGTTTACTTCTTTGATTTGGTTGTATCTCTCATGGGTTTGGTAAATTGGATCGATTTATCAACCTATCAGTAAAATCACGCACAAACATAGGAACAGAAATCAATTTTTCTTTGAGGTGTAATATTTTTTTAATGAAAAAACCAGTATTTATAATAGAACTCTAATTAAACTTTCTTGAATGCTTTCATCTTCAATGAGAAGATTCAACCTAAATGTTGAATAACATGCTGTTTAAAAACGATTACAGAATTTAAAAACCCAAGTATTTCCATAGAAGTATCAGAAAAAATTGAGTGATGACTCAATACCTCTATAGAATAGTTGGTTGTCAAACTTTCTATCATATGTACTGAAAATGTAATTATATTGAATTTCGAGTTATATCCATGCATTCAGAAAATGCTTTGTTTATGCTTTAAACTACTTCAAAATTTTGACATAGACTTGACTGTACTACTGTCTTCACTTTCTTCAATTTTTCCATCCTCTAAATTAAAAATCATTCAATATGATCTTTTCTACTAATCTTATTTTGACACTTGTTTGTTTGATCACGTTTCACACAAGTATTGATGATTTAAAATTCATGTAAACAGAATATTCATTGTGTCATATAATCGCTTTATCAGTTTCAAAATAAACAAGCCCTATAGATCAATTGTAAACAGTGACAAGGATGCGCACTGCTGAGGAGTCCCAAACTGGGACGAAATGGCCTTCCAGTGCTCCCAGGTTTTCAGTGGTGGTCTAACATCATTCCATTCATGATGACAATCTAAACCCAACAATCTCCACAGCCCTATACTGATAAATTGATTGTTACATAAATTTATTTTTCCCTCTGAAAATACAATATAAAACAAATTGATTTAATGTCACTAGCGTGGACAGGACAACACTCTGAAGGCTTTTTCGACACCACGGTGTACCTGAGAAGATAGTCAATTTCATACAGGATTCCTATGATGGATTAAACTGCAAAATTGTGCATGTAGGACAGTTGACAGACTCGTTAGAAATAGAGACCGGTGTCAGGCAAGGTTGCTTACTCTCACCCTTCCTCTTTCTCCTGGTGATCGATTGGATTATGAAGACGTCAACATCTGGGAAGAAGCACGGGATATAGCGGACAGCTGGACGATCTAGCCTGCGCAGATTATCTGGCTCTTCTATCGCACACGCAACAACAAATGCAGGGGAAGACGACCAGTGAATCAACAGCCTCAGCAGCAGTAAGTCTCAACATGCATAAAAAAGCAAGATTCTCTGATACAACAAAACGTGCACCAATCAAATCACATCTGACCGAGAAGATTTGGAAGATGTAAAATGTTTACATATCTGGGCAGCATCACTGATGAACACGGTGGATCTGATGCGGATGTAAAGGTGCGGATCGGCAAAGCAAGAGCCAGCATATTTACAACTGTAGAACATCTAGAACTCAAAACAATTGTCTATTTATATCGGAAACAAGAAAGTGTGCTAGATTCACATCAGATAGCCGGTTTGCTATCAAAGCAGTCACTTGTAAACTCGAGTTTCATATTAGTTGAGAAATAAGTGGAACAATATGTGTACAGAAATACAAAAACAAGCTATTCTAAACAGCTTTTAATGACGCACAAGACACTTGTGTTTTGTTGTTATGTTTTCAAAGAGAATCAAAACACTAAGCTAAACGAGTAGTTATATTAGTTAACTTTGAAGACAGTTTATGTCAAAAGAAAGTAACCCAGAAAACCATGGAAATTTGGGGTGCATATGATTGCTCTTCTGTTCTTGTATAGAACGCATTCGCCATGAACAGTGAAGACCTATCTGGGAATCGAATCAAAGATTACAAAACCTTGTCTTAGGTTCATTATATTTATATCGGTGAGTTGGGATCTACTGGTGACTGACGCAAATGAATCAGGCTACTAGCACTTTGTCCCAGTCCTTTGAGTACTAGAGATGCCATACAGACTACGCAATAGGTCTGTGATCGAAATGGCAATTTATACCAATGAGATCATAGAATGAAAATAATATCTTAGAATTATATCATATAACTGCAAATTGTGTTCATATCTTAATAATCATATATTGTTTATTCACTCAAACAATCGACGGAAACATCGGATTGTTTTATAAAGTATAAATGTCAATAATATATATCATTTACTTAGTTTCTTTTAAGAAAAGATATCCTTTCCTTTGAATTTTGCATTTTCAGTTTACTGAGAATCTAACATCCCCAACAGAATGAATATCATTCGCTAATAGACATGAAAGTTCATAATTATACTGTTAGTTAAAATTAGCTTAGGTGAATGTTTATGTGACACAATAATATAAGTATATAACTAGTTGATAAGTTAATATTTCATCTTTAACCTTTCTTTTTTGAATATCATGCATATTGATATATTCAAAATATTTATGTGAGTAAAAGTATATAAACATTTTAATTAGTGATATACTTTTATCATATTGATTGATTGTAAACAAATAACACTAAAATTGTAATACTCAACCTAAATCATTTTACATGATTAAATTAATACAGATATTTATGCTATTGAATAGATAGTTAACCAGTTCATTCACAGTTATTTAATGTACCCTTCTGGGTTAGGGTAATTTTACAATGGTAGTCAACTAACCTTAAAAATAAATTTTTTCTACAAAACTAAATGGAATATTTAATTTCGAAAAATGAAAACGGGAATTTCTCCAAATAATAAATGTACCATCTAAACTATTTAAGAATTATGTGCCGTTACACTGCAATTAGCACACTCCAGTTAACATTCACAATGATGAATATTGATTTAGAAAATCACATTGAATAAATAAAAAGTCATTAGGTAATATCTCAACAAATCTAAGTCAATTATTCAAGTTTTAGTTGCCCAGATTAAAAAAACTGAATGCTTTTATTATTTGTGTTGCTAAGCTTTCATTTCTCACTATTCACGGAATAATAGATATTGATGAAGTAACTTTCTAATCTCTCTTTCAATCAAACTACAGGTAAAGAAACTATAACATCGGGTCACTTGGGATAGTATTCATGTTGAAACTTGATTAACAGAATTTAATTCAAGTACTTGACAAACATCATATCATTAATATTCCAATTTAAAGTTACCAGTGTTTATAAAACCACCTGAAGTTGATTTTGTTACCTTACATAAAGACATAAGGAGATAAAAGCTAAATCTGCAGAGAAAGTATCATTTATTCTGTCTAAACTAATTTAGTTTAGCTGAAAATAGCTCAGTTTCAAACAAATATTACAATTATTTTATTGGTATTAATTATTATGGAAACGTATTATTCCAAAGTTTTGTATTCAGAGATTCAATAATAATAATTATTATCTCAGTGACAAAATGAGAGATTAAAACTGATAATAACAAAGCTAAGCATCAAAGCGGATTTCTTAGAAAATATATACACCGATATCCGAATATACATATGTACAACGTTTTTACAAATATAACTATATAAGAGATTCTTAAAATTCATTTTATAAAAATCATATACAAACAGAGTAATATGTATTTAAGAGTTAAGACATAGAATACAAAGCTTCTAACAAACAATTATCAATATATATATATATATATATATATATATATATATATATATATATATATATATATATATATATCATTCATCAACATATGTTCAAATAATTAGTTGACTCAGAAAAGAAGATCATTGTCTGTGTTTATTTTTAGTCCTTTCAATAGACAAACACAATTTCTAAGATAGTTTTTTAACTCTTTTTATTTAATATGAGTGATTAACTGCTACATAATCGTTTATCAAACATCCAAACCATATGTTGAGAAGACATCATTGAGAAGACGTCATTAAAACATACTGAAGGAACATAAATAATTCTTTCTTGATGGCGTTTTTAGTGAATAAACCAAGTGCACTCCAGAATCAGAACACATTGGGAATTAAAAAGATAAAAAAAATTTAATGTGTTATTTATTAAACATTTGGTAGATCATTGTCGTGAAGGTACACATTAAACTAATCACTGACGTACTTAAGTGACATATTATTCTATAGACATTTCAGTATCTAGTTCAAAACCTAGCGTTAAACAAGCTGCATGGATGATAAAAATGCAGTATGGAGTGAATTAGAATTGATCAATAAATTAAGCAAAGAGTTTATGTTGAAGACTGCGCACAGATATATTTTCAAAATAGATTTCATAAAGATCTTATAACATTTGGAAGATAATATTAAACTCGATTTAATTCGACATTTGTTTCTTCTAAGTTTGTGGTTATCACTATACCCACACCCTCAAGATACCCAGTCAAAAATGTTTGGGTAAAGATCCAGGCAAGAAATTTTTATCTTCCAACTTTATTTAATTTAGTCACTGTCCATTACGAAATTAAACATACGTCAACTTCAAAACAGAAAACTCGTATCAGTATTTAATCTCTAATTCTGTACATGCAATATCGAGTACATTGGATAGTGAGTCACAAAAAACATATTTAGAAGGTTATTTGACTTCCAGGTATATGTGCCAATTTACGGATTCATTTGTTGTGGAATCTTCTTCGACACTATAAAGTACCTGAGAAACTCATCAACATCAACCGGAATTCATGCGACGAACCACAGTGTAAATTCGTGCATGGAGGACAGCTGACAGACGCATTCCGAGTAAGGATCGAAGTCGGACAAACATGCTTAATCTCACTCTCTTTCTTTCATCTGGTGGTTGACCAGATTATGAAGACCTCCAAATCTGAGGGGAATCACGGAATACAATGGACAGCTCGAAATCAATTAGAGGATTTGGACTTCGAATATAACCTAGCTCTTCTATCCCATGTGTATCAACAAATGCAGATGAAAACATTTGGTGTGACTGCAACATATTTAAAAAGGTTATTTGACTTCCAGGTACATGTGCCAATTTACGGATTAATTCGTTATTCATAGTTTCTAGTCCAAAAATGTATCTTCCTTTCAACAAGTTGAATGAATATCTCTCTCATCTGATTATTGTTATGTTTCGAATGTAAAGTTGTGTTTACAAATGAAACTAATCGTGATTAGCTTTTTGTTATAATCAAACAATTATCTGTGATTCTATCTGTTTCACATCCCAACTCTTCATGTCCAGTATGCTGTTGATACACATAATGGATAAATACACATGTTTGATGCTAATACACAATGCGAAGAGATCTGATTTCCAAGTCACATATAATGCATTGATTTAATTTGTTTCTGATCATGGTTAGTTATATGAGATATAACCAAGTGAAAACAAATGCAGAAATGGAAATTGGACAAGAGATATATTCATATTCAGATCATTATCGATCCAAATAATGAGGAAAATCAAAATCCAGTAACAGAGGTACATACATATAGAATAATTCACTAAATAGGGATGCATCGATGTTATGACCTATATAAGTGATTTATTTAACATTTCAATTAACTGAACATGTGTGTGTGTGTAAATTCGTGACTGGACTGGACTACACGGATTATTCGGTCTTAATCAGGTATGCTAACGAATATTAGTTTCTAGGTAATCATGATATTACTGTTGAGTTACTGTAAGAAATGGGGTAGTGTAAATGTGCTTTGAGTTCGTAGTTACTTCAGGTTATGGAGAGCAAAAGTTTGTCTTATATCCAACGATTCACTCTTTAAAATCACTTGCGTACTACAGAGATTTAGTGAGTATATACGTGTTTATGACAAATGTGAATGTTAAGAAATTGTAATTTTCTTCTGTTGAATTTTTTGTCTAAATAAATGAACCATATAAGTGATATAAGTTCACTTTATTTCAATAGATTATGTACATTGTATTATATACATTATGAATATTATTTACGAATTCCGCTCCTCGTTTTGTCGATTTGGTCACGTACATTACTCTGATTTTTGTATGAAACGAACTTCGGAATTTGGAGAGCACATGGGTTGACTTCGATGAAACTAGGAGGAAATTCTCAACAGATTTTACTAAAAACAACGTTACTAATCTGATACTTAATGTTGATGGTTGTGTTCGCGATATTTTGTGGTAGTGCTAATTTCCAGTTAGCCTAGTGTTATCATATTGAAACGTACTGTTGTAGGATATTGTTAGTTGACCATTTTCCTCTTTCTTAAAAGACCAATTAATTTATTGTTTTGCCGATTATCTTCTCAATTTCGTGTCGTCATATCAACTCTGTTTATTTGTAGAATATGGACCGAGATTAAATCATGATCTCATTTGTGAAGTGTATCATTTTGAGAACAAATGAATATTCGAATATCTATAGTTTCAAATAATTAATTAAGTCTGACAGTGTGGATCTTACATGGAAATACATCTCCCAAGCTTTTCCATTATTCAGGTATGGTTAATGAATTCACATTTATCTACTGTTCAGTACATTAATCAGGTGAATGTTAGTCAACTGGATGTCATAATTGTAATAGACTCCTCAGAATGTTAGCTACACATTTTGATTTATTAAATTTTTCTTATTGATTCCCAATGCTTGGTAAGTACTAAGGTATGAACGCTTCATTGTTGATCAATATTATTCATTATCAACTTATTGAACATTATTTATTGACAGGTTAGTAACAAAATTATCAGTGAGGCATTATGTGAATCTAATGATATATTTTCTGGACAGCTGAGTCAATCAGAATATATGGAAAGAAAATGTAACTCTTGATAAATTATACAGTAATTTTCTCTATTCTGAATGGGAGAGATTTAGATATTTATCAATAAAATAGACTCTTACAGTGATAAGTAGAATAAGTTCCAAAGACTCATCACTCTATTTTTTAGAGTCACAATTCATATTTTTCATGAGTTAATGTAATCATTCGTATACTATATTTGTGTCAATAGATTTTTATAAATCTACGAAAGTAAAGTATCTATCAGATAAGTTCACTTTAAGTTGATATACAGCTCGAAGTTTATAAAAAATACAATAATCACTTTTATTCTATAATGACTATACGTACAGATGGTTTTGCTGACATTAATGAAACACTGTCTTATGACTCGTTTATAGACAATTACTATTGATACAATGTAATCCGATGATGAAGCAAATATATGCTTGAGGCTAAACATGAGTAAGTAGATCCAAACATTTGAAAAGTGTGATTTGAAAATCATCGGTTATCATTCAGCTTAGATGTCTAAATTTACTTTTTTTAAAACTGTCTTTGACCAAACCGAAAAAGAACAACAACCTGGTATTCAACAGACTGTTAACATTAATAGAAATAAACAATGCGAGTCTAAGTCACAATACTACAGTGCTTCCACGTTTTCCATGGTGATCTAGCTTCAATAGACTCATGATTTCAACTATTGAAATTACTAAAATCTCCACAAAACCCCTTCTGATAATGAATAAAGTAAACAAATTTATTTATTTCACCTTAACTCTTTAATTATGGCTGTCTTATATGAAAGTTATTTGTTAATAGAAAATTGAGTTTATTAGGTCAACTCATAATAAAAATTTGATCAAATAACACTTATCGTTTAAAAATCTATTTCATACTAAAACATAAGTTGTTTTCTTTACCTTTATAATATAAAAGACTATTTAGTTAAAATTCTATTAAACTATACTTTATGATAATCTACTTTATTAACTTACAAAATAGAATATTCAATGTTCAACTGTAAATTTTTGCAAATTTAAAAAGGTCATCTTAACATTAAGAATCGAATTTCAGTCAATATCTTAATACACTCGAACTATGATAATAAATTATTGTATAATAAAATTTGAGAATAACTATTACTTTATTTAGTATTCAATATGAATAATTGGACATTAAATCATATCTTTCACAAATTTCGTATTACTATATACATCTCTTGACAAAATATTAATATTTGTGATAGTCTGTATTTAATATAATCCTTAAACTTCGTATACTGTTCGTCCTGATAACCATCACTAGATAACGCTCCAATGGTGTATTAATCAGAAGGTGAATATGAGGTGTTGATTAAGTTTATTATTGCACCATGCACAGATCACCAGAATTACAGGTATGCTAAGTAAGTATGAAAGAGTAGTGCCGAAAAGCAAGCGGGCAAGCAAGTGAGCGAGAGAATGAATATGATTAAAATGTACATATATATACATGGTGAAATGAATGAATCAGTCAATTGAGGACTATTAGTGAGGCTAGAAGAATAAATATATGTGTAGGTAGTAAGCGTTGCTAAAGCATACATATTCATACAAGTGAAACAATAATAAAGGTACAATGGTATAGATAAGTTGTTATTAAACGAATGACTCTGTCCGTTAAATAAGTTAAGAAAATAACTCAACCAAATTAAATATGAACAAACTCAATTACACGTGAGCTACCATGTATTTTTCTGCTTAATAATTTCATTGTTTTTTTAATCATAACACACGAAACAGCACTGTTATGAAGTCCAAATCTTACTATTTTAATCCTTCTAGATATGTACCTATTAAAAAGTACAGTCATATGGTATTACCGTGTATAAGTAGCTTTTTTTAAAGTTATTCCATATGTGTTTGTCTTTTATTCAATGTATTACTGAAAGCATAATTTATTTGAGGGTGACTTTTAAACTTTAAATATGAACTGTGATAAATATGAGAGTTGCAATAAATGTTTCAAACAAAACTAGAATATTCTATCTGATAATGAAAACCTTTTGGTTAAACGGAATTTACAAAAGTGAGTCTATTTTAGTGAGCAAACAACACGAGTGGAGACAATCCAATGTATTCGAACACGAAATTACAGAACATCTCACAAAAATAAGAGAACCATACAGTAAATAGTTAATTTGCAAAATATCAATCAACTGTCTCAAACTTGACTGTTCCTTTCGCAAATATCAGTCTATGGCTTCAGATTTCATTGTTCATTCATTTTCGTATCAATTGCTTTCCGTTCCCGTTCTTTCCTTCTCGGTCTATCTACTGAAATACATTCTATTCCTGACCATCGTTGTATACTACTTATGTGGATATAAGTAGCTCACACCACATGACTTTATAATTCATAAATAAACGAATGCTATATGAATGATTTATTATTTTTTTCAGATATCTGTGAAATTTTTACTATACTTGAAGATAGAAATACACTCATCGCCTTAATTCTTTAAACTTCTGAAGTGGAAATTAGGAAAAGAAGTAGGAAGTGGATTCGATATACATTATGGAAATCATCAAACTGCATCATGAGGCAAGCACTAACTTGGAATCCTGAAGGGAAACAGGAAAGAGGAAGGCTGAAGAACACATTGGGTCGACAATTGGAAGCAGACATGAAAAGGATGAATAGGAACTAGGAAGAACTGGAAAGAATTGCCCAGGACAGGGTCGGGTTGAGAGTGCTGGTGGGCGGCCTATGCTCCTCCACGATGGCTAACAAACGCAAGTAAGTAAGTATTACTTCTGAGTACAATAAACTACTATGAAACATTGGTAAGGTTATGAAATATTTTGTAATATGATGATCATGTTTAAATAAGCACTGGTTCTCATGTCCTACTAAATATTTAATATTTCATGTTTTACTTCATATAACGTTTTCTTCTTCAGTGGTTCTAAGGAACCTATACAAATACGAAGAATATGGTGAGAATAACGATTAGAAGGTTAACCGTTTAAAAAGCTTTTCTCACAATTTATAGGGTGAAATTATTACTCATGTTATGTCGAAGTATATTAGAAATATTATTTGTAAGTAAATGTGATTGTGGAAGTACTGTACTAGTATTTGGTTAGCATTCAAATATTTTACTTAAAATCTGCCTCGTAATCGTTTCATAATTTACATGAGATGATGTATCAGTACCTCTTACTCATGAAATAATCCATTAGATGAAGAATAATATATGTCGATATAAAACTCATCTTTTATTTTCCTTCTAAAGAGTTCGTTTCAACATACCGATTTTGTTTTTAGTGTTTTGTTTCTTACTGTGAGACTGTTTACTAGTTGAACATTATCTTTTTTCACAGGGAAGAATTAATGTAAAACCACTGAAAAACTTTACAGTAAACACTTTTCCCCGTCAACTGACGTCATACTATATTTGAATATGATGCGTTACGGTTACATAATGAGGAGTGTAGTAATTAGTCATTCCTAGTATTATTTCAATAACCATCCAAATCATTGGGGAAATTATTTTTTGTAGGTAAAAAAGTCATTTCAATGATTACTGCATGTGTTAGTGAAAATACTCTTTTCGGCAACAGAATTATCAATGTATGAGAACTTTCGTCTAAATTTGATCGAATAGCTTCACAGAATTCGGGCGCATTCGTTCATAATTTAGGGTTTAAAGATCTCCTTCCCTTTTTCTTCTATCTAACAATAAGTTCTGCTTGCTTTCCGAGTTTATTGATTTGTACGATATAGAAATTACGTAGCTCAAAGTTATGTAAGGGATTTCCAGTGAACGCATAAATGGGAATGCTTATGGTTCCAAACGTATTTGCTACACGTGAGAGCATTGTACAGTGGACACAAAATCATAGACTACATAATCTTATTAAAGTATAGATGTTAATCATATTGCTTGAAATAGACAGTTGATTATTAGTGATGCTGAACAAATACGAATATTTATCAGATAATAAATAAAGTGAAATATCATTCATGAAGTCATCTTACCAGTTCAGTGGATAAACGAAGATTAATCAGAAAAAGTTTGTATATTTATTCCATTGTGTAATAGAGATTGTTTTATCGGAAAACAAATTTTCTAATAACTTTTGATGCGAAATCACTAATAAATGGCTATGAACTTAGTTAAAGGGCGAAATAAAATACTACTGCTTCTAATGTGCAGTCAATTTTTATAAATTCTGGCTCTAAACTGATCACGTTATTTTGTTCTATTTCATAATAATGCAGATAAAACATATGAAACAGAATAAGGAGCTGATTGTTAGTAACCAAATAAACAAAAGCAGTTGTGTTTAAATTTATGGGTTCTATTCTTTTAATAAACATGATTTGAAATTATTTTAGTTTGTTGTGAAAAATAGAAATTACATAATTGAATTTGATGCACCATCTAGTATTTTTTAAGACTATTCAATACCGATTTTAGTAGTCATAAATGGATCAGCATTCAAGTCGAAAAGTAAGCGGTGAACACGCTCGAAAATATAATGTTTGTAGTTTTAATTAAACGCCTAATAATGTTCAAAGTAATTACCAGTTAGCATAAACGCAATATTTGTCAAATCCTAGAAAAATGAGATTGTGATGGTTTTATAAACTGATAATTACTTTGTACTTGACTACGAGCTAAATTTTTAATGATCATATAATACTTCTACGTGTCATCACTGTGCTATTTCTTACCTGAGTGTTAAGCTGTTTGTAGTTACCGCAGTACGTATTGAACAGATTTAGGAAGTACTAGATAGCACATTACAGTTAATACTATTACTTTTAATTATTAAGGAAATGCAGGTGTAGTTGACATCATGTTTACACATTTAACAACAAAAGCATAGCTTTTGAGGAGGTGGTCAAAATCGGTAGACAAACTATTGCTTTTCGTTTTATTTTGCTCTGATCAAAAGTATCATTAGTATTTTTCACTGATGGAAGCTGCAGACTTGCGTTCTACAATGTATATGTTTCACATCTACTTAGTTAACTCATCTGCATAAGGTTATTTAACGACCAATACTACACCATCCATTTTTGCTTATAATGCTTGTGACTGAAGACAATATCGAGGTAATACGCACAGGATGCACATATGCCAATAAGAGAATGATCAGTCACAGTCTTAAATATCAATGGGAAGGTTCAAACAAACAGTTCAATATGACAAATAGTCTGTAGTGACTCACTTTTATCACGAGAACACGATTAGTTTATTGAAAACAGATATTATTATAACCAATTGTGACCTCGCGCGAATTCGGTTACCTTCTGTAACCAAGCTTGCATCCTGGCACGGTCTCGGTATACTTTCGATATCACGAGATCGCCAGCAAATATATCTCGACTTGGTCCATTAACTGCCTTCTGATATTTGGCTTCTCGGGGATTTTATGGATTTATTTGATTATGTTCAACCTTCGCCTTCTGATTTACTTGGCGCGTGCTTTTTGGTAGCGGTGTTCATAGTTAATCTCGACACAACGCCACGCTACAAGTCCATCAGAATTATTACTATGAGGTAGTCATGTCTGTTAGTTGTTGATTTTGTTGCGGTAAGAAATTCCTTAAAACAAGCAACTTATATGTATTTAGTATTGATTCTGACCATTTTAGTTTAATTAACTACACAATTAGCTGAAAACGTTCGCTCAAACATTCTCACCAAATCACTTTCCAACTTATTTTGAGAGATATCTCTTCATGTACGTAGCTGTTGAGATGGTTAACATAGACTCGTTTTGCTAATAATTTTTTTCATCATTCACATATATATAATTTCACTAAATCTGTAGGGGATGTGTGTAAGATCCATTTTGAATGCCTTGTGTGTTTGTGAAAATCCCTCCATGTATATACTTGCACTTTGTTCCTATTGATCTTCTTAGTTGTACATTGTTAACTTTTGGACTACATTTGAATTGTTAATCTTTGTATTTTATTATAGTTTTTGTTTTTACCAAACCTTCACTAATTCCCCATGTTTCTTCCCGAACTGCACTTATGTTGTTTTACTTTATACTAAGTCTGAGCGGCAGCCATTTTGGTTGGTTCCTGCTTTTGATTGCTTGACCTGTGTTGACTGGAATTGTGCATTTTGGTTGTGAATTGAAGCACTCTTCCAGAATTGAAAACACTCGGTGTTATAGAGCGACCAATTGTTACCTTTTGAACGAATCTGTACGTGATCTATCCAGACAGGATAGAATAACATTTATTTGTGGTGATTGGTAATTTTCTTGCATTCTTTATCAACTTTCTTATTTATTGTAGTTTAGATTTGACCAATTAAACAATTATTGGTTGGATAGCTGTGTGGTTATTTTTGTTTAGGTAATAATGTATACTTAAATTTATGATAAATTATAGAACCGCTATCTTACCCAATTACCTTGTTTTGGTTTCAAACGGGCGAGGGCGCGTATCGAACTTATCCAGGCAGCTGTCCAGCAGTCCAAACGTGGTTTGGATCCTACAATGTGTAATAAGCAACTCAATCATTTGGCTGGGATTGTCGTCGGAGTAAATCGTTGAATGAGTTTCATATAAATTCTCGGCTCATTTGACTTCCACCAAGCACAAACTGCATGATTAAAGGTATTGATCCAACCAACTAATCAATAATCCTAAATCAGAAATTGTTTCTTTCTAAGTTGCTAATGTTACACATGAAAAATAAGTAAAGCTATGGGTATGCGTGTACGTGTTGCATGCCATCGACTATTTTGGATGTCTTTGTCTTTCAGCTGTGGACTTCATTTTTATCGCCTTAAGTCAGTTATCGTAGTGTTTTTGCTTGTTATATGGCTTTTGCCCTAAAAAGTAGTAGTTTGACGTGGTTGTTGTGCCCTGTCTAGATGAATGTTAAGTCAGCTTTAATATGTTTATTTGTATAAATCTAAGCTTCGGCAGGTAAAATGCATTGTTTATCAAGTCGGAGTTATTGTCAGATGTGTTGACAAAATGGACTTTTAAAATCTCTTACGCATGATTCATCATCCCAAAGAATGTTGATGAACGAGGATGTCTGGCAATAGTCTAATAAATCTAGGTTGAGGTGATTCTGAGTTCAGTTATTTTTAAACGTTATATGAGCTTGTAGTATACAACCAGAAGCAATCCTAACCATTATAAATATCATCGTTTTTGGTGGAACTGCCATAATGATATGTAACTGATCTACGAAAGAAAACGTATTGGAGTAATATTTGACCTTGATAGTCTTTTTTACATGCTTACTGAGCACATACAGCAACTGTATATATTATTGCTGTAAGTATCGCACTAATTAGTCACATATTCTTCATAAGCATAATGATGGATGTGTGCTTTAAACACGATAACTGAACGATGTCACTAATTAACACAAACGTATCATGTGTCTGTTATAGAGAATGAGGATGGATTTCTGTATATAGCATCTACAACCATAGACTAAATAGAAAGTAAAATTAATGCATACTGAAGAGTAACTGTTAAATTGTGCTTTCCAATGATATTATACTGCATTCAAACCGTGAGCCTGTAGTGACCTACTTTTACCAAGAGAACGTGATTGATTTAATGGAAACAATCATTATTATAACCAACTGTACCAGTGATTGTTTTACTATGCTCGTCTGTTTAACTGTGCTAAAGACAGCCATATGACTGCCCCATTATCTTTCGATTGTGACCTTGCACGGGCTCTGTTACGCTCGGTAACCACGCTTGTGCTCCTTTGGCACGATCTCGGTATCCTTTCGATACCACGAGATCGCCAACAAATACATCTCGACTAAAGTCATCAACTACCTTCTAATATTTGGCTTACGGGGTATTTTATCGGTTAACTGGTACGTGGTCTTCTTGTAGTGGTGTTCATAGTCAATCTCGACTCGACGCCACACTACAAACCAATGACAGTATTATGGACGTTGTAACTGGATTTCTTCCAAACGTCATGATAATATTTCAAGTTTACGAACCTGTTTATTTAGTGTCTAAAATTTTTTTTACAACAAGTAAAACACCCATAGCTGCATTCTATCAGCTGCCATTCTACTTACAGTTTGAATTTAGTACACATTACGAAGATAATCATGTTTCTATTAAAGTTAGTTTTAGACCTTTCTGAGGTTTTGGAGGTATTAATCGGATCGTTGGATGAAGCCATATGTTCCATACATGTGTTTTTGGTGATGTATCACGTCAGTGCTCAAAAATATGTGAATAGTCACTTCTACCCCATGATTCCTAATCAAATCATGTCACATCCGATAAAATAATGACTTAGAATGCTGATGTAAGAAAGTACAAAGACGTAAGTAGTTCAAAGAATATATAACTCCACTAACACACCAACGAATCACCAGTATTATAACAGCTAAATCACAATGACACTTTCCAGTGCCATCATACATCATTGTTGGGATTTGACAATCGTGAGATATCCTTGACAAAATCGATAATGTTATTAAAACAAACCCTACCGACCGATCGGAAAAGTACGTGAAATATTCTTTCACGGTAGGTTTTACCTAAAAGACGACTTTGTTGTAAAGATGCCACCAGTATCCGGAGTTTGACAACACCTTAACCAGTAACTCCTTTTATAATCAAAACATGCCAATCCAGTAAAATAAGAAGTCAGAAGCGAAGAGGCTCAAAGTTATCTTTGACAGAATATCGGTGAATCGAGAAGTGATCAATCTAAGCTGGCTAGCGGTTGTAGGAAATATAGAGCACTGCGTGCCCACTCGTGATCTGGTGCGTATATACGGTCGAGCGCCTTCAGCCAAGTGAATTCACTAAAACTAAAGTGGTCAGCACCAAATGTCGAAAACTTACAGAGCTATTGACGTTGGGGTTTATTAAGCGCTACAGATCACTTTCCCTAGTGCGGTAGTAATGACCCTAAGACGTGGTCAGCTACATGTTCAACCCAACGTTTGTTATTGGTAAACACTTCTAGTGACCTACTTTTATCAAGAGAACGCGATTGGTTCAATGGAAACAATTATTATTATAACCAATTGTATCAGTGATCGTTTTGCTGCACTTGTTTGTTTAAATGTACTAAAGACATTCTTTCTTCCGTTGACTGTGACATTGCACGAAATTGCGCTTCCTCAGTAGTTCCGCTTGTACTCCTTTGGCACGATCTCGATATTCCTCAGATACCACGCGATCGCCAACAAATATATCTCGCTAAAACCTTCAATCGCCTTCTGATTTCTGGTTTACTCAGGTTTAGCCTGTTCTAGTACGCAATCTCCTTGTAGTGGCGATCATAGTCAAACGTGACTCGACGCCGTATTACAAGCTCTTCTGATAGCTTCCTATGTTCAAAAGCGTCTGGTTGTCTTTCTTTACAATAAGTGGCCACGTGCTACAATACAGTAATGAGAAAGAAGTAAACTCCGTCGAATTACACTCGTACATGCGTAAAGACATTGTAACGGTAAATAAATCCCCAAAATAAATAGCTCTGTAAGTTTTCGACATTGGATGCTGACCATATGTTTTAGTGGACTCATCTAGCTGAAGGCGCTCGGTCAGGCATCCGCACCAGATCACGTGTGGCAACATCAACCGCAATCGCTAGCCAGATTAGATCAGAGAATTCCGATATATTGGTCATCGCCAAATATACTCTTCCGATCTCCTCGACTCTGTCTTTTGATTTCTCTTGGTGGGAACGAAATATATTAGAAGGTGTTACTGGTAGAAGCGTTGTCAAACACTGAATACCTGTGACATCATCATTGGTGAGACCGTCGTGATCTGGTACACCTTATTGCAACTGTGAGTCTGTTCCTTTTTGGGATTTTTATATATCATTGCCTTATTTTTTAAACATTGTGATTTTTTTCGTGTTTTTTCTTGGATATATATATATTTTCCCCTCGTTCATTATCGTACTTCATATTTCATCATGACTGAACAGACACCTAAAGTACTCAAGCTTAAGACCTTGTCCCCACCTTCGTTTCAACTGATGCCTTTCTGGCCCGACAACATCGAAGCCTGGTTTTGCTACGCAGAAGCCGACTTCCCGAGCACGGCGTGATCGACACACGTGCACAATTCCTCGCAGTAGTCAAGGCACTACCGCGGAATTCAACAGGTACGTAACACCTAGTATGTTTACTAGTGATGTTTCCGATCCTTACGAAATCTTAAAACGCTCGATTCTTAAACGAGGAGACCTAACCGATCGACAAAGGTTAGATCAACTCTTCAATAACATCGACCTGCAACACGGTTCTGCGACGGACATGTTGCAACGGATGAGAGAGGTTATAGGCCCAAGAACTTTCGACGAAGGTCTATTCAAACAACTCTTCTTGTCAAAACTTCCCCAACAGGTGCAAGCAGTTCTGGTCTCGTTCCAGAACAACGCCTTAGACGAGCTAGCTGCATCTGCCGACCGCATTCTAGAAATTACGAAACCTTCTACTACCGAGGTATTTTCAGTCAAAGAAAAGCCTCACACGACTCAGAATGACATAACCGACTTATGTCACACACTCACGCGTTATCTTAGTCTTCGTACCGACCGTAAGAGATCGCGCACACCACGTAGAAGCATTTCTCGTAAGCGATCTGTCTCTAGACCACGAGAGACAGATAACCCCGACTGGTGCTGGTATCATAACCAGTATGGAAAGTTTTCCAGAAATTGCAGAAAACCCTGCAATTTTCCCAACACGAAACCGACTGATTCGAAAAACAATTCGGGAAACTTCCAAGCCGGCACGCGTTAACGGCAACCGTAGCCGGCGAACAAAGCCGTCTGTTATTCGTCACAGATGTGACAACGAGAGTTCGCTACCTCGTCGACACTGGCGCAGAAGTTAGCGTTCTCCCAGCAAATCCTAACGACCGACTTCACGAATCGACCTAAACTTACAGGCGGCAAACGGAAAACCGATCGCTACGTATGGCAAAAGGTACGTTTACCTTAACGTGGGTTTACGCAAACCCATCCACTGGATTTTCGTCGTTGCAGATGTTTCTATGCCAATCATTGGTATGGACCTTCTACAACACCACAATCTGATCATCGACACTCGCAAACGGAGGCTAGTAGACGGAAACACTAATTTGTCCGTTTGCGTAACTTCTTTTACTGGTTGTAGAGTATCCCCAGTCACAGTTAAACATATGATAGACCCACTCTATCAACCACTACTCGATAAGTACCCTGGGATACAACAAACTCAAACGAAACTACCGTGTGTAACCAGCAATGTTACACATCACATCACGACTACAGGACCACCTGTATTCTCTAAAGCACGACGACTAGCTCCTGAAAAGCTAAGGTTAGCGAAAAACGAATTCGATCACATGATGGACTTAGGAATCATACGACCGTCAAGTAGCCCATATGCATCTCCGTTGCACATGGTCCCTAAAAAGGACAGCAACGATTGGCGTCCAACTGGTGACTATCGGCGATTGAACGCGAAAACCATTCCCGATCGTTACCCGTTGCCTCACATTCACGATTTGACAGCTACCTTGAAAGGTACAACTGTCTTTTCGAAAATCGACTTGGTTAAAGCGTATAACCAAATCCCTATGGCTACTGACGACATACCGAAAACGCTATCATAACTCCCTTCGGACTCTATGAATTTTTGCGAATGCCTTTCGGTCTAAGGAATGCTGCTCAAACATTCCAAAGATTCATAGACGACGTTTTTCGAGGTCTCAACTTCGTACACGCGTATGTTGACGACTGTCTAATCGCAAGTCCGGACAGAGAAACACATCTCAAGCATCTGGACCTTGTTTTCGAACGATTACAAAAACATGGCATAACTGTAAACGTTCAGAAATGCCAATTTGGAACCGACTCGTTAGACTTTCTGGGACACACTATCGATGCTCAAGGTATCCGACCCCTTAGAACCAAAGTGGCGGCCATTCTGGATTACCCAGAACCGACCACCGTCAAGCAATTACGCACGTTCAACGGCCTGGTAAGTTTCTATAGACGTTTCATACCCAATGCGCATTACTTATGAAACCTCTGACCGACCAACTTCGTGGAAATGCGAAATCCATTAATTTGGACGACACCGCACGAAAAGCATTCTCCACAGTTAAGGAACTGATCGCTAAAGCAACAATGCTCGCACATCAGGAAGCACCCATTAGCATCGCAGTAGACGCATCCGACTCAGCAATCGGAGGAGTCTTACAACAATGGGTTAACAACTCCTGGCAACCCTTGGCATTTTTCTCTAGAAGGTTGCTAGACACCGAATCGAGGTACAGCACATTCGGTAGGGAACTCCTAGCTATGTATTGTGCTGTACGGCATTTCCAACACTATATCGAAGGCCGTGAATTCACTCTTTTCACGGACCATAAACCGCTCACTTTCTCGTTAAGCTCTCCTTCTGACAAGTACTCTCCCCGTGAGTCTCGACAACTGGACTACATTTCGCAGTTTACTTCAGATATTCAACACATCTCTGGAGCAAACAATGTAGTTGCAGACGCCTTATCTCGCATAACTTCCTTGAACAGTTTCCAAGGAATCGACCTTCTTAAACTCGCCGAGCTTCAAAAAGAAGACACTGATCTTCAGCACGAGTTATCGTCCACAACACTTAAACTACGCATCAAACAGATGGGAACAGGTAAGGAAACCTTACTTTGTGACACATCTACAGGTAGGGATCGCCCAATCGTGCCGAAACATTATCGACGCAATGTCTTCAATACATTGCACAAACTTTCTCATCCAGGTGTTCGTGCAACCATCAAGCTTATAGCAGAACGATTTTGCTGGCCTGGCATGAATAAAGACGTGAGGGAGTGGGCACGCTCCTGTGTAAGCTGCCAAAAATCTAAGGTTATCAGACACAATAAATGTCCCTTAGGCTCGTTTAAAACTCCCGATGCTCGTTTCGACCATGTTCATCTGGATTTGGTAGGACCTTTACCAGATTCAAATGGATACTCTTATCTCTTAACCTGCGTAGACCGTTTCACTCGATGGCCAGAAGCAGTACCTATCAAGGACATTACTGCTGAGATGGTTTCCCACGCCTTCGTCGAACGATGGGTAGCAAACTTCGCTGCCCTTCAACCATCACTACAGACCGCGGACGTCAGTTTGAATCTGAACTTTTCCGTCGTCTGACCACACTATCAGCTGCAAACGTTTCACAGTGAACCGACGCTCTTCCACTCGTCTTACTAGGTATCCGCAATGCAGTGAAAGCTGACATTGGATACATTACGGCTCAACTCGTTTATGGAACGACACTCCGACTTCCAGGAGAATTCGTGGACCCTTCATCCTCTTCAGTAAACATGGATCTAACCTCCTACACGAACAGGCTTACAAACGCAATGAGTTCAGTTAAACCTGCTTCCACTCGACCTCAATCAACTGATGTATTCGTTCAACCTGACTTACGATATAGTACACACGTTTTCGTTCGTCGAGACTCGCATCGACGACCATTCGAATCAGCATACGAAGGACCTTTCAAAGTTCTTCAACGTGAATCTAAGTACTATATAGTCGATGAGAACGGAACAAACGATAGCATCAGCATCGATCGCTTAAAAGCAGCGTATTTAGAAGGAAATCCTACTCATGTCGACTTCCCTTCGGTACAATCGCACAACACGACTCCTACACTCATAATTCCTCAACCGACAACCAACACTAGCGATGGCACTCCGAATGTGTCTGAAAATAGACTTAAAACGACGCGTTCTGGAAGAGGAGTAAGATTTCCAGATTATTTAAACGACTACTGCACGTAAGGCACTACTCGACATTTTATACTATCTCGATCTTTTACGATATATATAATTTTTTAAAAAAAAGCAATTTTAATATGCTTATATATTTTTATTTTTATTTCAAAAAAATTTTTAACGCTATTACGTGTGCTTGGGTGTTTTTCCTTTTTTTCGCCAACATTGTGTTTTTACGCACATACGAGTGTACTTCGACATGCACTTACATTTCCTTCTTTCTTTTCCAGAACGGCTGGAAAAAAAACGATGTAGTTTACGAGGAACCGAAATTTCCGTTGTAATTTTTTTACTATGTTGTACCTCGGTCCCATATAGTAAGGAAAGACGACCAGACGCTGCTAAACCTGGCAAGCTATCAGAAGAGTGGTTGTGATTTTTCAACCGTTTACCAACTGTAGCGGTAAATAAATCCCCAAAATAAATAGCTCTGTAAGTTTTCAAGATTGGATGCTGAAAATATGTTTCAGTGGACTCATCTAGCTGATGGCGCTCGGTCAGGCATCCGCACCAGATCACGTGTGGCAACGATACCGCAATCGCTAGCCAGATTAGATCAGAGAATTCCGTATATTGGTTATCGCCAAATACACTCTTCCAATCTCCCCGACTCTGTCTTTTGATTTCTCTTGGTGGGTACGAATTATATTAGAAGGTGTTGCTGGTAAAAGCGTTGTCAAACACTGAATACCTATGCTATCATCAACACAAAACGGAAGAAAAAAGGAAAGCGAACTCGTAAACTTGAGTCTCGTAAACATGCAATGGTGTGTAAACGATTTTCGCAGAATGATTTTTTGTTCATTTTGAGAAACTAAATATATACACATATGAGCAAACATATCAGTAACAAAAATGACATTTATCGGAAAAAATACATGCGTATAACGAAGATAGTTTGCTTATGATGTGGTATTACAAAAAATTCGAGAGAAAATAAAATGTTGCTTTGACGATAAGTCCCTTGACTGTGAAGAATACTTTTCGGATAAAGAGACGTGCAATTCGGTATGAACGGTCGATAAAAACCTATTAAGTAATTAGACTTGAGTAGTTGCTTGATTGTGGTCGGTTCTAGGTGATTCAGAATAACCTCCACTTTGCTCTCCAGGGGTTGGATGCCTTGGGCGTCAGTAGTATGTCCAGGAAAATCTAAGGAGTCAGTGACGATCTAACATTTCTGTAGGTTTATAGTAATTTCGTGTTTTTGAAGTCGCTTGAAGACAAGGTCCAGATGCTCAAGATGAGATTCTCTACGCGGACTTGCAATCAAACAGTCATCAACATACGCATATATAAAGTTGAGACCACTAAAGACTTCGTCGAAGAGTCTCTGGAAAGTTTTTGCACTATTTATCCAACTGAGAGGAATGCGCAAAAATAAGAAGAGTTCAAAGAGGATGATGACAATGGTTTTAAGGGTGTCGTCAGCAGTCAATAGAATTCGATTATATGATTCAACCAAATCGATTTTTGAGAAAACCGATGTATCTTTCAAAGTAGCTGCCAAATCACAAATGTGCAGCGACGAGTAACGGTCAGGAGTGGCTTACGTATTCAGTAGCCGATAGTCACTAGTTGGACTCCAACCATTGCTGTTCTTTTCAGGGATCGTGTTCAGGAAAAATGGCCATGGGTTGTTCACTAGCCGGACGATTCTCAAGCAGATTGTGGTATAATAGCAGACCAATTGCAAGGGTTCAGGTAGAAACATCCGCGACATCTTTTGCTGTACGTGTCGATCGGTTTTCCAAATACCGCCTGTATGTTGAAACCTGCTTCATGGAGTTGGAGGTTAGAATTAGCTGAAAGAACACGGTCGGTTGCGCCGGTGTCGAAGAAGTAGCGAAATTTCGTCACCACATTAGTGACTTATATCAAACAGCTATGTTCGCCGGCTGCGGTGGCTGTTAACGCGTGCTGACTAAGAAGTCTACTGAAACTTCTTTCGTGTCAGTTGGTTTGGAGCTCGGAAAACTACAGGGTTTTCTGCAGTTTTGAGACTCATCCTATTTATTATGATAAAAACATCAGTCAGAGTTACCTATCCCTTGTGATTTAGAGACAGATGGTTTTCATGAAGAAGTTTGGGAGTGTCTATGGTCATAACAAATACTAAGGTAATTTTTCAGAGTATGACAGAGTTCCGTAATGACATTTCGTGTCGCCTGAAGTTTTTCTTTGACGGAATAGACCTCAGCGTTGGAATTTCTGTTGATCTCCGTGGTCAGCAGATGTACCCAGCTCGTCTACAGCGTTATTTTAAATGAGATAAGCATTTCCTTACATGTTAGAGAAGCCTAGACAACAGAATTTGTCTAAACGGGCCGTTGACCAATGACCTCTCTCATTGGTAGTCACATTTCTGTTGTTGAGTCATGTTGTAGACTAATATCGCTGAAGAGTTGATCTCACTTTGTCGATCCGCTGGAGTTCAACGCTTGAGGACAACCTTTTTTAGAGCTTCGTAAGTTCATGCAACTTCACTGGTAAACATACTATGTGTGACGTACCTGCTGAAATCTCGAAATAATGCCTTCACTCCTACAAAGAAATGTGCATGTCAATATGTCACGCCGTGTTCGTGGAAGTCAGCTTTTGTGTAGCAGAACCAGGCCTCCTCATTGTCGGGTTAAAATGACATTATCTGGAATGAGGGCGGCGAAAGATCTTCGATCCTGAATAACTACTCAGGCAACATGATGATTCGCGCAGATCGACCGTTGACGGAGTAGAGCGAATCTTTAGCGGACTGAAAACAAAATTTTTGCGCCTACTCCAACAATGACAGATTGATTCACGTCACGAAGTAATGCTGTTTGTTTCACCACTGCTTTTTTTCAGAACTGCTTCGGTGGGGCTGAATAGTTATTAATATTTTTCTATGCAAATTATATCCTCTATCCACTCATCATAGGGCTAAAGCCCTTGTTACACTAAATTCTAGACCAGTGAACATCTCAGCGAATTGCTAGACATGAAGAATTATATGGACAACGCTCAAGTCGACGATAGCGATGTGCAATGTCGACCACGTGCATGTTCACGCACCTAATGAATATTTTGTGTGTATGAGTTCAACAATTATAATCAACGGTTTCAGTTTTTAGGGAAAGCGTAATACACGTTAAGGGCGCGCAACGCCTCAGGTCGTGTGAAAGCTTGATGGTACTTCGTACTATTCTAAGACACAAATCTTCCTGGTAGTCTCCCGGATATGCTGCCGCTGCGAGTTAAATTGAAACATATACGATGACACGCCTTCACAAATTTTGTTAACTGATATAGTACTTTCGTTCATCATACCCATGAATAGGCATTCCTTGCTTAATCGGCGTTTCACGGTATTAGTATTTACTTTCACAACAGTATGAACTTCTGCAGATCTATACAGCTATCAGTAAGAGTAGATGCTTACTATGTAACGGCGAGACAACGATGAAAATTCTTCCGCAACGTTTTTGTTGTACAGTACTGTCATTTGTCTGTTTCTGCTCCTTGTCTTGTATTTTAACCTTTGTTCAGATCTCGTTTAACCATACCTTTTGTTCTTCAGTCTTCCTCGTCTAAGCCTTTATTATGTGGCTTTGATTAAAGACTTATCTTTTGTTACCTAAGCTTCCATTGCATGTTGTCGGACTATTGACAGTAAGGTCGTGTTTGACTAAACTCAAGGCCACAGGTGGTTCAGTGTGTGACTGTTAACCTTTTGATTATCTGCTTCGGAGGATTTTTGGAATCCCTGCGGACAGATATTTGATCCCATCTTATTGGGAATATTTTTATTGATTCTCAGGTAGCAAACGCTTTAGTATTAAATGTCTCTTTCATTGTTTAGCGCGCTACTTTGCGTTAGAGAAACTTCTGACTGTATAGCACAGGCTGTACTGTTTGAGGTATTTTGTACTTTTGATATAATTTGTTCTGTTCTCTAAATCAGAACCTACTATATTTAGCACAGAGTTTGTGTTTTGATATAACATGATACGAGTATCTCAAAAACGCGTTGTACGCTGTACAGAGGAACGTAGTCTGGTCTAATCGAATAGATTTTGGTTCGTCAGTCCGGCGTTCCAACCGAATACTGGTTGTTCGGTCGTTACATACTATTTGATGAAACTACTTCACGAACTTAGAAATTCGCATAACGAAACAGCCGGTTATAGAGCGAGTACTTTACAAGTGTTAGAAACAATTATATATTAACAACGGTTAACCTCCTTATAAAACTAAGATAAATAGATAATTAACGTATGTGAGGGAGTTTATTGATACATCATTACTGATTGATTACGGTCAACACTTGATGCAGAAATCTAACTCACAAGCTGTATATACAGTTCGGTTAGAATTATAACCATGAAGGACTTTGTTATAGTCTCTTTCTTAAGGTATGACCCAGCTATCCTATTGCTTAGTATTCTTGGACACCAAATCACTCGACAAGTCCCCAAATCAGAACACGGTTGAACAAGAAAGAGATTATATTCCAAATAACAAGGTTAGATGGAAGTAAGATGCAAGCAAGAAGCGCAATAGAGAAAACGTCAGTATATTTATAGTTTTTACATGAAAAGATTCTAGAGTATTCTCTAACTATCGGCTAGTGCTGATTGGCTGAGAATTAGCCAATCAGCGTGCACTAAAGCAATCATGCATTGAGCATGCTTTAATTCAGTCTGTGTCCCGCGAACAGACTTCTTGTAGTATACTGAGTTCATGCCACATCTCCACACTTTCTTATATCTTAGGCCATGTTTCATACCATAAAGCAAAACTATACAGAAATAAATGCTGGGAAAACTGGAGTCTTGACTAGTTACAAGTGATTCTTAAATAATCACTGTCGACTTTTCTTTGAGATTCCATCACAAATCACTCTCTGCATTAACCAAAAATCTGCAGTTTGTGACTTCCCTGGCTCCGTAAAAGCTGTAAATACTGCTTTCTTCGTCACGGAAACGATAATATTGTGTTATTATGGAATGTGTTTGTGCCATCTAGCTTCAATGGAGTTCATTGTCCTTAAATATTATTAGCAACGTACCGTATACTTCGTAAACCATTGAGCTCATCTACAAGAGTTTATCTTCCTATGTACGCTAGAAGGATATTTAAAGCCAGTGAAATCTTACGAAAGCCTAGCCACGTCGTCTGGCAGTCAGGCATTGAATACCGGACAGTTTACTGATCCTCATCACGGTCAAGGACAAACAATTTACACCAACTAATTGAGTGCGATGGACTGGTCTCTACTATGGTGGCCTCACTCCGTCTCTTATATCCACTCTGAATAACATATTTCCGTATTAAATCCGTTTATGTTGTACGGTCATCAAAGTAATCTTAATATCTGGATACGATGAAAGGGTAGTCCACGTTAGGTACTAACCGTAAGGTGTGACTTTGACGTTTGCTGGTTGGTCACGTTATTCCTGTCTAGTTCGAGTAGGCCTTCAGTCATTCGACACAGACTATCTATGTTGGTGAACTACTGATATGGCGGTTGGAATACTGGCATGTCACAAACATTCAACAATTTCAGTCACAAGTCTCCCATGGTCGACCATGAACACCTAATCACTGTTTCCGTATTCAAAATAGACGTGACTAATTTTTTGAAGTTCCAGTACAACTTCCTTCCATAAGAAAAGAGTAATTTGGCCGGCAAAAGGAACTATTTATCGTGACGTACCTACTGACTATTATCTTGACCTCAGTAGTTCTCGTTGCCGATGTTATGGGATTCCATCTGATATTACGTCATCTTCTGAACATGATCAACTTTTAAACCAAAGCGATAGGGCTGTGAAGAGCATTATGTTTCCAAGATCATGTTGCGGAGCCACAATCAAGCTAAAGTATAGGCTTCATTAGTAAAAATTGTCATTGGAATGATTTCGGGATTTTGTTGCAGCAACAGGCTACTCGAATATGGGAACACCTTCAATTCATGTAATACAACGGGAACCAAACCAACTCAGCAATCCAAGTACGGAATGGTCGCCTAAAACCGTTTTCAAGGTTGGCGGGCGGGTTGAGGATGTTGACAAAGTGTTTAGCTCACTGCATTTAGGTCAGGAACTCCTTTTACTTTTCCAGTCTGTCGCCACACGGTGACCTTTTTGAAGACATTCGCTATATATTTAAAACGATCTAAACTATTTGTCTTTGAGAACTTGCCAAACGAAATCCGATTACAAACGAGACACCATGTGTGTACATATACACGTGTGTGCACACAAATTTGATGTCATTTTCGAAATATTTCATCCAAATTGTAAAATGACTTAAAAATAACCCGTCAAGCTGAAAAGTGATGGCGATCTCGTAGTTGCCTGGTCATAATTCATAAGTCCTTACAACCAGTAACCTGGGGTGAATCCTTTACATTTGTTGTGTAGTTGTCTAAATCGCGTCGGTGAATAGTTTGCAATATAACATAATTTTGGGAGCTCATTTTTACATCTACTGATCCATCTGACCAAGTAGGGAATCCAAACCTTCCTGTAGCTTCGTCTTATTGCCGACTCATGTGGATTTTCAAATATTAATCTAATCCACTAATAATAGGATCAATGAGTTTGCTACATTTATTGACTTGGTTACTCAAAGTAAAAAAGGAGGAGATTCACGGATTGTCTTTTGGGAGATCCAACTCTTCATATATTCTTAAGATGAAAATTCACTGTCCATTCGTACACTTTACCTCCCACCACTAAAAAAGTTATTAATTCAGTTTTTAACTCCGTAACCAATTCTGAAATTTAAGTTTAACTTACTTTAAGACCCAGCAGGGAGACCTTATTAAGGGCTCTATTGACATCTATATCTGCCGGACCACTATATTTTCTATAAGGAGACTGATCAAAAATACCAGATCTGTCTTAAGGCCTTGTTATCCCCTCACTATGAGAATATTCCCTTCAGTGTGACCTAGAATAACAGCCCGAGTAGGTTCTTCCACTTCTCTGACCACTGTACTAGTAAGTTTAACCGGGAGATATTGACCAAATTTTTATCCTGTTTTATAAATCTAACTAATCGTATCATCCTTCCAATCTCTTGGTAGTTCTGACTGCCTCAAAGACTTATAAAATACTATTCCCGGTGGTCCAGCAGTTTCCATTCAAGTATGGATATTGTTAAGACCGCGCGACTTATCTGGATTTATTTCAGTGGTTTTACGACAACTTAATAATCACAGAATCCATCGACATTGTGTCATCATTATAACTAACAACTAATCGCTTACCGTCCACTGTGAAAACCACGGCCATACGACAGCAATAAGTGAAACTGTCTCATTACACTTATTGGCACCTCTACATGTACTGTGACTCACCTTGCGTGATTCAGTGGATTCATTTTTGATAAGATGGAAACCCAGACTTCCAATATCAACAAAGTATGATAGTCTAAGCAGATATTTGCAAGTATATAAAAACTGGACAGTTTAGTTTCAAACAAAATAAACCTATAGGAAATCTACACTAGCTTACAAACCTGGCAAAGTGAGTCTAAGGACTTCTGGGAAGTGAATGGTACTCTACATCGTTAGTTTTTAGACCTCCCCATGTTATTTGTCATCATGTTGCTTTCTGACTGACAATAATGCATGCGCCTATCCGTGATATTAGTGTTCTTATTTTCTGTGTTCACATAACATGATTGGTCTGATCATAAATAATGGTTTGTTTCTTAATAATAAAATAGGTTTATTCATAATTGTAAACTCTGTTACAGTACGGATTCTCACTATCAGATGTACAGTATTACAATATATTTATTAAGTCACTATCCTCCATTCATCTACAGTGGCGAAAATTACTACCAGTTTTGGTGTTGCAACCACTTTCATCCATCAGATATTGCAGTTCGTACACTGCAATATGTTTCTCGTTTTTCTTCAAAGGGTAGATGGGAAAAATAATTCACTGCGAAGTACAGTGTTTCGGTATAAAATTTCCAGTACTTAGCATCGTGATAGGTTGTAAGCCTTTCATAATAATGTGTGAATGCAAATAGTTAGGATTGATAATTATTCGATTCAAACAATTTTAAAACAAAAAAGTTTATGGATATATTAATAGAACCGGAAAATAGGTGACCCAAACGCTTGAATAGGTCACCGGGTTATTAGCGAATTGGGAGTATGTACTGCTTGTCGAGTTTTTGAAAACACTTAGATCTTACCATTTCTCTTCTAATGTATTACCTTTGTTTGTAGCAGATCCAATATTCCAGCTTCTGCCGGTCTAATCATTTATCATTTTATTGCTGAAAATGTACCATATCCTTGTTATGTACATTCTGGCTTGTTTTCTTTTAAAATAAATAGTTTTGTAAAACCCTTATTAATAAATCATAACTTCTCTAGTTAAGTGTTTTAAATACCCGTAATTTCTAGTTTGTCAGCTTTATGGACCAACAGTTATTTTTGTCGTGTAATTTTATGTTTTTGGTGATATTGCTCACGATCCGTTATCCAATTTTATCCGATTAGGTATCACATTGTTGTGAGCATTTCAGACTCGTGCTCATTAGTCATCTTGTTGCTAATTGTCTCTCAACTTTTCACCTCTTACTGTTCTTTAAAACGGTTTGGCGCTTCGTCATGTAGTTTGATTGCATTGGTACACATCTATTATGTATTTTGATTTGATCCAAGCATTTGTTTATGTTCTGTTAGTTGTCATACCTTCCGTAGTTTCATCTGTAGGAGATCAGACTCTTGTGTTTCATGAATGCAATCAGAAGTGCAGAGAGGAAATATGTGAATCTTCTTTGTCGAATAGACGAAGTTACTGGGATCAACACTTTAATTCTTCTCGAGTTGTAATCTTCGAGAATTCAATTCTTTGGGATTGCGAGTCTGAGTGCAAATATCGCTGCATGTGGAATACTGTTTCTGCACTTGAGAAAAATGGTTGGCCTGTCCCTCAATTTAATGGAAAGGTGAGTTAATCATCTTTCTGTAATCTTATTACTAGTGGCCGTTCATTCGTCTCTGTGGTATACAAGAACCAGCATCTGCCATATTTTCCCTCCTGAACTTTATGTTTAATTGTCACATGTTCAATAAATTCTACAGATATGTCCCATACAATTCTCCTATGTATAAAACCTGGGTGATGCAAATTATCGTAAGTTTTTAAACACTAATTCTGTATCCCAGTTTTCTATGAACGCGTGGGTTTGGTCAACAATATTTCACATAAGGGACACATCGTTTACTGAAGCAAGTTCATTTTTAAAAATAACATGTGATTTCACAGAAAATGGATTATTTTAGTGCACTTGCATTTGTTATTGCATCTGTTATGGTTTTACACCGGAGAATTTTCAATCCAAATCGATTTATTACTATCCTGTTTTCTGCTCTTCTATCAGCCTTTTTTGTGAACCATGTAAATTACATGACTTTCGTTAATTTTGACTATGGCTATAACTTGACTGTCAACATTTTATTCGGTAAGTTTATTTTAAATAATCTCATGATTCATACACTGTATTTCTTTCTTTATCCCAGGTACTTCAACTAGGTTAGCTACTATACATAAGTTACTGATCCCCTTATCAACAGATTATTTGATTGTTTGATAGCGATGTCTTTAGTCTCCAAGTGATTGTTTAGAATATCAAGAGGAAATTCAGCTTACCTTAGTGAAAATAAAGTGATGAGCGATAGAATTATGGAGAAATGGGGTTGATGTAGTACCATTTTGCACTCTTGACCAGCTTACGGCTGATTAATTACTGAGGTTCCAAGGACAGTAATACGTGAGTTCCCATTATCATACCTGTGAGCACCCTAGTAAGTTGAAAAGAGCGAGGATGGAGGAAATTTGAGTACTTTTTAAAACATGATACTTATGGCATGTGTGACATTTTGGTACATTAGAGGGCACTTAAAATATACTTTAGGTGTGTGGTTTCATTTTCTAGTAATCATCATGTATAAGCTGTATCTGTCCGAATTCCACAATAAATAAATTTACAGAAAACTACTGAGTCATATATGATCTCCCAATACGAACATTCTGTTGAGTGACTAGCCCTTAGCCTTATTCGTCTCAATATAAATTTATTCAAATCTAATATAGCTAGCAACCAGTTAAATCTAAGTTTGACTAATGTTCTTCCTCTACTTCAGTACAAAGACCTGATGAGCAATAAAATATGGTAAGAATGGTGATGGTTGAAAACGTTCAGTTTTCAACTAGTAGGTCTTTGAGCAAAATCGTGTCCTAAGCATTTTAATTTGAGGAATCGGGTAGTTTCAATAGCTCAGATCTAAAGTGAGACTGAAGATTGAGTACACCGTCTTGTAAATGAGTTACAATAATGTTATTAAAGGTATAAAAGTGGCTCTCTTAAGTAGAGTACATTCGATTCCTATAACCTATAATTGGCATGTTTATTCTTGTTAACATTATGATAATTAGTCGTTGTTTTAATTCAACAGGTCTAATCAATTGTTTTGGCTGGTTATTTTTCTGCATTTACTTTTGTGATTATAAAAGACAACCATATATTATTTATTGTTGGTTATCAGTTACATCCTCTATGGTTTTCATGCTGCTAGAATTATGCGATTTCGTGCCAATCGGTTGGATATTTGATGCTCATTCCTTATGGCATGCTTCTTCCATATTAATAATTATTCCTTGGTACAAGTGAGTGTAATTTATAAAGTAACGATTCCTACAGAATTAAATACTTCCTTCAGGAACAGGCATTTTTAATCACGAAAAGATATTATTTGGGTCCATTTGTTTCGTGTTAGTTTAGAACTTTACATTGGCCAATAAATCGTATTTAACATGTAATAGTTGTACATTTGTTACTACTTCGTGATATTTATGAGTGGTTTCATAGGTTTCTCTTGCTTTTTGTCTTGTGTAATCTTTTTAGCATAAAATTAGGCGTCACTCTTACGGTCATCAAATTGAACTATGGGAATGTCGCGTGTGATCGCTATGCAGAGATTTTGTACGCTTTAATGGTAATTTTTGCTACGGATTGATATTGTCTAGGAAGCCACTAATAAGCAAGGGGTACTGAGAGACCATTTTTTCCTATTTTGGGTTTCCTCAAAATTGTCTGCTTTCTGCTTCACACAGCTTAAATCTAGGGCTCACCAGGTTTCGCGGCGAGTAAAATTCTAAGTAAATGACTATATGAAATCCCATATACACTCCATCCACTTTGTGACTTCACAGTCCTCATTCGTTTTTATATGTGCCTCATCATCTCTCAAATTTATTGACTCCATGGCTTTTCACTGCTTAAAAAACATAAACTAAAGGATACTAAAACTGAAAAGATTTGGTAGTAATCAAACTTTCCTGTGTTCTTGACCAATAGCAAACTACTTGTCAGTAATTAATATCATTCAAATTTTTTTTGAAAGAATCATTAATTTGTTACCGATTCGCGAATGTATTCTTTCCGTGTTGATTGTTTCCGATCAGTTAGTGATATTCAAAATTCGTTGGAAATTCTGTGAAACGGTGAAGTGCACTCGACTATCAGTAAAGATACACTCCCCTACAATTCTAGTTTTGAGTGTATTTTCATTCTATCATGTCAATTATCTTGCTAAAACCCACCTCTATTTCATGCTGCATAGATGATGAGACACTTGTAAGATTCTTACTCCCATTACTGTTAAGTTACGCTAATGGCTGTTGGGTTTGTAATCATGATGCTTAAACTTCTGTTGATATACTGGTAATTAATTTGTAGAAGCGCACTCTGTTGTTCATTAGTCATCAAAAATAACGGGTTTCTCAGTGCTTTGTCTCATAGCAGCTATCCTGTGATATATTTTCACTTACAATAGTTGTCATCCAACCAACAGATATGTTTGTAACCCACTTCACGTACTTTAATTTGTGTTTAGATAACAACAGTAACTATCATAATAGATACACGTTCTCACATTTGATTCCGGAGTTAAATTCCAATCAGAATTGACCACTGTGTTTGTCTAATAATCTCTATCTTAACTCAGTGGTTGTAAGCTAATAGATTCCAAGGTTTTTGAGAGTATGTCAGTTAGAAAAATTTAACTTTTGGATTGTCAGAACACAATTTTCTTCGTGTAATTAAAAACAAATAATCGATTACTGAAAAATTTGTTTGGCTCAATGTTTCGGAGTCAAATTAAGTGAGTTGGAATAACCAATATAACAAATCTGTAAATCACTAATTTCAGAAATTCATTAATAATATGTGCATCAACTTTTTGTATTATCAGTGATTGATTGTGTCATCAATACCCTTGATTTTTGGTCTAAAAAAATCGTACCCGTTGTTTGGAGTGAGGTGAATTGAAACCACTGAGAAGGTATGGAAGTACTTAAGGCTACAGACGTAGCAAACTTTATTTGTCTAGTTTCATAAATACGGAAATGTAATTTGAAACTTTTCGTCAATTTTATTCAATCCTTATAGAAATTGATAAGGATGTCCTTGGTATCAGTCATATTATTAGTATCTCGTTTCATTATCACTTCAGATTTATGATTGCTGATTGTCTTTATCTATTGGGACAAGCTCCTTCAAAAAGTAAACCGAAATTCAATCATCTGTCTGCCTAAGAAATTAGTATCAACAGTGAACCATGCTATGATTCTCTAACAATCTTCCGATTGATTTGCGTTTATTTTTGTTTCGTGATTTCTTTGTACTATGATTTTTTATTTCAAGTGTCATGATTACTTTATCATGACCGTTTGTCATTTTAACCCAGTTAAAGGTTAACTACTCCTTTTAATCGAATATACAGCTTGATAATAAATTTCTTGTATTGTTTCTTCTGCATTTTTTTAGTTTTTTTTAATTCCAGAAAAAGTAATATTATAAAATTCATTAATATTACCTAATGTAATTGAGTATGTTAGCCAAATAAGTTACATTAATCATATTACGTCGCAACTCATTCACCATCTAATGTTTGCGCACTGGGGTTTGTGTCACACTGTATTAGTTGAATGCTTGCGCTCATGGTTACCAAGATGATGGGGTTGTGTGCATTCGCAATTGATTGATCACTGGGTGGTGACCAATATCATGTGTGTCAAGTCCTTATTAGTGCAGACCGATTGCTATCGACCATGATGCAATGTGGCCACCAGTCTAGGTGACTCGACACTGCGTGAACTATTGTGAGATTAGATGGTGGTTGGAGGTAGTCGACAGGAAACCTTGGACCCGGGTTTCGTGCTACTTGGCACTCGTCAGCAAGGTGCACCTGTAGTCTTGAGGAAACTGGTGCTCCCTGACGGATTCGATCCCGTGTCACCCAGCTTCACAGTCAGAGACGTTACCACTGAGCTATCCGGGCCGCGACCAACCTCCTGTAGGACTGAGATGTAATCACAATTGATGGATCACCGGGTGGTGACCAATGTCATGTGTGTCAAGTCCTAATTAGTGCAGATCGATTGCTATCGACCATGTGTGTATTGATAGCAGACTAAAGTGTTATGTTTTAAGTTTTATAAATCCTATCGCTAACCACGTTTCAAGTTAGATGAGTGATATTTACAAGACTGTCTAATGCTTAAGACATTTTTGGATATTAGGTTATCTATTCAAAGACATGAAAAGTGAAATCGTGACCAGCCAGTACAGAAGTAGTGTAGTTTCATCGGGTTTTGTTAAAAATACTCCACTTGGTTCAGTGATTTACAAATGTGTGTTATTTATTTATATTGGTTTGTCAATGCATTACAGTTTCTGTTGAAAATTCAACAGACCCTAGTGATCTTAAGTACCTAAAACTATGTGAATTAGTACGGACCATAAATTACTCATCAATATTAAAAAGACTAATCCACTAATGACTTATTAGCTGTGAATTTGAAGTAATATAACGGAATAGTGTAAAGGAAGGCAGAATAAGTGTGTTTATTGTGAAAAGTTATGGAGCATTTACATAGTACATATACATAGCCTCCAATAATCCTATCTCTCGATGTATTCTGCAAGCCGAACTGAATCGTTTGGTCTCCATATGTTATGCCGACGCTGTTCTTCCCAAATACTCAAACTGCACTTTCTCTGACAACTGCAACTCCAATGCCGTGTTCCGCTACTTACTACTTACAAATAGTCTTTTGAATAGCACCTACTACCGTATGGAACTAGTCCTAATGGATCTAGAACTTCAACAAAACCTTATCGAGAACTCATAGTATGCAGCATGAAGCTATATTGTATTATTGTGATCGTTTTAAACACGTAACTGTGTAGTGGATGTATTGGCTATTCACTCGTTAGCAAAATGGAGATATGTCTTGATCTCCACCTAGTTATTCTGTGTCTATTAACAAAGCCCAGTTATCCAAATACTGGTCTATTTATCATCAGATATTAAACAGCCTAATATAATTCACTAGCAGGGAGATGTACATGTTAATGAAATAACAAGACGTGATTTTATATAACTTTTTGGTTAGTTTAGCTTCCCGACATGCTTGCATTCCGCTGTTAAGTTTCACAGCATGAATTCAGATATTCACTCACTATTATTTCGTGTTGCTGAAGATTTGAGGGAGTTCCGTTGACTGTAATTGACTTCCTGTCTTTTTTAATGGATTAACACTTTAACGTAACTGAGGCGGCTGTCGTGAGCCATCATTTTTGATAAACAGATGGGCACAGTCTTCATACGCGATTATGGATGTCTCACATCTCAGTGCGTGGAGAGAAATCGGTTTAAATCTTGAGTATTGTTTGAATTGTTACAAGTAGTTGACTATTCACAGTGAAGACATTTGCGCGATTAAAATATTCGGCTGGATAGCATTGTATTGTTCTGTAAACCAACTTGGCAGTACCAGTTTCAAGCATTACTAAGGGACGTTTGTAGAGCAACATTAGATGTGACAGAAACAGACAAACCTGATACCCCAGTGCCTTCTAACCAACTAACCAAAAGATAAGAAGAAAAACCATAGTTGAGAGGAAAGGTGTGTTCAATTATATTCAGGGATAAAGGAACGTTAAACAGGCTATTTATCAGAGTGAAAGTGTCTTACATCAAGTCATACTGTAGTCTTCTGGTGGTATTTAACCAAGCACTTCAAACTAACCTTACTTCTCAAAACCAACATGGCTAGGGTCAATGTTTGACGCTTACTGAACTAGTTATTTCAGAGGAGCAGGTGTTTACTGTTACACTTCTTATTTCACCTGGAGTCACTACCAATCGATGTCATACTGTAGCGGTAAATAAATCCCCAAAATAAATAGCCCTGTAAGTTTTCGACATTGGATGCTGACCATATGTTTTAGTGGACTCATCTAGTTGAAGGCGCTCGGTCAGGCATCCGCAACAGATCACGTGTGGCGACGCCGTGCTCAACATCAACCGCAATCGCTAGCCAGATTAGATCAAAGAATTCCGATATATTGGTCATCGCCAAATACACTCTTCCGATCTCCTCGACTCTGTCTTTTGATTTCTCTGGGTGGGAACGAAATATATTAGAAGGTGTTACTGGTAGAAGCGTTGTGAAACACTGAATACCTGTGACATCATCAATACTAACTTCGAGTGGACAACTGAATCTCTTCAAATTCATTTATGGCAGAGTGGTAGGCACTAGTGTCCACTTACTTTAACTCAGGCATTACTGTAATTTTTCGAAATGACAACCACTGTAGACCAAAGTTGTTAGCCTAGTGTGGTCAAAAATCATTTCGAGAGTAGTAGTGGTTGGATAGTGTCAAGTTATACATTATGAGACCTGGCAGCCGATTAGGTGCATCGACTGGATTGGTCTTCGATATCTAACACTGCAGCTTTTTGCCAACTATCCTGAGTTTCACATCAAATTTAATATCAAAACATCCTCGAAAATTAATTTTTCAGTGACACCAGGACCTGGATGTGGAATTTTCGAGACATCCTGCATTTTATAGGGCTATTAAGTGTAGCCTTCCATGTGAAGGGTCATACATTAGTCTGTAGTGGATTGTTATTGGTCTCCCAGTTTCATTAGAACACATACTTTCTACTATGACCAACGTCTTAGCCTAGAGAATTTAGTTTAGCTTTTAAAACCACCACATTTCTAAGTATTGAATGTAGCGACCAATGAATCCACAAAATAAAGTTTTGTGAGTCTTCGACATTGATCTTGATCTCATTAGTTACTAGTATCCCGACATCTGACTCTAGTTAGATCGGACGAATAATCGTTATCAAATGATTGATGCCGAATTCGGTTGTACCAAAAGGATTCGATTTCACATTGTATTTTGAAAAGCCGAAGTATTGATAACTCTGGGCTTTTACGACCCAGGGCTTTATTCTCCATAGTCATAAGAAACTTGTATTTAGATGAATCATTTCTGTCTATCAAGTTTATTATACTCTGAAGTGCATACACGTCACGATCCTTATAACAGCGGTGTTTCAATTTCCTCGACTTTTTCCTAAAGATTTTAAAAGTATTCTGTCCCCTTTTAGAGCTATAAGCCACATGGCCGGTAACTGGAGCATTGCAGTCAAAGCAATACGTCAGGATGTTGTATAAGTCAGAAAGCATATTGTCAACATTATTATTTTAGCGAGATAAGATTCCTATGGTGAGCATCGAAAAAAGGTTCAGTGCGCTTTCAAGTTTGTTGATCAAACTTCCTGCTTCAGTACATTATTGGAGCTTTAGAGTTCAATTGTATAGTGTTTAGAGAATGGATAATACCTGTAGGGTCAGTGAAATGTCACTGAGCCCTAGCCAAATCATCCGGCAGTTGGGTCACTGAATATCGAACAGATCATCGATCCCCTTCAAGGTCAAGGGCAACCAACGCGCATAAGTCAATCGTATGCCATGCGCTGGTCAATGTGGTGATGGTCTCACTATATTCTTTGTACTTACTCTTATTAATATATTCCCGTAATAACGTCCTTTGTGCTGTACGGTCTTCAAAGAGTCCATAGTACCTTGATACGACGAAGTGGTTATCTACGTTGTATTGACCGCGAGGTGTGACTTCGACTTAAACCGCTGGTCACACCACTCCCGTCTAATTAGAGTAGGCCCCCAATCATCCGACGTAGATCATCCACGTTGGTGATTTACATGCTCAATATGACTATGATCACTGGCAAAAAAAACTGATAACCGACGTGCCGTGAGATAGAGTCTATATTGATTGTAAGTAACGAGTCAAATATATTATTCTTCCTAGTCGATTTTCAGACCTGTTGGATTAATTCACAAAGTTCTGATGTTTCAACTAACTTGTTAAATCGATCAGATACCGAAGTTGAACTCCAGATTAAAATCACCTCCGATGATTTTAAGCGTATGCAGTTGATGCAAAGAGATGAAAAATATGTTTGTTGGTAACTTACCAGAGTCAGTATTTATGTGAGGTGGTTTGCATATGTATCCCGCCAGCAGATAATTTTGCAGTCCACAATTTATGGTAACCCGAACGGAGTCATCTATAGCATCAAGACATTCATTCCTAAATTTACACGCCTGAACGTTTGAACGGACATTGATAATTGTACCCCCTCCCGTTCCGTGACGTCTGTTGGTTTGATAGAAAACGTAGTTATCTACGTGTGGGGAGTAATCGGATAAAGATAATTTGCACCACGTTTCCGTAGTAGGTACAATGCTTGGATCTATAGGGAATAAAAGGATTTTAAGATGAGTCATTTTACTAGACAGAGAGTGGGCACCGAATGAAGAAATAAGAAGCCAAGAGGTGTCATAATGAAGCAGGCTAGAGTATAGAATACAAGTGGTAGTTCCATGAATACTCGTGGGGTTGGCTAAGGTAAGAGTTATGCTCTGTGAGGGAGGAGATTATGCAACTTTGTCATCATTTATGATATATTCACCGTTGCCGACAGGAGGGCCAGGGGAACCGCAACAAAGTCATCTAATTGTCATTCATTATAATATCTGATAGACGTATAGTGTACATCTTGAGGCCGGACCAAGAAGGGTATTGGGTCTATTTGTGAGACCAAGTGGTTGTTTATAATTCGAATTACTTTTTATACCTGATGTATGTGTAACACGTTCCAAGTGTTTATTTCCAAGGTTTATGGTTCGTTTTAGCTCCTTCGCAATTTGGGGAGAATCGAGTGTTGTTAAACACACTCGCGATGGTTTGCAAGGTCCGAATATATCGACGTTCAGTGTGTGATCGGTTATATAGATGTTATGACTATTTTGCCCATTAGCCGTTACACAGTTACTGTATCTACGTATTGCACCGTCAGAAATTCGAACGGTATTATCTGATTTGTCAACGGCACAACTACTTGGGGTTAGATCTAAGTCAACGTTTTTTAGGAGGATGGACGTTAACTACATTGGGGTTACTTCCTTCTGGATTTTAAACGTTAAGAGACTTAGGAGACCTTATCGTTGGTGGCATATTTGTAGTCAGTAGTCCTATTAGCATCAAACTTGATTTTATGATTTTTGGGATTATGATACTTTTGCGAATTTGTCGATAGTGGTCTGTAACTAGCCCTTCTTGCTTTTTGCTGGCATGGTGTTCTGTCTGATAGAATCTCAACATCCTTGAAAATCTGTTTCTGTGTCATCTTATTGGAGAAAGTTAGGAACTCACTGGCGTCTACAGATGAGTTGAATTTGAACAAGATCGGTGAGTGCATTCCAGAATGACTTCTTTTTAATCTTGTGTACACACATGGTACATGTGTCATATTGCTGGCCCCAATCAGACTAGACTTAGTATTTTTAAAGGCACATGTGTCCGTTATATTAAGCACAACTCCATTGCTAGATCACCTCATTCTTTCAAATACTTCAAAAGCAATGCGATCTGCGAAATTATTTTTGTCATTCATCTGATATAGAGCCTCTACGAGGTTGATGTTGATGAGATACTTAAGCGAATTGAGAATGTTTGTATCAACCTGTAACTTTCTTATATCATCCGTTCGGTTGAAGATGTAAGTATCATGATTGTTTATCAATAGACACTTCAACATGTCTGGTATGGGGGGAACTGGCACAAGCGTGTCTGCCTCTTGATGAACGGAGTGGACCGTTCCCTTGAAACTGCCGTAAATCGCGTCGGTAGTGTCGTTAGGCCGTGTCATTTTCCTACGTCTGGCTGGACGCCTAGAAGCAGGGCATTCACTTCTCTTTGAGGCATGATAAGCAAATGTTAAGTAGCAGATGGATTGAATAATGTGTTGGAAATAGAAACGAGTAGAAAAAATCGAGGCCGATGGCCCGAGAGAGTCTGGAAATCAAAACCTATGTTAGAAACAACAGTGAATTTATCGTGAGGATCGGCGAAGATGTCAAATACAAGATAGGGAGATGGCAGGGAGATCGCAGTTGAGATGTCGTATGTATATTAGTACATGTATGGAGGGAAAATAGAACATAAATGTGCATATTGGGTAAATTTTAACATGTATATTACACGGAAAGATAGTTTTATATGATAAAGTATACTAGAACCGTCGATTTTTAGTAGAAGACGATCAAAGTAGATACGCTATGTAGTACATACATAAACTGAAAGTCTGCACTAGTTAAATTTGAAGGTCCAGAGATAAGTGGTTTTTAAGAGTAAATTACGCATACACAGATCGTAATTCCAATATTTGTATCTGACTAGAGTGGTCACTTGAAAATCTGATCAGTCGAAAGAATTACGTTATTTAGTTAAGAACTCGAGGGTAAAATGGTGGAACAAACAGGAGTCTACTGATGACTACAAAATTTATATCAATATAAACATGTCACAGCAATCTCAACGGAAAGACAGCCAGTCGATACTCGAACATTGTGTTTTGCGTACGTGTGAGGCAGCTTGTTGCACCACGGAATATAGACTCGGATTAGTAAGTATGGGAGAAATAAGGAGTAGTCCACGTTGTCTCGCTGATAACTTTGTCCGAAATCATACCTATTCTTGGAGTGTTTGACTATTGTCTCATCGTTGGAGATTTCAACGCTCATCATACCAGGTGGACAGCGGTTGCAACTTCAGGTGGACGTTCTGACAGCAGCCTCCTGTCAACCGTTGTTGGATGTTCCATTGTACATCGTATCATAGAAAACCGATAAATATTAACCTGGAACACTGTTCGTCACTGCTCGGCTATGTCTTTACTCACCACTGTAGTGACATCGCTGACATTTAGTACCTCTCCCCACTAACAAAAAGTGATCACGTTATACTGTAATTTAGGTTCCGGACACATAAAAACAGTACCTCCCCCACCCAGTCCCAATATCTGGCGGACTAAAATCCCGGCCATCAGAGAGTGTACTATCTCAAAAGCTGGGTCGATCAATACAGATGGGTCGATCGAAGAAAAATGGAATAGGTTTGAAGCCGTGTGCCAGTATGTAACATCGCCGTTAACCGCTGGTCAACACGTAGACTATCAAATTGCCCTATATGGATTGACAAGGAAACCCGAAAGCAGCTAAGGCGTAGGAAGTACCTAATGAACTCGTGCTTGTCAACAGAGCACGAACTGTTTAGGTGTGGATACCAAGAAATTCAGGGTGTATGTTAAAAAGCCGTGAATAGATGATACATCACATACAAAAAGCACTTAGCGTATGATACTCTTCCTTACCGAAACCGATTGTTTTCATACACTAGACGAAGAACAAAACTCAGTGAGGGTATTTTTATAGTACTGTTGCATGGAAATTCAGACATATCGGCTGAATTATATCTGGACACGGCTGATGCGTGATCAAACTATGTCAGAAAAGTCTACTCTACGAGTATTGTTACCACTAGTTGTCATAACCACACCACTAAGGTATCAGCTATAGGACCTGCACATGTGACTGAGGAAGCCGCTCTTCAATTTCTCATTAGCCTCAGACTTAGTAAGACACCGGGTCCTAGTGATTCACTTTCACGAAAGCTGTCATCTCTCGCAAACACTATTTCAAAGCCATTCATGATGCTTTACAACGTGTCTTCTTCCCACACTCAATTCTCCAGGGATTGGAAAGATGCTATAGCTAGTCTTATATTTTAAGATGATCAGAGACGGATCGTATCTAACTGCTGACCTGTCAGTCTAGCCAGCATAGTAGTTAAGTTACTCGAAAAGGCGATTCGGGTTCAGTTACTAAGTCACACAGAATCATACAATTTGCCAAACGTCAAGAGTAAAAGTTTGTCTGTCGATGTGATATTCTTAGATTTCAGCGAAGCACTTGAAAAGGTTTCTCAATTATCTCTTATGCAGAAGCTCTCGAGCATTGGAACAAAAGGTGCATCACAAGAATGGGTAAGAAAATTCTTCTGTGGCTAAATTCAGACAGTTAGGGGGAATAAGACACTATCTGAATGATAGCTGGTCATAAGTGACGCACTTAAAGACACCGTCTTAGGTTCCTCAAGAGTGCTTGAGTTGGTGACATTATGCCAAAATATAGCAAACATTAAGTGGTGAGGCTGGTCATCTTGGTCTCCAAGCTTCCCTTAAGGAATTAGTTAAACGATTTCAAAGTTTTGGCCTGGAAATGACTTTTAAAATGTGTGTGCGTATTGGACACGGTAACAGTTATCAGTATATTATCAACAGACATCGCCTACATGAGTGCAGGGAGCCATATACCTAGAAAAAACAGCAACTCAAGAATTAAAAGCATTTGAGAATTGCAACTTGACAGCCGCCAACAGTTTCCGGGCATTATGGTCACTTCGCCTGGCATCCAAGTGCTTTGACGAGATGTTTCCGATTTTATACCTCACCTATGTTTGACTAAACCTAGAGTATTGTGTCTAGGCAGCTATTCTATGTTTTGGTAATGATATTAACGCAATAAAGCTTGTTCATCATGTGAGTACAAAGTAAGCAAGGGGTCTTTTCAAACTCTCTTACGATGAGTGCCTAAAACGCTTGAACCTACTCCCTTATCATTACGTTGAACGTGATTTGAACTTATATTGGTATTCTGTGTCTTTGATAAATATTTGCGTGGTAAAGAACTAATCATCTCGAAAGCCATAGCAAGGAGATTCAAAAATCGTGATCTCATATATTTAGGATGGTATTCACTTTTCTTACCTAGTAGTCAATAGTTGTAATACCCTGATGATGTCACCGGTATTCCGTGTTTGACAACGCTTCTACCAGTAACACCTTCTAATATATTTCGTTCCCACCCAGAGAAATCAAAAGACAGAGTCGAGGAGATCGGAAGAGTGTATTTGGCGATGACCAATATATCGGAATTCTCTGATCTAATCTGGCTAGCGATTGCGGTTGATGTTGAGCACGGCGTCGCCACACGTGATCTGTTGCGGATGCCTGACCGAGCGCCTTCAACTAGATGAGTCCACTAAAACATATGGTCAGCATCCAATGTCGAAAACTTACAGGGCTATTTATCTTGGGGATTTATTTACCGCTACAAGCCTACCAGAACAAGTGGTATCACTCATATGAATGAACATTTCAAGGAGAAGCTGAAAGTTCACTGTAAAACCAACTGAAAATATTGACGCAGGTTCATCAATCTACTTTCCTTATTACTGAAGATTAAAAATTTTGGATATTGGATATAGGTTAGATTTATGAGGCGCAAAGGTTGATGGTGACGTTGTACTTCAAAAACGTGGGGATCCAGTCATCTATTGTTTCTTTATAAATGGCTCGTGAAGTATGTGTTTTCGTACCATATGTGTATTATATTATTTTAAAGCTCGTTACAAAAGATGAGCATTTATTTTGAATGAATACATGATGTTGATATCATCACGAAGGATTGTTTCCTTTGTATAGCTTAGAATTCACAGCATATAATACCTCAACAAGTTCCTCTTAACCTCCTCATATGTCTCAGTAGATATATAAATGCGTAAGGAAACTAGTAAATAAAACTAGACAAGCTATTTGTAAGAATATTAGAATCCTTACAATAGGTCCCAAGCTCCCAATTTTGGGGAAAATTTGGCACATTTTGGGGAAATGGCACAAAACCCCAAAATTCCCCTTTAATCTTGACTTCGGAAGTTCCCCGAAGTACCCCAATTTTTCCCAAAAATTGGAAGCTTGGGGTGGTAAGCAGGTTCGAGCTAATGTTTATTGGTTATGTACCTACATGTTTCTGCTCATTCGCCGAATAAATAAAGATAAATAAATGATTTCCTTCTCAGGTACCTCCATAAGAATCCCTCCACAGTGTGGGCGACCGGGAAGTAAAAACTACTCTCATACCTCGAACAGCATTCAAGATCACTGTATTCATAATCAGTTTCCCTCTTCAATTCTTATTATTCCTCCCAACTCGACTTTCAACTCTAAACTTCCTCTTCAAGTGTCATCATGGCCAATGATCTTAGTGAGCAGAATACATTTATCCTTTTTCTTCCTCCAAATTGTGAGATTCTAAATCCCTCATAATTTTTTTGTTTTTACTTCACTACTTTATGTTTTGCTTTCCAATTGTATCTTCGATGCCTAATCTTTCCTATTACCACTGATACTTTTAGTACCCCTTCTATTCTAGGATTTGGCCTGGTAACTTTATTTCTGTGTTAATGTGATATGTGAATTAATGTACATGCCTACCTGGCTCTACGTTGTTACTGACTGACTGACTAAACCATTATTCAGTCAGTCATAATCCGAGTGGAGCCTAGGACATTTGTGCCTCGGCCCATTAAACTCTCACTAAACACTGTTCACTGGTCGGCTATCACCTTGTTTAGGAAACATCACCAATTACAGAGATTAAGTTTTAATCGTTTATTATCTCGATCATGTCAAAACAATAGTTTTCATTTTCGATATCTTGTTCTTTTTGTATGTTTTGTACTTTCAGTGGGGTATTGTTTCGACAGCTCTCCAGGAAGGGAGACGTGAACTTGTGGTTTCTGGAAAGGAAATTTCAGAAATGATCGAAACAGTGGGGCTTGACCAAAGGATTTATGATCTAAAGAAGCTCAATTTTCTGGAAATTTCACATACTTGTTTAGAATTCCTGTCCGATGATATATCGAAGCTTTTAAATCTTGCGCAACTATGCCTTACATCAAACATGCTAAAAGCTGTCCCATCTAGTCTTGGATCTCTCCATTGTTTACGATCTTTGGACTTATCCTTTAACAACATTTCAATGATCCCTGACATTTTCAACCATTTGCCTAATTTATCTAGTCTTATTTTATCTGGCAATAAAATACAAAATATACCATCTGTTCAAGGGTTAAAATCACTACATGAATTCTCAGCTTCTAAGAATCAATTGACTGTATGTTATCTTAGGTTTTTTTTGTTGACTGTTTCGGCTTTTAGTTACTTCCTGAAGGAATCGAGTTGCTAACTAATCTGGCAGTCTTGGATGTTTCATATAATAACATTTCTAATTTACCGAAGGATTTGTTTAATTTATCAAGTCTCAAGAGTGCGAACTTTTCAGAAAACTCTTTAACTGATTTTCCAGCCAATATTCATCGTTGTCGCAAACTAAATGTTTTAAAGATTCATGGAAACCCTTTTAAAGATAATCGGTTGAAAAGGCTTTCTGTCGATGAACATTCACCAACTGCGCTTTTAGCTTATCTTCGTCGTTTGGACGAAACAGGAAGCAAAAAAGGAAAGAAAGTTAATGACAAAATTCGTCACTGAAAATTTCAACCGAACCTGAAGAAATGAATAATTCCACCACTCGACTACCGGAAGTTACGGGAATTTCAATACCGCATATTGTCATTCAGCGCCCAAGTGACGATGAAGTATGTTTGTTCCCCTACAATTCTATCAGTATCTCGGCAAATTCTTGAGATTATTTCAATCTATAAATTGGTTAAATAGTTTTATAAATTGTATATAAATTATGACGCCTATATCTGTCTTTAACTAATAAGCCATAATGTGAACACAGATTCTGCTTAAAATTATTTACACTGAAAACCTAACAGAAATCAGTAACACATACTAAATTTCCAACGGATTTAGAATATTTTTTAACTCAGTCCTGCCTAATCTGAATTCGTCGAAAGATTGCTTTTAATGAGGTCATCCTAAAATTAATGTAACTAAGATTTTGTTTTCAAATGGTGTTTTAGCTAACTACATATTAATAAATCGTATAACTAGGATTTCAGTACTAAGATTTTTTAAATATTGTACTCTACATTCTTGTTGAAATGGTTTACTTGATTATTTCCGTTGATCGAAACTGATATTCTAATATATTATCAACAGGTTGTTTCAAACCTATGAGTAGTTATGTTGCTATCAGTTGATACTGTCCTACTTTCTGCATATTTGGTATCATTTTTAAGGTACTTGTTGATTCAAGTACAAGTCAGATTCAGTTTCACTACTGTGTTTTGTATAGGTGAATAATTTTAGTTTGGTTTTTAACATGGAGTAAAGTATAGATATAAACACTGTTGGAAATAAGGAAATGTTAATTAAAATGTTATAAAAGCTCTGAATATAACAGGATATGCTAAATATATTTTCAATAAATAAGAACTAGCACCAATCAGTCTCTTGAATAGGGAATAGAGTTTTGTTACCTTGTCGTACTAATTGTAAGCACAATAGTACGTCCATAAAATGAATGTCTATTGAACTAATGAGATTGGTACAAGAGCAAAAAGCGTCATTAAATTTTTAGAAATAATCTTTGTATGACTAAGCAAACACCATAACTACCAACCGAATTGTTGGCAGAGAAAATCATTCAGTATCATACATTAGGTGTTAGACCATGAGATGATTCGGTCGTTCGACTAAACCTGACAGCTTAGCCCATTTAAAGTGTGAGTGGAGCTACCTTGTAGGACTTGCTGCCTGTCCAACAACTATCATAGCTGGCTGGTTTTTGTTTTCAATTGGTACGAATCTTAAATCATCCATAAGACGTAAAACCACCCTTTTTACTTCAGCTGTGTTCGTCGGCGGTATACATAAGATATACAACCAAAGTGGGATAAAAAATAGCCCCTCCACAAACCGAATACATGTCATCTGAATAGTGACTTTCATCCGAGGGATTGCTTAAACAGCTAACTTCCGTTTCAAGTAGAATGAAATTCTCGGTAGGAGGTTGCCGCGGCGTTAGGATTTGCGTGATAGATTGCTACTCATCAGCATATGATGTGAAACAATCGTTCAACATATCTTAGGAAAGGTTAGGTTCCTTATATTAAGATCACTAACCGCGGCTTGCTATCCCGTTTCATCGTTGAGAAATAACAGAATGTGATCAAAATGGTGAGAGATCGACAAGGGTGATGTTATTCTCAGTTTCCATACAGTATTACCTTATGTGGATTAAAAAGTAGTCGGGTACCTCAAAAGAATTCAGTTGTCTGGATTGGCATCAGTTATAGATGGGAAAGTGAAGGTTTTTAGTCGTTTATATGGTTCATTTCTAATAAACACTTCCGACACCAAATGTAACAAATGTTCTAATTGTCCGTTGTGAGCTCGTGCTAGGGAATGATGGTAAATCAGTTGATGAGGTTGTGAATCTTCATCGACTAAGATGGTTGGGCAACGTGTTGCGCATGCCTGAACACTAATTACCACGACGCGCAATGCTAACTAATGTTGGGGACGGTTGGAAGAATGTTAAGGACGGCCAAACCAGAACGTGGTATCAGTGCTTGAAGTCACTAACTTCTAGTCTGAGCCATGTTTGTAGATGCAGACTACTTGGTTGGGATCCTCGTGACTATCGTAACCAATGGTTGGAGATTCTGGGTAACATGGCTAAGAATCAATCACAATTGTGTAGGTGTATACACTCTTTGTTTTCTCTTAAACCGCGGGATTAAAATTAGTTTCTACCTTTATTTTTACGAACTAATTCTTTCTTCCTGTACTATATATGCAATCTTTTATATATTACCACCACTAAATTCACTACTTCTATGAATCCGGTATTCAGCTTGTTTTCCTGATGAGGTATGGCAACTTGGACCGATGCACATATGTGCCTGGTCCTGCGTTGTAGCTGACTGACTGACTTACATTTTTGATGAAAGAAGCATCGTAAACTCTATGGGCTCTGTATGTTAGGTTGCAGTGATCTGAAAATAATGCATTCTGTGTATTATCTGATGTCATATTTTGCTCTGACCACTAAAGTATTTCACCTCATCTCTGTCAAAATTACATAACACATACTTTGAATTTAAATTTACCAATCATCTGAAATGGCTAAAGGTCGTAGAACCACCTTTGATTCATGAACTACAAGCAAAATCTTCATCCTAATTGGTAATTTCCAAACAACTTTGAAAATGGTTAGTTGTGGTTTGTCACAACGTTTTGCTGGTTGCAGGTGGCATCGTTTTCAACCTGATTCCTTTTTTATAGCTTGAATATTATTAAAGTAAGTATATAGTATGAGTTTAGAGTCTCTGAAAACAAAAAGATCGGTTTACCAATCAAATGATCTACTGGTCTTTATTTGTTTGTTACATTTTATCTATAGCACAGAAATTAAGGTAGTGATATGCACAATAATATGCACCACACAAATGTAATGATAATTCGGCAAAGGAAAACAAGAGGTGAAGGTCGTACAGTCCATAAATAAGTGAATAAAAAAACAGTTAATAAAAATTATAGTTCAGTTTAAAATAGCCATGAAAAGGTTTTTTTTAGATTTAAGGCAGTTCGTCTAATTACCTTGATGTATGTAATAGAAAACCAAAATTTATAATACAAGTCTCAGATATCCTCGATGCATCGGCACCAAATTTTCCAAAGACATAGCCAAACCTATCCTTTTTCTACCCTGTTAATGTTGGAGGTGATAGGTTTGAATTACACACGTAGCTTCAGAAAAGTTTTACCCAATTTCGTCCGTTCTAACGATAGTTATAAAATCGACCATTCGTTAACTTGAAACAGTTTAGAGAAGACTGGATTTTAAGAAGACACAATCCCATGGTATCCAGTGACTAAAATAGGTTTTCATACCGTTTGTTTCATTAGAATTTTGAAGTTCATGGTCACCGTTAGATTAGAATCATGGTTTTTCAACTTCTCTATGTGAATCTTCCGTATGAACCAACAACACTGGATGTTTCCTTTTCGTCCTCTTAGTTTCTTACAAACACTACGTGAATCCAATGAGTAGGACTTCTCTGTTTAAGGCTAACACTACTGAAGCCTAGATTTTTATATTAGTGTGGCAAATAACGTCACCAATAAGCTTACATTTGGTTAACATTCAATCATTAGATTTAAAGAATAATTATTTGACCACCCTGTTTATTGCTATTGTATTTGCTGATATTTTCAGGTTTGTGTAATTCGTCATTATACTGTTTTTTAAATACTTTAGGAATATCAAATTAATCAGACTCACTCAGTGAAAACTGGCCCACGTCCTTACATCGTTGCCTGTACGGTTCATGGTGTAGAATTTCCTTCTGAAACTAAACTGAAAGCTTTTCTACGAGCTCAAGAAAATTGGCATCGTGATATTGGCCAAATGCGTCATCATGCAACTCTAGCTACTCATGATTTACAACTAATCCGTTTTCCGCTTGTTTACACTTTAAAGGAAGCAAAATCATTTCTAGTAAGTAAATATTATTGTAAATATCATTATATTACGTCTAATAATCTTTGTTTCTAGTTAGCATAATGAGTGTTATATAGTTTTCTCCTTTGATTATAAAAATGAATTCCCCTAAAAATCTTTTGAAAAGTAAAAGAGTATCATCAGTCTAGGGGACAGTAGAAGTGCTTCATATCAGTAAGTATTTTCAAAAGTAATTTTAAAAAAAGATAAGCAAATGAGCAGAAAAATAAGTTCTCTAATATAAGCTGCCAAGTTTCAAAACAACACATTAAGAGGGAAGTAGAGAAATAAACGTACATAACAAAGTATGCAAATTAAATTAACACCAGGAGTAGTGAAGAAATCAATGGGAAAGACTTTAAAAATAACGATTAGATCGGTAAAAGGCGGTACAAAATTCCAATGTAATTTTAGTCTAATGCATTGGCTAGAGCGTATCAGTTTCATATGCCCACCACTTTACGCAACTTTATCCAACAGTCCTAAGTACTTGGAAGACATCACGTTGTTACACTAGGAAATGAACTCAATGAGAATTAGATTGTTTCGCTCACAGTGTAAATGGTGTAAGTTAAAGATATTATGACAAGGCTTTTTAAATAGGTTTTGAATTTTCTAAACTACGAATTTCTCAATTCTAATGTAATATTCTCAGGTAAGTAATGGTTGTTATGCTACGGCAGATGTTGATTTTCACGAAATCTGAAGCAACATATTAGGGAGCGATAGAAACTCATTTGAAACGTTCTTATTTTTGTTCAAGATATCCATAACAAATGGTAAATTTGATCATTGAGCTACTAGGTTACAAACATTGATTCAACTTTTACTCAGTAAATCTGATCAATAGCTCTCAACAATTCATACTTATCTACTCTTAAACATCTAGTCTTTTTAAGGTTTCTGAAATCTCATTTTCATATATGAGCTATATTTATTTGTTATAAGGGTTCTTTTTTTTAAAGATTATTTTTATCACATGTAATTCTACTCTGAATAGAAAATTACAAACACTAAACAGAACACTGATATTAAAATCTTGTTGATTCAAACAATCTGTTCTCAATTACAATTGTTTTGTATTGTGTGAAGTATAAAAGTTTGAATGTATTTGTCTGAAGTTTACCAGATGATTTTCTTTTGTATATCACCAATGCTTACATTAAAACAATTGTCTTAAAGTCGAATGTATAAACCTGTATTTGATTTTGATAGGGTATATTAATTTCATTAACAGTATATCTATCAATAGTAATTGTAAACGTTTATGAAAATTTTATTTAGGCATTATAGTATATGCTTTTTATTTTAACATGTTTGTATATATAAATATAATTTTGTGTATACATTTTTGTTTTTCATAACAGATTCATCCGTTAAACAGATCTGTTAATGGTACTGGTGACGCATTTTTAAGACAATTAGTTCAAGAAGCACAGTTAGACAGAAAATCTCGTAACAAACAAAATTTAGTCAAGTTTATCGTTATTTGAATGTATTGGATATTGAAAGTGCAATAGCTTCAAATGTATTCAGTGATGTGTTGGTTCCTATTGTTGTGGATAGTACACCAGTGGTTATCTCAGTCCCTCCACTTACCAATAGTCATCACACACGTGTGGGTTATTACTGTGGTTTTTATAGATTGCTAATAAATAATAACCTTGGTGATTACCAAAGTAAAATTCATTTTCTATTATAATCATAATAAGTGTGTGTAAACAACGGTCACTCACATCGGGTAGCATAAATATCTAGGCTAAACTTTGATTAGTTCTACTCTGGCTCGTTTTATCCTCAACAACTGTGCAGTATCATTGTTTTTTACACAGTGTTAGCTAAAACTGTCATCATTAACCTGTGTAGTAAGTTGCACAGAATTACATTCAAGTCGATCCTATCCGAAATGTATAATAGGTAGTAAGGCTAATTAGACTACATAAATAATATTATTTCAAGATAGGAATACTGTTATGAAGTATTGTTTTATGAACAGGTTTATGGATTGTTAAAATGAAAGAAATGCATGTTGTTTGTTCGATGAAATTTGCTTGTAAAAGGCAACTAAGCGATGTTTTCTCACAACAGTGAAATATTAACGTCTAAGGTTTATTCTTTCTCTTTGCATGTACAATATTATATTAATAAAATTATTCTTAGGGACCATTGCAAATTAGAGTTATGAACCAGTCCACTTCTTATTAAAACTCAAGGTATATTGCTGATATATGCATGTTGAGTCTAGAGAACTAGTAGCCAATCATAATTGACTTTTCGAAACAATGCATTATATCATAAATACTCAAACAACTGGATCAATATATTTTGTTGAGATTTCTGCAGGTCAGAAACGTGTAAAAACTGTAAGCTAATACAATTTGGTGTTCCTATTGTTATAGAGTGAAAATCTAATTGTGAATGCAACTATTGTAGTAAGTTAGATGACCGAAAATAATCGTAACATTGCTTCAAGTAACTTTTTCCTCACAAATAATATCCCGAACCCAACATTACTGCTTACGCGATAAGACAAATTCATGAGGACATTAATAACCAAACATAGCCAATTATTCCGTGTTCCTTTTAATATCGAACAGAGGATCATTAAGTTGTTACTGAAAAAAAGTTAACATAAATATTACAGTAGCGTACTATGCATACATTCTATCCTTGTGTGTTATTGTAAATCGCCTGACTACCATCTTCCGTAAAAATGATTTAATTGATTAGTAAGATTCTTAAGTTATTCATATCATCTTTGTTTTCTAGGTTGTTGTTATTGTTGTGATTACTTCTATTAGGCAGAAATAGATCATGCTTAGACTCATTTTATGTTGTCGCTTGTTATACTTCCTACTCAATTTTCTTTTATATTTATAGTTAACTGTAGACACACATAATATACTGATTGAAGTTTCTGGAATCAATTTACCTTTATGCAAACAATTTGCTGAAGTAGTCATCGCTTGGTTATTAGAAAATGCTTGTCCACAATCAAAGGAAAATAAATCCAGTGACAAACCAAATACTGGGGAAGTTAATACAACAGAACAATCACAGCTTGTTGACGAAGTGGATAAAAGGTTAACACTGAAGTCGATTGTCGTTCCACCTAACTCTCTTGTGGTACGCCCAATCCGTGTTGTCGATGTTGATTTCGATTACAATCTATGTGTCATGTTTCCATCACGATCGGATTTAACTGATGCAAAGTTTAATACCATTCGTTAGATATATTATTTTTATTACTCATATGTTATCAAAAACGAATTTATATCTATACAGATACTTAACAGAGTGGAATAATTATTTTTAACTTTTATTCATTATTGATAATAAGTTTTCTCGTTTAAAGATCCCCATCATATTAAGAGATTAATTATATTAGTCTTTTAATAAGTTTTCCGTTTATGACACGTTTCTTTTATCACCATTAACCGTCATCTTCGTTATTGTTACTGGATCATGTTTCTCATTTAAAAGCAATAAACATGTTTTAATGTATGTCTGTTTGTGATTTTGTAAATTTGATTCTTTATTCTATTCATAACGTCTTTATTATGGTTAGGGAGACATTATAATTACTTTTCTTCATATGGAATTTGGGGAATCGAAAAAATAAAATAAACTGTTGGTTTATCACTTATCTGCTTGTTGTTTTATTTCTGCTGACAGAAATTTTCAGGGTATTTATCTATTAATTTAACCTTATTTGGTGACTGAAAGAAAATCATCAACATAATGTAATCATGCGTGTAGTTTTATGTATCGGTTGTGGGCTTCACATGTTGTAAAAATTTTGACAATTATATTTATAACCATTTACTAACTGTATAGGTAAGATTATTGAATAAAGTAAAATTTGCCTCATAAAAGACAACATTACTATAGTAATGAAAGGAGAATTCGGGACCTTTTGAATGGAACATTCAAATTCAGTTCCACTTACTTTGCTTTAGGCATGCTTTAAGTTTCACTAGCCTTCAACACAATAAGGTATGACTCGTAGTTGATTGTATAAAGTTATTCTTAATAAATTAGTTACATAAAGTGAAATAGAGGTAAGTCATTGGGAATTACCATTTGGCTTACTCATATGATGCGCTTAGGTGAGGAACTGACTTCTTAATTCATAACAAAATCGTCTTGAATGAGATTTTCGTTGTCTATAAAGTCTTATTCTTTGGAATTGTAACTAATGTCTCTAGAGATAATAACCCAATCTATTTCAAAACATGCAAAGATATTCTTTCAGTAAAAATGACCGGATACCTGCAGTAAGCACTTTTATTTTTAATATGATTTATCTCCCTATCAGTTTAAATGCTATTGACTGACGTCAACTATATGAAATCAGTGAGCAGTGAAAAATTACATTAAGTTTACGATATCTCAAGTTGAATTATGTTTCTGATGTGCTTATCAATTAACAAGTCGAAAGTATCTTACCAATCATGAATCTTAAAATAGGATGGTATTAATATAATGTTTCCGTACGTTTATCAGTATTAAGTTTCTTCAAATTAATTGAATTTTGGCATGATACATTAATTAGGCGTTAACCATTGATGTGATTGTTACTGTTATCAGTAAAATAATAAGTAAATAAGTTTTCAGTTTACATTTAAATGTTAACAGCCATGTTAATGATTTAAATATTCAATAATGGAGAATTAATTATTAACATGTTTAGTATCCCTAAACTTATATTTATTCATTCCACTAGATTGACTGACTATATATACACTTAACTCATTCTCCCTAAATTATTTAGACCATGTATGAGTTGTTGTTCATCTCTGTAAAAATGATATCATTTTAAGTAATGACTAACCATAGATGTTTTTAGCAACATTTTAACTTACTGTATGGAAATACTGAACTGATGCTTTTAATAATCACTTCCATTTTACTACTGACAGATTGAATCGATCTAACATAGTACATACTTTGTTTTGTGTAAATTATGTTGCTCGTATCTTTCCTGTTCTGCTGTAGTGAAATTTGAGTTCCATGTTATATATTATAACCAGTGATAAACTATTGTTATCTCAATCACATGATAATCTAACTTATTAAATTTATAGAAATCAATTTATTTAATTTAAAGTTAGTTCGGTAATTCATTTTTATTCTAGACTGATTATTTATTGAAGGATAAGTTTTTAATATACAATATTCGTTATTAAAATAAACAGGAAGGTAATATTTTACAACATAATAAATTGTGATTAAGTTTTACACATCTACTCTTATTCATAAATGACAAGACACGTAGTTGTAAAGCAACCGGAATGTCTACAAATAAAACCATGTAACAATGAGTATAGAAATTTGAAACAACATGATAGTCAAATAGATATGGTACCATGGATTCAGTCATCTAAAAACAATGTGCATAGTTATGCCCAAAAAAGTGATGTAGATTATAATAATAATAATGAGGATGATGATGACCATGCAGATAATTGTAATGACATTCATTCAGTTTCTTCAGTATCTGATTCCTATAATCTACGTTGTTGTCTACTGTCAGCATGTTGTGAATCTTGTACATGTTTTACAATCCCAAGAAAGTGTGATACTATTTATTATGCACTACAAAAATATACAAAATATTGTCCTAGTGGTTGTCCTACTATAGTTCCAAAACCGGAAGAAGAAGAATGGAATCTACCACCAGAGAAAAATGCACGTAGTTTTGCAATGTGTCAATGTTGTTATTCTCCAGGTGGTATAATATGCATGAAATACTTGGACATATTATGCTGTCCATTATGTCCAATGTGGGATATATGTAAAGGATGCGATTATGGTTATCGACGCTTTCGAATACAAGTCATATTAGATCGTTATAAAGATTCACACAAACGGAGATATATACCGTGTATATAAAATAAAAATGCTTGTCATTTTCAGAACACTTAAAAAATTACAGTGTATTTCTATTCGTACTTAAGTTAGTTTACTACATTTTTTGGAATAAAAAACAATACAATAGTTCCTTACTGTTGAAAGAATTATCTCCAAATACCTGTAAGTTATTTTTCTTCAGTATATTGAAAGGAATGAGTTTTCATGTTAATATGTTCTCTGAAGTCAATCTCAGACCTGAGGCTTGTCCAGATTTCTCAATTAAGAAATAAGATAGTCATAATGAGAAAGCAAGCGTAAAACTAAGCTTAATAGGTTGCGTTTATCAGGATTTAATAACCTAATAGTGCACTTCTTTTTAGTTGGTTTCTGACATCCTGATACACATAAATCTCAGTGAATTTTGATATTCTCGTTGAGACTTGTCGTCAATAGTCATCGTTTCGAAATTGTACAAAAAAGCAGTCAGATTCCATATCAACTGAACAACTTGTCAGTTATAAGTTAGAAGAAAGTTAAGAGTGACCAATCCAGAATGTAGCATCAGTCAGCGAAGTTATTTATATTCGGACTGAGTAGTGTTGTTAGGCATTGACTATCTTGTTTGCGTTGGCTTGTTTATTGTAGCCAGTAATCGGGGACAGGTAACGCAGCTCAGAATTTTTTGCAGTAGTGCAGACGTATTCACTCTTTGTCTTCCCTTAGATCTTGGGTTTTAAAATCATCTCATACTTTCTTAGTTCATGAATTAATGCTTTCTTTTCAGATCATATTATCTATCCCTAATGTTTTCTACTACCACTGATGCTGTTATTACTCCTACTACTCTTGGATTCGTCTTTACAATTTCATCACGATATACTGCATTAACTTGAAACGATGTACATATGTCCCAGGATCTTTATTGATTATGATTGATTGTGAAGGGATCCGAATAGCTCTTTTTATGTGAAAGTTTTTGCAACTGATGTTGTGTAGAAATACAACGAACGATTCAGAATTAAAGCCATCTAAATCGTAGAATGAAGTACAACTAAGATCCTGAGGATTCAATGTAATTATGTTCAGTACTTCTGTGAAAAGCGCATTGTTAGCAAACTATGTAAATTGTTAGATTCACCCATCGGGAAATAATTAAAGTAAAAAATACTTCATGCAATAAGGTTAAAGAAAATCTGTCAAAATGTGATTACGTATGCCAAAAAGTGTTATTTTCTGAACGAACAACTTAATTTTTCAAACTTTATCATGTTACTTAGTAGTAGTATAAAATAATCCATACAAATTTACCATTGTGTAAAGATGGAACCCATATACGAACGATACTTGGTAAATGAAGTAGGTATTTTTTATTTCAAAGCTGCAAATGATATTTAGAGACTCCTGCGATTTTCCTGTTATTAACATCGATTAAATATTAATGTCATTGCTAGCAGGATATAGATTGGATTACAGAATGTTCCATCCAGGATTGTGTTGGGGCACATTGATCGACTAAGAGCTAATTAATCAACAGATACCTAGAAAACTCTGGGATCTACTTGCGTAAAATTATAAATATACTAATGTTTTTCCTACTATGATTCCTACTTTCATTCAATTTTGTTTATTTGGAATGTAATTACATTCCTGTTCAACCGTCTTCTGATTTGGGGACTAGCCAGCTAGATTGTAACAAGAGTGATCATAACGGGCATCGTAATGTAATACGTATCTACCAGTCGATACGTAAAACGTGATTACATACCAACTAAACGGTTGAATGGAAGTAGGAATCATGGTAGGAAAAACGTTAGTACATTTATAATTTTACACAAGATCCCAGAGTTTTCTAGGTATCTGTTGATTAATTAGCTCTTAGTCGATCAATGTGCCCCAACACAATCCTGGATGGAACATTCTATAATCCAATCTATATTCCGCTAACACCTCTCCTTTAAACAGATTCGCAGGATCTGGTGTTAGAGCTCACATGGATCTCCATGACTGGTCTATGCTTTCGATTTGTCCACCTTTTAGGCAATAAAGAAGTGGTATCACTTTTCGTTTGCACAAAGAATAGCCTGTCCGTTTCTTTGGTTTTAATTTGGAAAATGTTCAACGAAACACTAAGGTGTTCTGTGTCGAGTTTTGTTGCTGGAAATCAAAGTTGCTTTTATTCAGCATGACGCACCCAAACGTCTGAACCAACTGACACCTCGTAAACCACACTTCCCTTCTTTTACACGATTCGACCAGGTATCCATGTAGGATGTTTGCTACGATAATTCATAGCAAATACTTTTTGACTCAGTGAATAATCATCTTTGTACCCCATGATGTCGATCAAATTGTTTACCCATTGATCTGTTTTGTTGAGGCTCAAGAACAGGCGTCAGACGAATGGTATTGAACTGTGCTTGTATTTTTCTGCCAAGTAAAGGTTCTGCTAGAGAGACCCCGTTAGTTGTCTGAGGAATCGGTATAAAACATTAGATAAGCAAGAACATCTCTAAAATCTCTTCATTGGTTCACTCTTTTGGTTTGTGTGGAGCATTTTTCAATTTACCAAAAACGTTCTACTTGGTCATTGGACTAGGGGTGGGATGGAGATGTTCAAACATCATTGATTCCGTTCTGCCGACAGAATTCTGAGAAGATAGCAGGCGTTAACTGTGTTCCATTGTCGCTAAATATTAACTCTGGAATCCCAAAATGACTGGATAGTTGACATAGTTTTCTGATTGTAACTTACAGTTGGCTGTCCCACGAGAACAATTTTTGCCGACTCACTGTATGCATTAACTACCGAAAGGTAAATTTGTTCATGAAGTAGACCAGCGAATTCCAAGTGTATACGCTGCCACGGTTACTGTGGTATTGGCCATGATTGCAGTTCCTCTTTCTACGGTACTTTTATTGCTAATGTGCATGTGGTACACAAACGGGATGGCTGCTCCATTCGGGTGTCTAAATGCGGCCAGTATACATAACTTCATGCCAGCGCTTTCATGCGATTTATCTCAGGATGTCTTGTGTGCGACTGTCCAAGCCCTGCTGGCCGCAGCTTATTTGTAATTATGAAACTTCGACAAACAGAACAGTCATCAGTGACTGAGGGACAGTCTACGCTGATATAACTGCTGAAGTTCTGTGGAGCTGGTCTTCGAGGGATACCGTTCTAGATGGAACTTTTTAACTTCTTGTAGGACCGGGTTTCGAGGAGTTTCTACTCTGACTTCATCTGATGACACTGGGTTATTTTGAAAGGCATCTTCTAATCACTCCTTGTTTTGGGATCTACAGCTATGGAGGAAATGATGATGTCCTCCAATCCAGGGTGTTGAACCCAAAGTAAATGAAAGAGAGCGCTGACTTGACTGATGGTGTTTGTTGACTAATACTCGATATTGAAGTCATAGCTCAGAAACATTGTCGTCCAGCACTTTGATCTGCTAGTCGTATAGACAGAGATTCCTTTCCTAGAACCAAAAATCGCAATGAAAGTTTTGTGATGTGTTAGTAGAGTTAATTTACGACTGTAGAGCATTTTATGGAATCTTTTAACACCGAAAATGATTGAAATGGCATCTTTTTCCATCTGGCTTTAGTTACGCTCAGCCGATGTGGGTGTTCTAGCAGGATGATCAGCTGAAACAACAATTCCCAAGCGAGGGTCGAAGCGCGTTAAGAGAAGCTTCAAGCTGAGCATTGGTTTCACTTTGTGGAAATTTGCTTGATGATCTGCTGACCACTTTCAAGGTTTGTCTTTTGATAGTAATTCATTCAGGGTACCTCTCACTCTATGAATTTTAGGTAAAAACGTGTTTTAATAACTAATTGGTCCTAACAAGGATCTCATTGAAGGAATATCAGTTGGTCCAGGCAGCTTCTGAATGGCCTATGTGTTTTCTGGGTCTGGTTGGCGAATGTTCTTATCCAAGATGAAACCAAAATATTTGTTCGAATGCATGAAGAACATACACTTTTCTTCGCATAGCTGGAAACCACACTGCACCACTTAGTTGAGAACTTGATTAAGTCTACCAGAAATTTTAGTCAGTTGAACTCATAACAATGATATCATCTAGATAACCTGCTGTTCCCGTTATACCTCTTTCAACGCAATCTACATCCCGCTAAAGTGTAGTTAAATTTGAATGTAGAGAATTTCGTCTACGAATATGAAATGAAGTCAAGTTTTCGATGCACTGAACTAACAGAGAAACTTTTTATTTCGAAAACTTGGCTATAGTTTTAAAAAAGTGATTATTAAATTAAATTTAATTGGTTGATAAACACTATTTGTCTGAAAATGTGATGGGCTGGTGTGTTTTGTGAGTAAGGAATTTAATAAATCCCAATTTCAGGTATATTTCGATTTGTTCTTATCTAAGTTACTCTTACTATGATCTGTTAATTCGCAATTGTCGTCTTAACGTTATTCACTGATAAATTTGGTAGTTAAATATTGGTAAAATGCTTTTTGCGGATTGCTAGTTACCTCTGAGTTGCTCATGACAGCATCCTCTATTTCTATGGCTTATGCTCCTGATTGCTTTAAAAGTGTTTGTTAATACTACATTTTCTTCTCAGACTATAAGTTTACCGTATGGTAATTATCGCTATACCTTGGTGTTTAATTACTGGATACTGGAATTTATGGTAAAACAACCTGTTCGATACCAAATTCAAGTGTTTAAAATGTTGAAAACAGTTGGTCGTTCGATACATGATTGCTAGAACACATTGTTAGCGGACAATAAATCTTCATTTTCGTATAAATTTTCCGATGACTATTCGCTGTTTTCTTTAAGATTTCGAATAAACATAGTCTATTTTCCTGTTATATTGTTCACTAGTTAAAGTGTATCGAATGACTAACGAAACTTTATTCTCTATTGTGGTAGGTGACAAATTCATTTCAATATATTTATAACATCTTGTTAATTTTTTTCATTGAAATATATATTTACCAAATTATAAAAAACCTGTATATTTAAATAGGCATAAATATGTCAGAAAATCAACATTTCAGTAAAGTTCTTCAATCTATTGACTTTATAAACTCGTCAGTCAGTCAGCAAGAACATAGAACTTTGTACGGACGTACATCAGTTCGAGTTACCATACCATAATAGTAGTAGTAAAAGTTTAAGCAGTAATCGTAAAGATTAAGGTTTGAAATTGTTATTCAAAGAGTATAATCCAGTGAAATAAATTTGTAAAGAGAACAAAAAGGGACATGAAGAATTCAAAAGGAAAACACAAAGACTAGATGCACCTTCACCATACAGTATGTTATTGACTTATTAATATCATTACATAAACGCTATAAAATCTTAAATTTAAGAAAATATCCAACTGATTCTGAAAAAAAGTTTTTATATCATCTAATAAACATTTATAATTTTAAAATCACTTTTCTATCTTATCTCCTAGTACAATCACACATCAAAGATGAATGTACGAAATTCAATAAAGAAAAAAGATATAACTACATTTGTGTATTATATTGAACAAGCAAATTTTCTGTCATAAATCACCTGATAACAATCTAATATAAAGATGTTCTTTATTATTATTAGCATAATTCACCTTACACTTTCATGCAAGTACAATTAAATAAAAGTAAGATATTGGGAGTAACAGGCGTAAGTAAGTAAGACAGTAATTATACTGATTATAGCTTATATTAAATAGGTTGGTTTCTAGTTAATAACGAATAAACCTTAATCTTTTAATAAATTTATATTACGTATACAAAAGATTCTTTAAAAAAAAAGAAATTTAATACAATAATGAACATTGAATTAATAAAATAAAAATAAGCAGTTAAGTCTATTTAAGTTGATTAATGAAAATTCGCCCTCCCAAAAATGAATTCATGTTAATTAACCATGATAAAAAATAGTAGTAGTCGAATGAAATAAGGCCAATTAATTGATCTCATAAATTTGGTAATGTACATAAAATAAAATTAATAGGATATGAGATTTGAAATGTAGGTCAGCTAGTGAATATTGCATATAATAAATACATAATGTCAAAAGTATAAATTTATACAAAAACGGTTATGTTGTGTTGTGTACTACTTATATCGACATAAGTAGTATATAACGTTAATCAGGAATAAAATGTCTGACAGCAGAAGTTTAAGAAGATCAAGGAAGAAAGAACGGGAACAGAAAGCAATTGATATGGCAATGCAAAAACAATGAAGTCTGAGACGATTGACTGATATTTGTAAAATGAACAGTCAAGTTTGAGACAATTGATTAACATTATGCATATAAAGTATTTACTGTATGGTTCTGAGGTTTTATTAAGATGTTCTGTGACTTTATGCTCAAATAAATTCGATTTTCTCCCAAATGTGTTCTCGTTCACTACAATATAATGAGGTATTAAATAGAGAAGTAACTCAACAAACTATTCTTTAGGTCTTGTTGTTGAAACTACTGTTATTATCTCATTATGCTAAATGGCATGTTTAGTTACATTAGTATTGCTAACTAGATTGATATATGTATTTTATAGATAGATATTTGGTGATTGCATAACTGGTATTTGTGCCTTAAAATGATGATTCAGTCCTTTATTGATAGTTAGATTGTCAGCAAGTAATTGGAATTACGTTGAAAAGATTAAATCAATTTTTCTTGAAAATAGCTTTTTTTTATCATACATGTTACTGTTTCAGAATCTAATTAGAAACACGTGGCTAATAGTTTCTGACAAGCGGTTCACATCGTATTCAATTAGGAAAGAGAATTATTCTAATCATAAACCCAAACTTCTCAGTTGTGTTCAATCAAAACCTTAGCAAAATTACGCATGATGGATTAGTTGTAAAATTTATATGTCAGCTGAAAATCACCGACAAAAAGATACTGATCTGATCATTGTCTATGTTAGTATTTATCGGCAAAGCGTGTCTTCGACATTGAAGAAACTGACATCTAGTCAAATTTTACGAGCTTACAACAATCGATAGAGTACTCTACTTTGTAATTCTAAATGACTACCATCAGATAAAAATTGGGCATTAATTACTCTATAGATTATCTCCATTATCATGGAAAACTATATTACGTAAAATGGCCGGAAATGAAAACATTTTTTAAGTTGTGAAGTAGTCAATTAAAAATTCTCAAATAATTTAAACTTTATTTGCGCAAGAATGATAGAAGATAGCGAAGTTTAACCTGATATTTATTAAAATTCTATATCATATAAAGCGTACAATGTCTTGTAGATAGGTATATTTTTGTAAATTCTTGTATGTCTCATAAACAATGGCATACTTTGTGTGCATTTGTATATCACCTAACTTGCTCTACATAAAATTGGGCTGTGAGTGTCGTTGTGTACAGAATTTAGATTATCGAAAATGTACTAAAAATTATCTACACATTTCGATACATGTAATTGTGTATGGTGCCATATTGTGTCTATTAAAACATACAATTATTAGTAGCTATATTTACCCGAATAATCATATTTATTTGTATCATAGGAAACTCAGCTAATGGAAATTATTACAGAACTACATCATATATATATATATATATATATTCATGTATATATACGTTTCTTTTCTACTTTTTCTGGTTCGGTAAATGTCTATCACAATTAAACACTTTACAAATGTTATAATTATTAATAGTTATTCAATTTTTCTTCATTTCACCAACGATTAATCATTTTCTTTTTTTGGTCAGAATCTGTTATCAAAATAATAAGCATCACAATGAATTTTTTTAGTGTGATAGTAGCATTACTTATTTTTTTTTAAAAATACAGTGAATATAACGATCACTTATTTTGTTCCAATTATCTAAGTAAACGGTCACGTTTGTTGGAGCTATTTTCCATCTCTCCATACGTATTGAAAGTGGAATGCACTAACATTATCAAAATAAACTACTACAACAAAAGTTTACTTCTAAATGTTAGTATAGCTACATGAGTACGTAAAATCGTTGCTTCAGTCAGTAACAACGTAGAACTTCGTACTTACGTACGTACGTACGTACATCAGTTCGAGTTTCCACACCACATTAGCGCAGAGCTGCAGTTGTCGATTCAAATCCTATAGTGGTAAAGGTAGTAAGAGTATAAGCAGTAATCGGGAAGATTGGCGTTTGGAGATGTTATTTAAAGAGTATAATCCAGTGAAATAAATTTGGGTAGAGAAGAAAAAAAGACAAGGAGGAACCAGGAGATTAAAATTTAGAAGAACACAAAGAGTGTATGCACCTGAGCCATTGCAAACGATTTTGAGCCATGTCATTCAGGGTCTCTAGCCATCGGTTGCTATCATTTCGCAGTCCCCAACCAGGTAGTTTACACCTACCAACATGACTCAGTCCACTTGTCAATGACTTCATGGACTTGTGCCATGTTTTGATCTGGCCGCCCCTAGTTTTCTTCCAACCTACTCCTAGACCACTGAATATCGCACGTCGAGGCAGTCGGTCGTTGGGCATACGTAACACGTGTCCCAGCCATCTCAACTGATGAAGTTTCACTACGTCATCAATTGATTTGCCATCCTTACCTAGTACCCGTTTCCTAACAACTGTGTTACTTACTCGATGGTCCCACGATATACGAGCAATGTTTCAAAGACACCTATGATCAAATACTAGTAACCTACGAATATCCTCTACTCTTACCGGCCATGTTTAACTACCATAAAGTAGGACGGAACGAACTGCTGCACAGTAAACCCGTCCTTTAGCTGATAGACGGATATCTCGCCTACGCCATAAATGACGTAAGTTGGCAAAAGCTAGTCGAGCCTTCTGTATCCGTGCTGAGACTTCGTCGCACACCAGACATTTTCCACTTCATAACTCTACAATTAAGTTTACCCTATCAATACAGAGAAACATTGATGTACATATTAACAAATTTCCAAATTATTTATTCATATAAATAGAAACAAAGTTTGAAACAAAAGATTATCAGTTAGGAAAAAAAAACTAACAAATACAATAAAAATTCAAAAAAAATATATACTTATATACTTATTGATTTATATGTTGGACAAACGATGCTGTAGTGAACAAAAGCACGAGTGAGGACAGTTGAATGTATTTGACACGACATTACAGAGCATCTCAATAAAGTCTGAGAACCATATAGTAAATAGTTAATTTGCAAAATATCAATCCATCGTCTTAAACTTAACTGTTTCTGTTGTAAACATCAATCCATTGTCTCAGACTTCATTATTCATGCATTTTCATACCAAATGTGATCCGTTTCTCTTCTTTCTTGATCGATCTTTTGCTAAAATATATTCTATGCCTGACCACCGTTATGTACTACTTATGTGGACATAAGTAACCTACAACGCAATACTACTTAAATAGTTTAATAAGAAGTGTTCGTTTGTTTTTTTACAAAAAATTTAATAGTAATCAGTATTTAATATTCCAATTAGAATTCTAGATTAAATCAACTTGTTAAACACTTAGATTTTATGTTAGTTAATTTATACAATAAGAATCATATAAAGGCAAATTTCAGTAGTAATTATAACTAAGTAAAATAAAAATGAATTTTATACACACTTTAAAATGATTAAATCATCATTTGAATAGGTGTCTGGATAGTAGACGGTTTGTTTTGTTGTTTTGTTTTCATTCAAAGTGTAATTCAATCATTGATTCATGCAATCATTAAACAAACTGAATAAAAAATTACCCAGTGTATTTCACGTTCATTAGTTCTTCTTACAATAATAAAAGTAATATTAATAATAAATTGTAACATGTTGTAATAATTAGGTAAATGCTTGATTGAACTTGAAGAAGAGGAAATGAAAACTTAAAGAATTTTGTTTAGAAAAGTTGTATAAAATGTGCTGGATTATTCTTGGAAATCTTAAATACAAATAAACATATTACATACTTACGCCTGTTACTCCTAATGGAGCATAGGCCGCCAACCAGCATTCTCCAACCCACTCTATCCTGAGCCTTCTAGTTCCATCCAATTCTTGTTCACTTTTCTCATGTCTATTTCCATTTCCTGACGTAATGTGTTCTTTGGTCTTCCTCTTCTCCTTCAGCCTTGAGGATTCCATGTGAGGGCTTGTCTTGTGACGCAGTTGTGTGCTTTCCTCAATGTGTGTTCTATACACTTCCAGCGCTTCTTCCTGATTTCTTCCTCCGCTGAGATCTGGTTTGTTCGCTCCCATAGTCGGTTGTTGCTGGTAGTGTCCGGCCAACAGATCCGAAGTATTTTGCGTAGACAACTGCCAATAAACACCTGTATCTTCTGGATGATTGCTTTCGTAGTTCTCCAGGTTTCTGCCCCATGCAGTAGAACGTCTTGACATTTGTATTGAAAATCCTGACCTTGATGTTGGTTGACAGTTGTTTTGAGTTCCAGATGTTCCTCAGTTGTAAATATGCTGCTCTTGCTTTGCTGATCCGCGCCTTCACATCTGCATCAGATGTCAAGATCAAATTTCATGTCCATAAATATAAGTTTCACTGACCCTTCTATTAGTTTTGATATCCGTTTTGTCTAAAGATACAAATTTCTGATTGTTTTTCAAAGACTATTTCACTGTGGTTTTAATGGGTGAACATGTTTATTTATTATTTGACAAACTCTAGTAAAGTATAGTAATAGGTCACCATTAATTAGTAACTTACTTGTGACCTATAAATTTATTCGGAAGAAATCCCTGTTATTCACACAAATATTGTAATGTACGAGAACTCCGGTGAGGAAAACTGATGCGTTGTTCAAGGCAAAATCACTCAGTAGCTTAGTGAAATATGAAAATCATACATTAAATACATCATTACACGACTTCTTTGCGTTATCCTTTACATACTTCACCAATCCGCTAATTCTGTTGTTGTTTTGATTGCTCTTCAAGTTCCTTTCTTTTCTCTTCATTTCGATCTTCTGCTAGTAGTCATTCCACTTTAGATTGCTACCACATACTACTTATATCTGTCAGCATAAGTAAGCGATATACTCTAGAAATCTGTGAGAACGAAGTGATTATTGGAAGATGAAATTTACCGGATAATCAAAGATTTAGCTAACTATGTTCTAGGAATACCCCATTTTTATATTAATATAAAAACTTGATCGTAAAAGTTTCGGTTATAGCTAGACATGTAACAATCAATGAACATCCTTCTATTATACACATGGTAGCATGTATTACGAGGAATAGACCTTCACTATACGTTCAAGCTTGAATATCAGTTAGAACCCAGTTTAGTAATACAGATCGCATCTACATTGAGGTTTTCATTTTATTACACTAAATCTGGATGTACTGGTCTATAGTTAGGTTAAAATAGGTCGTAATAATAGCGGGGTTCCATAAAAAGAATATTAGTTTAGGAAGGTGGATTAGTTCCAAATGATAGTTGAATATTACTATTTTTGAATGTCCAGTTATTTTAATAATCTTAAATAGGTTTTCTTTCCATGGCGTTGATTAACTTACTAGATGTTGTGAGGAAATTCTTCTAAGTATATTTTAGGTTGTATATTCATGAAATTGTATAAATTCAAATGAGTTGTGAATGAAATATACGGAATTGAAAAACAATCACTATATTGCTTATTTAAAAGGTTTTACTTTTTGTTTCTTTTGTGGTAAGTAGTATGATATTCGGTTAAATAATGAAGGGTGCGTCACGTTTTATCAGGAATTGTTTACTATTTATAGTGATTGGGTACGCTTAGAAATGAAATAAAATCTATCACCGGTTTATTTGATATGTTCCGAACGATTATTTTAATGTTAAAATAAAAGTTAATTATTCAAAATGCTTGAATTTGAGAAAATCTGTGCGAATATATATATATATATATATATATATATATATATATATATATATATATATATATATCAGAGATTAATGGAAGAATAAAACTTTAACAAAGCACTGAACCAAATCATGATCATACATGAATTATTGAATTTCAAAAACGTCATGTTTGAAAAGAAGGCAAACATTGGATGATCTTTATATTGTGTTACAAAACGACATGATTAAAATATTTAAACTGGTGGATATTGATATAATGGCTCAATAGTATACTGTTTTTGACGGGACACAAAGGCTTTTTGAACAGTTTTGTGTAGAATCTTTATTGTCCACATCTAAGTATTCCAAAAAACTTAGATTATGTCTTTCGTAAACATGACAGAAATTATGTTTTGCATTATTGATTTTGCAAAACGAGATCACTGAATAGAATGTGTAATGCATGTTAACGTTACTTATAATTCATTCCTGAAGTAATAATTCAGGTGATTATCGACTTACTTGATCACTTTAGATTACAATTTTGTTAATCATATTTCTTTTAGACAATTGTGTATAATATTCGATATGATATTATTACTGCTGTAATAATAGACTTGATTCTAAAATTGTAGATTTATCATGATGTAACTGCTTAATATAAAAGATCTTACGTGGATGTCACATCATTATCTACCCTGACTCATTTGTATCGTAACAATCACCAATATATGTTGAAGAACAAGATTAGGCTAGAGATAGGACAATATATTTAATATGAATAAAAGACATAAGATAATACTCAATAGGGACCACACCTGCATAACCGAGCCATGCCATCTGATCAATTCTAATTAATTCAATTCATTTTTTCCACCTTCTCCAACGTTGGATTTTTCTCCGCGTTAAATGTGGAACATTTATTTCTCCGATTGTCTCGTGTTCAGCTTTGATGATTGTGTAGTTAGGGCTTAATGCCGCTATGTACTCATTACCTTTCAACGAGTTTACCATACTTACTTATTTACTTACACCTGTTACTCCTCATGAAGGAGCATAGGCCGCTCCTTCTTTGTACGGGCTTAGGACCGGCAATAACTCTGGAAGATCTACAAGCAAAGTTGAGTTTACCATGAAGATATATATTTTGAAAAAAAAACATTTGTCAAAGTAACTTCAGTTAGATTAATAATAATAAACTAGAAATTTCACTTAATTAATTAACGAATAATTCAGTTTTATATCATTTCATTTTAAATAAAACAATAATAAGCTTATATTATACAGAACTACTTTGTTTTATTACATTAAATAGAAATTATGAATAAAGAATTTTTTTTAGAAAACAGAATATTCTGTACAGAAAGTTTGTTTTTTCTAAATCTAAAAGAAAGAAAAACAATAGGTACTGTTATTGTCATTATTATTATAATTGAAGAAAGGCGCCAAATAGAAAGATTATTCAAGAGACAATGAAATGTATGTAAATAAGTAAAAATCATACATACATGCATACATACATTCATATCGAAGAAATAAATTCATTTTATACATTCTCTTATATTAACTTAGTTCAACACCATTTGATATTGTATATATATATATATATATATATATATATATATATATATATATATATATATATATATATATATATATATATATATATATGTAAATCTAGTTTCTAAGGGCAATGGGGGATAGTTAATAAAAGAAAAACAATACGAGAGGAAAGTAAATGATACATATTTTTTTTCAATATTTTGTATAAGATTATATTCTATGGAATGTGAAAATATGGATAAAATTTATGAGAATATAAATCATATAAATGAAGTTAAATAAAGATATCTGTGCAATTCTATTTAATAAGCTTCTATTTCTTTAAATAAAAAAAAATATATATGTATATTTTGTTCTGTATTTACAACATATATTACTGGTAGTATTATTAGTAGTATGAATTGTCATACAATAGTTAAATGAATATGAGAATCAAAAAGATGAACAATATTTTTGTTTTTTAGAAGAAAAAAAAAGTGATGGATTAAATATGTTTTGTTGACCATGTTTCACATATACGATACGATTTATTATTTATAAAATTGCATCGATTAGTTCTTCTTTGTAAACGACACAATGAAAATTTATCTCTACACATCATTTCATTTGAATTTGGACTAATTGGTAAATAACATGTTTTTGGATTACGGTGATATATTGGATCAACAAATAATACTCTTTGTAACTAGTAAACAAAAGAAAATTATGGGTAAACATTTAAAAAAAAAAGAATTAAACGAGAATAAAATCAATGTTGAAGGAATATAACCATAATGTTTAGATGTTAATTTATGAAATCATGTTATTTCAATAGTTTCATATTTCAAAAAGTTGCTTATTAAATGACAAGTTTTTATATTAAAAGGAGGTTCTGTGGAGATTTTAGTAATTTAATAGTTGAAATCATGAGTCAATTGAAGCTAGACCACCATGTAAAACCTAGAAGCACTGGATGACTGTTCCGTCCTATTATGGGGCTCCTCAGCATAGAGCATCCACGATCTTGCCCGCCGGCAGATTTGAACCCAGGACCTACCAGTCGCGCGCGCGAGCGCTTAACCATTAGACCACTGGCTCGGTATCCAATGGTGTTAATGTCTAACTTCAACCAAACCACGAAATTGCGCCACCGTATACCATTGTCTGATCAGGAGTCCCATACTAGGAAGAAACGACCGTTCAGTGCTTCCAAGTATTTCATGTTGGTCTAGCTTCAATTGACTTATTATTTCAACCACTGAAATTACTAAAATCTCTACAAAACCCCTTCTGATAAGAAAATTCATTGTAATTTGATGGATTTATGAAAAGCTAAATTACTGAACTCAGCATTAAGGTATTTTTTCTGCTCATGTGTCCATGGACAGATATGTTTGAAGCGAAAGGAATAGCATTCCATGAAACATTGGCTTCACTTAATAATTTAAATATATTGGTAATCTTATATGCATGAACCATATAATATTTGCTGGAAAAATTATTATGTAGTTTAGTTTTATTTAAATCGGTTGATGTAAGATACAGCTACGTATAACAAACAGGTTTTCTTTAAACGATAATTATTTTATTGATGGCTTAATGTTCTAGGTGAATGCGCCTTTTTATGATCTATTTGATCTAATTATCTGGTTAAGTCTATTTACTTTTGGGCTTATCGAATAGGCTACAAACACCATAATAACATACAGTGATTTATTGCAAAGCTAGAATTAAATGGTTCGAAATAGTTAAAATGAAACTCTTAACCTCAGAGAACTGATTTACATTCAAAGACATTGACCTCCATCACTATCAAGGCTGTCTGCAACGGTATCATTGAGCTGTTAGCGTTTTGATTGGTGTATATGATTGAAATATTTCAACAAATTGGTAGTAAGCAATTTTATATTGAAAATCCCCATAGAATATTCAAAAACAAAGAATATTTGGACGAACAACTGTTTTCAATAACCTCATTAACTGGCTCTACAGTTATAAGTTCATAATTATCGTAATATTTTACAAAGACCAAGATAAGACATATATTAATAAATTTAACAATGTTATGTTGATGGAGTTTTGTTCTCTGAGCTGGATGGTTCAGTCGTGGAGCTTTCACCCTTCTTCCCAACGACATCATCAGCACAAACTTCAGATAGAAGCTATGTTGTGTTTAAAATGGTGAACTTTTACATCTGTTATGGGATTAACACTTCAAAATTGTATGATACGGAATTTGGAAATAATAACAGTAATAATAATACTATTAATGAAAATAACGTTGTGTATTTATTGTGTGATATGAGAGGTGTCATTATTATTAATATATAAATAACGAAACGAAATTTTCCTACTATACGTTTTGTTCATACGATTTATTGTATTACCATTTTATTGATTATAGTCTGACATCTAACAACCAGTCATCCTGACCTTTATTAAATGACCTTCCCAAATTACGAATGATACTATTTTGAAGCATTAATCCCATAACAGATGTAAAAGTTCACCATTTTAAACACATAATATTGTCAAATGTATTATTATATGTCTTATCTTGGCCTTTGTAAAATATTACAATAATAATGAACTTATAACTGTAGAGCCAGATGATGAAATTATTGAAAATAATTGTCCGTTCAAGTATTATTTGTGTTTTGATTTCACACTATTTAGTCCTCAATGTTCAGCTAATACATTCAATCAATTTTGATATGAAGTTACTGGCGTGTGTAATTCTATACTTCAATCCTTTTTATCTTAAGTAAGATATTCAAAAGTAAAGTCGTTATGGTTTATCTGATAAGTGATCTTGAATAACAATGGCTTGTCGAATAATGACTGTTTCTAACGTAACATGCTATCATCAAGCTCAACAACATAATGTACTGAAAAACAATTGGCATATTTCATAGATGAGGCTTAAATAAGTTAGTGAAGTAAAACATTCCACTAAATGATTTAACCATAACACCATAATATTAACAAAAATATCAAAATTTTTGAATTTATCAATTAGAGTATTTGTTTTCTTTTTCATTTGTTCATTTTTTTATATGCTCCCTTTGCATGGAAATTTAATTGGTATTTTCACCACAGATTGACTTTTCATGTAAAATTTGAAGCGAAAACACAATAATAATACGGTGTGTGTCACTGAAGTCGACAGATATAAGTAGTATGTATCATCAATCGAAAGTGAAATGCCTGGTGGCAGAAGGTTGTCCTTACTTGTGTTCTCGTTCAGTGGAATAATATTTCATTTGACCAACTAGAAAACACACGAATTAACAATTTTCACAAAGATGTATAGTGGCTAGCAGTGGAATCTAGGACTCGCGTTTCGTCCTATTTGGGACTCATCGGCTGGATATGCCTACATCCCATAGTTGATGCTTACTCCAAGATTCTAACTTAGTATCGTTCACTTCAAAATGGCTTCTAGACCCGGAGTGAACATCAATTATGTGATGCAGGTACGTTCAATTGACGAATCCTAAACGGGACAAGACGCACGTCCTGGATCCCTCTGATAGCCACTATCCATATGTACTTATAATATTTAAGATTTAAGGCAATATCAAGGCAATCAGTACAGGATGCACATATGTCAAAAAGAGACTGATCAATTACAGTTCTAAACATCAATAAGAAAATTCAAACAAACAATGTAACAATGAATTAACAGTCAATATTTGCGAAGTTACATCCTCCCTATATTGTTTAGCTGTGCTGTTTTTGTGTGCTTAAAATAGTTTTAAGTAGCGAACCATCAAGAAAGAAATTGATAGAAAGAGTATTACGAATGTAATAGAATGCTTTAAAACAACTGGTCAATTTTTCAGTTACTCTCATGGTTGTTGTTTATATATATAAATGTTTTTCCTGTGTTGTCTTCTTCACATATTTTTGTAGTCATTTTTTTCCTACAAACAATAATCAGTTATTTCGTAACAGAATAAAACATGCTTTAAACATTTGTGTGTAAGGTTAAACAATGTTCATTTTCTGTCCTTAACCTGTGCTATTCCTACAGAAATATATTTCTACAAATAAATTGTCCTTAATGTTTACATTCAATATAAGATAAATAATTTGTTTTGAATAATTTTAAAGAAATTTCAGTATCTAACTGGGAAACTATTTTCGTCCGAATGCCAAATATCTTTTTATTTACAATCAACTACATTTGTACAATACTGGTTTGTCAAATAAATTAGCCTGATATATTATTCGAAGGAATTGAACTATTGTCTAGTAATTTTAAAATGAATTGTATTGTTCAAATTTAGTCATATACTGAATTTAAATTTTATCCCTAATCTCAGGCTTCAAATCGTAAGCAAAAATGACAAATTGCTTGGTGAGATTGTAGGGCTACGAGGTTACTTAAATCATGTGTACCGATCGATGATTCACCATCAATGCACGAAACAAAAACTGTATAAGGAGAAAGTCTATTCTAAAAGTGGTAAAAATAACCATAAGAAGTTAAGAGTATAGTTTAGGAAGTTATTGATTGTTGATCAGCATTCTTAATAAAGATGCATATTCATTAGTCGAAATGTTACATGATAAAATAATCTGTAGTTATGCAAACTAAAGAACACATCAATGATAATTACATCAGGATAAGGGCATTCAGTCTTTCCTATATAAGTTTCTCCTTTACTTAGTCTTTGATGAAAATGATATATGGTTTAAAATTTTCTTTGTAAGTATTGCAGGAAAGTAAATAAAGCTGAGTTATGTTCCATAAGTCGTGTTGAAACACCATATTGCTTAAGACCATGTACAACATCGTGGACTGGTTTTTTCTTAATCAGAAATATTGTAGAAACATGCCATGAAAATCTTCATTTTATTAGGTCTAGACTAAAAAATCACTGTTTAGTTCATGATAAACAGTTGTAATTGAAAGTCAGAATTTAAGCAGTGAAATAGGAAGCATTGTAGTAAAAGAGATAACAGGTAATGAGGGCCAACAATTTTTTAAAAGCCTATGTAATAGAAGTAATTAGTGAAATGAAAAGAAAATTGTTTCTAAAGATCATGATTTTTTTAAATTGCAATTAAGTTTGGATCTAAGAATACTTTCGGTTTTTGAAGAGAAACATTACTCATCAGACTATTGATACATTAAAAATGCCTATTGACTATTTTATAGTGAACTAGGTTCATTCCTACAATTGAAGAACATATAGAACTCAAAACAACTGTCTGTCAACCAATATCAAAGTGAGAATCTTCAATACGAACGTCAAGACAGTTCTACTGTACGGAGCTGAAACTTGGAGAACTACTACAACCATCATCAAGAAGGTCCAAGTATTTATAAATAGTTGTCTACGCAAGATACTCAACATCCATTGGCCAGATACCATCGACAACAACCTTTTGTGGGAGAGAACAAACCGGCTTCCAGCTGAAGAGAAAATTCGGAAAAGACGATGGAAATGGATAGAACATACATTACGGAAATCACCGAACTGCATCACGAGACAAGCCCTAACTTGGAATCCTGAAGGGAAACGGAAAAGAGGGAGGCTAAAGAACACATTGCGTCGAGAAATAGCAGCAGATATGAAAAGGATGAATAACAACTGGAAAGAGCTGAAACGGATTGTTCAGGACAGGGTTGGATGGTGAATGCTGGTGAGCGGCCTATGCTCCTTCACGAGGAGTAACAGGTGTAAGTAAGTAAGTAGCTTCAGTGAGGAAATTTCTCATAAATAATCTAGGATTTTTATTAAGATTTCATAAATGATATTCAGCTCATTTGTCTAGTATAAAATTTAAGTTTACAATAACATATTACATATTGCTTTCAGGTTGAACATTTAGAATTTACTCTATTACGGTGTTGGGTTAATCCATATGATTATTTATTTAAAATTGAATGGTTTGAAATAATGAGATGTAAGTTCTTATCTGATATTGATTTGAACTATCTGACAGGATGATTTGAAGATTGGACGATAGACAAACACATTAGTGACTTGGAGTTAGCAATAATGTATTTCAACCATATTTCTGTATTTAGTAAAACGTATTATATTTCTTTCATTTTTTTATCAATTGTATGTAAAGAGCTCTATTGTTATCTTTTCATACTAAATACTCAAAATGAAAAAAAGCACACAAACTGTATTCACTTATTATATAATGTGTCCCCTTACTTGACATATGCCACACTGAATGCTATACCGGTTGCGTAAATATCGTTTTTGTTCTCTCGTTACTTGATTCCATGGTGCTTTCCAAGAACAAGAATCAACATGTGGAACACCTGATATGTAAATACCTACAAAGACAAAAGGAACAGAATTATTATAATATTTTTCATGAAGGTAATAACTTTTCAATTGCCTAGTGTATATAGAAATGTTAAAGTCATTCAACTTCTTATTTCGATGATCTTAAAGTTACACCGTATTGGAACTGATGATAGAATTAAACTCAGAACTTTAAACATTAGAAATCATCAACTGAGATTAATTTTAATCATTTTCTAATATAATTACAAATCAGTATTAAGACTTGCATCTACGAAATCAAATATCTCGAACTCGAACAAGAAAATGTATTTCAACTGATGTTCATATGAAAATCATTTACCATCTATCTTAATTTAAAATTCTGTAAAACATACAAAAGTCAGGATATTAGTAATAGTTCAGTAAACATTTAAATGAAATTTGTATTTACAGCAAATAAATGACGAATATAATATTCAAGCATAGTACAATGTTAACCTAATTAAGCGTCATGTGACTATACTATATTTACTCACTTGTACTGAATGTCTTAATTGGGAATTAAGCTTAAAGGAAAGTGATATTGGATAAAACCTGTAAGATTGAGTACAGTTTTTCTCTCTGATCTAGATGGCTTAACCCTATAACTATCATTATCTTTATAGACTACATTATTAGAAAAATCTTCAGATAGAAGTACACCTGTAAGCTTTTATATGATGATTTAAAACCAGGTACAACTTCTCTACTATGTAAGATTTTGTGTTGTCATAGATACTCATACTTTTGTCATTTTCATTAGTCAATATTATTTTTTTTATTGAAATAAAATTCAACTTTGGATGAACTGTTTATCTTACTTTATAAAATATAATTTTTCTTATTCAATAGTACTTTCCCTTATTTAAAAGATAATTATGTTTTAAAAGAACGTATATTGAAAAGATTTGTTAAACAATGTGAAATCAACTAAGAAAACTATTTTGTATCGGTATTTAAAATGTTATTATTATTATTTCTTTTTTGAAGATTTTTTACATTTGCTAGAATTGAACATTGAACAAGAGCATGCGCAAAATTGAAAACTATTTAAGATATTTAAATTTCGAACATAAATTATGTTGAACCATTTAAACATAGAAATATATAGTGAAAAAAAATAAAACACTTCGTTCAATATTTTATTATTTATTCGAATTTATTTGATTTCTCAAGTAAACTTTACATGCTTTATAAGGAAAGAGGGATTGTAGATAGGAGTGGAATCTGCAACGCATGTTTCGTTTCATCTGAGACTCATCAGCTAGATGTACCTGCATCCTAGAGTTTATGTTCACTCTGGGATTTGAACGCTGTCGTGTTATTTACTTAGCTATTAAGTCCTGATAGCTAAATGCTTGTACAATGGGGTGAAGTTTAAATTTACTTGATGTTGTTTGCTTGTATCTTCCCATTGTGATTTAAGGCAATATCGAGGCAATCTGTATAGGATGCATATATGCCAACAAGTGCCTGATCAGTTGTAGTCTTAAACAACACCAGTTTAATTTAAACTTTACCTGATTCCAACAATAGTAAATAAAAAATTTTCCATAAATGTAAATTAATAATAGAAATTTGTTTTCCTGTTTAATGTTTGTATTCTTGTTAGTATATTTACTCCAATTAATTTATCAACAACTGTATTCAACGATCTTAAAAAGAAGACTTTACGAACAAAAATAAAATGATCAACAATTCAATAGTGGATCATAGTTTACTCTCTGAGAACAATTCGAACACTTCACTTCCATCTGAAGTTTGTGCTGATGATGTCGTTTACAAGAACGATGAAAGCTTTACGACCAAACCATCCAGCTCAGAGAACAAAACTTTATCGAAATCATTCACCTGAGCTACAAATCTTCTCCACCATCTCAACAATTGTTGTATTTGGATGCAAAAATCAACAGCTTACAAATAAAGAATGATCGATAGATATGTGAAAAACATTGGAAATATGATTAGGTATTTCTACGTCGAAATATTTTGTATGGAATATGACAATTAAGTAAGTATCGTTACTAACATTTGACTTCATAATCTCAAATAACTTGAATATCAGGGGGATAAGTACTTATAATAATAAAACAATGGTATATCTCACTGACTAGAAAATTCAATTACTGATATGTTGTGACATAGTGTAATTTTCTTCTTTAAAGAAAGTAAATAACAGAATTAAAATTAACATAAGTATAGATAGTACAGAGGAACAAATAAAACAAAAAGGCTTACTTTACGCTTATATATGAAATTATCTAAAAAATGAATACATCTATCATAAAAGACATAAACTTCGTGTTTAATTCACACAGAATTCAACTGGTCAATTAACGTTGAGGAAAACAAGGCATCATTAGTTACGTTAAATATCATTCAAGTCCGTGTCAAAAACCATAGTACTATATGGCTTTCTCTTCAACAATAATTTTTTACAGATTATTGATTAGTTAGTTCGGTTACAAGCACGATTATCTAAGATAAACAGACATGGTCTCTTTCAGAGCTTTCGTTTATTTTACCATGTGATTTTCTGGCCAGAGAAATCATAATAATGACTTCTTATAGACTGTAGTCAATATCAATTTTAAATGAATTATTTACAATTGGTTGATCATCGGGTTGATCATGTGTGTCACATGCTTCTTAGTGCAGATCGGATTCTAACGACTAGATTACAATTTTCTGTCAGCCTAAGTGATTCATCATCGCATGCACTATGTTGAAGCGTAGGTTGGTGGTTGAATGTAGTCGACAGGAAACCCTAGATCTAGGTTTCGTGCTATTTGGCACTCGTTAGCAAGAATCTGACACAAATGAAATTGTTCACCATCCAGTGATTAATTAGTTGTAAATGCATCTCAGTCCTACAGGAGATCAATTTCAGCTTAGTGGTAATTTCTTTAACTGTGAAGTTGGGCTAAACGCGATCAAATGCTCTAGGGAGCATCAGAGTCCTCAAACTTATAGACACACCTGGCTGAAGAGTGTCGAATAGCTCAAAACCTAGGTCCAGAGTTTATAGTTGATTACATTAAACCATTACATATACAGATTATCTCATGCACAAATTATTAGCATGGTCTTCATGGACATAAACTATTGGACAAATCTAGCAACAACTGAACCATTTATTCATTACATATATATATATGAAATAAATGAAAGTGTATTAAATCATTGATACCACTACGAATTAGTTTTTCTATGGAATTTGTCCATAAGAACAGTAGTCTGAGTTTTTTTCTTTAATACCAACCAGTCTATAATACATCACATTTGATTGTTCTTTATATGGTCCGAAATGTACCAAAAATAAAAACCAGGCATAGACTTGAAAATTTAATTAATTTTATTTTTTCTTATCGAGTGTTTCCTTCATGTTTTTGTTTTTGAAGACTGACATGATTATGTAATCGTTTTCTCAGTATGAACAATTAAATTTAGAAATTGGATCGTAAAAAAGCATTTAATTCTACATTACAATTACAGAGTTTTATGGTTGCTTTCAATAGTGTGTGTATCTGTTTATCCTAATGTTCACATGTATAACTGTGTATACTTAACTTTATTTCGAACTCATCAAGTAAAAAATCTCTTACAGTCCTAAGTTAACCGAGTAAATAATTCAGACTGTTTAAATGATAAGATTATGAGTAATACTTTAATGTTGAAAACTGAAGTGATTTTAAGATGAAATGAAGTTCTAAAGTATTTTAAGGTAATATGCTTTTTTGTTTAGTGTATTTACAGTATTCAACTATATCGGTTAATCATAGTTATGCAACAAACTAGATAAATATGTATACATTTTTTCTTGACTATTTAACAAACTGGGAATGAAATCATAATGGTAACTTGTAAATGAATGAATATACATAGATCAAGTAAGACGTCAAGAGGAGATTTCTAAAAGTAATTATCTAACATTAAGTGATATTTATTGAATCATTTGAACTAGAAAGAATTGTAAAACTATTTTAATCTAGTTTTAAATAAACATAACTGTTCATCTAAATGACTCACATAAGATCCGATTTTCATTCTTTAGGTTTCGTAATATTTATAAACTTTCCAGGTCAATGAATAAAGATCAGATTGTTAGATATTTCAATTGAAATTAACTTCTACACTGTTTATTCTTTATTTTTAAAGAGTAGTTGAAATATTTTCAATCTAATGCTATGATAAGATGAAAACACTGAATTTAACGAAGGTCTCTCGTTTCTAGAATTATAGATATATATGAACAATGAATTAACCTGATAGTGTATTAGAAAGCCTTTGATACTAGATTATCAAGTGTAAGCGATAACAATAAGAGATTGACCGTGTGCAAATAAAGTTTATATAAAAGTAATGAGATAGCAATGAGTTATAATGTGAATGGAGTATAATAATTCACTTTTTTGACAATAATTAATGGTATATAAGGGGTTAAATGAAGTGATATCTGAAAGCATTTTAAATAAAATCATTAGGATTTATGGAACAATTAAAGACATAAATATTTTCAGTAACGAAATAAAACAAAATAATAGTAATAATAATGGTATAATTTCGTGGTAAAGATAAGGATAAGAAGTACATCCTTCGTACACACTATTCAGGCTTTATTTCATAGATGTCAAACGCTTCGGATGTTTTACGAATTTAAATGAGAAGAAATAATAGTCAATCTGAACTATAGACAATTATGACGTCAGCCTGCGTAAGAGTAGTCATTAGGATGGATTTCATATTCAAGGACAAAAATTTAATCTCTTTCCTCTCACCTTCGTAGAGTCACACTGAAGTATGTTGTCGCTTACTAGTTGAAAGCAAGCACAGGCTTCAGCCTATGTATCTTGCTCTACAAGAGCAGGTAAACTGGCAGATGCACATGGAGGCAAACAAACGGAGGAGCTCATACTTTAAAGATACGGAAAATAAACTTTTGTCAATGAATGTTATTTGTAGCTTTAGAGCATAGATCCATCTTTTAATAGTTATGGAAACTCGGCTAAGTACATCAGAAGTTTGCTCGCTTCCAAATTCTAGATTTATACGAAAATATTTCTTTTTTTAAGCGGGATTTTTAGACGCTCTCTTAACTTTCTTTATATTCTTCTGTACCAAGAGACTCAGATAAAATCTTTCATTCAATGATTTTCTTAAGAGCCAAAGTTGTTCCACAACTCATTCAGCACTTCATATTCTACGCATTCGCTAATCTATTATTCACATTACCCTCGAGTCATTAATGAGTAAAATTTAACATATATATGTATATAATCGTACATCCTGATTTAAAGTCGTTAAAAAGAGACTCCGCTAAATTTCATATTTCCAATATTTAAATAAGGTATGCATATTTATTGAAGATATTTATTTATTATTTATTTATTTTAACACATAAATATTGGAACAAAGTAGCGCTGAATGCATATGCGCCACATAGGTCACGTGATTTGTGTCTGGGCTGTGATACTGCCCGGGTGCCCAAACCGAAACAGGTGGTTTCCTTGGGGGGCCACACCCGAAGCATTCAGCCTACAAGTCTGATCCACAAGGCAGTGGAGCAACGTAAGAAGATGCATTCCCATGGTAGCCGGTAACCAACGATTGGTTCATACGCATTTGTTCCTTCGGGATACTGGAGCCAATGTGCACCATTGGTTTGGAATCAGGGTTTTCCAACTCCCCTGGGTGGACTCTCCATGTCCACCAACCAGGTTAAGGCACCGGGCATTCACTTTTCATCCTCTCGATTTCGTAAACAACACCAATCCACGAGAAGACAGTGAGTAGGACTTCCTTAGAAGAGGCTATATATGCGTGGCCATGTGAGAGCACTTCGAGAGGGAGAACGGACTCTCCCCACTCTCGGCCGTACCAAGGCATTTCGGGGCTATTGAAGATATACAATAAAATCAATGTCCTTTATTTCTGCCTTACTCTACTTTAAGCCATATCAATTACATAATATTACATTTTTAATTAACTGCATAAAATAAAATTTAAGATTCAATGTAATTTATTATCTGATTTAGAATAATGTCTCCAATTCCAATACTTCATATTATCTTTAATATTAAGTATAAAAGTACAAAATTTCACTCATTTAAAGAAATTTAAAACAGAAAAGTTTTCGATGATAATCAGCTGATTACTAATAGTTTCAGTAAAATATTCATTAAGCATATTATTATCATCCATTAAGACATTTTGATTCATTTTACAAACTGAGATAACAATAGGGATTACAAACAATAATAATAATAGTACTAGAAGTATTTTCTTTGTATTAGGGATATAGTTATCACAACTAGTAATTGAGATTATGTTTAGTTTTTTAAAATCCAAAGAATAAAGTGAATATTTTAAAGTTCAGTATATTTAACATTTTCCCTAACAGTCTATAATTGGTTCCTATAAGTTTTAAAGAACTATTCATTGAACATTTACATTCATATATAAATATACATTAACATACTTTATTGTAATTATATTAATTGATAAATACCAATGTAATTGAACCATTAGTCTAACTGATGACCAATATATTATAGTATCTATTACCTACATTTGAAAATGTGTGTGTGTGTATATATATGTACTGTTTTCATAAGTTCATACGTTATGGGACTGCAATTGTAAAAAGTACAGAATAAGAAAGAAAAATATTCATTTATTTCTGTACTATCCGTATTATTGGATATAAAATTTTCGCATATAAATATATAGATCATGATAATAGCTTCACAGGATGCAATCTCAGAAAATATGCATAAACCATAGATTATTCAATCTGTTATATTCTATAGTAAAACTTTGGATGAAACAGTAAATATGAAGGTTAATTGTATCAATTCAAAGCTAGACTGATTCTTTCACTCTAGTTTTCAAATATGTGTAATGATATGACATGTAATTTGCTATTTTAACTAACTTAATTTCTCAACAAATCATAATTGACCGATAAAGCTATAGAAATATGAAATTTAATGTTTAAGAAAAGAGTTTACAAAGTCAATAAATGAAATCAATTAAGAATTTTTTCACTGTCATCATAGTTAGGAAACCCAAACTGTGTTAATATCTAACTTCAACCAAACCACGAAACTGTGCGATCATCTTCTATTGTCTGAGGCAGATACCTGTCTCTACCTGACACAGATTAGCTCTTGCGTACAGGATCGTGGATGCGCACTACTGAAGAGACAAATACTAGGACGACACAGCTGTCCAATGCTTCCAGGTTTTCAACAATGGTTTAACATCAATTGATTCATGATCTCAATCAAAAAAATTTAACAAGTTTCACAACCCCATACTAATATATGAAACAAATCATCTCAAAATACGTATTTAAAAAAACAGAGATTTGTTTATGATCAACTCATTAAACAAAATAATGGAAGTAGTCCATTTCAATTTCTGTTTACGTCTAATGAATCAAAGAAACATGGCTAATTATTTTGTTATTGTCTCAGTATGTATATAGTTTCTTGCATGTGTATACATAATGATTAATCTATGATGCGATGATCGTGATTAAGTCTCAGCGTGTTTATCAAAAAGAATAACTAATTCATACTTAGAAATTAGCACTATGAAAAACCAATTCTAAACACACATTTCACTTTCATTTTGAAAAACCCTATCAAAAGAAACAGAATGAGATTTGTTAATAAACCAATATCATAGGTTTAACCAGGCGTGTTATGATGGTTAAAAAAAGATTATGTGAACAGAATATGTTTGTTTTAGCTAACTTGAATCCTTATACTACAAATAACAATATCGTACGCAGTTGATTAGATTGATAAGTGAATCATATCATTGAGAATTGGTAAGTATTACATACCATTTTTAAGCTAAGTGTTTGTTATGATTTATCCGGGAAATAAACAATTTACTAATAAGGTATCATTACTAAGGTTTGATTTGATCAATTCGAATAAATTGAGCATTGGGTAGATTGGTATAAATAAATAATATATTTGTAATATCCCAATTAGTTGAAAAATTAGATTTTCTGACATTTCGTGACTTAGCATAAGCCATTTCTACAGAGAATAAATAACCAAATTAAAATTAATTCAAGTTTAGGTAGTACAACGGAACAGCACGAATATTATGTGATCGATCAAAAAACAGGTCTGAATAAATCAATGTCATGTCATTTCGGTAAATTTATGTGTACGTATGTGTATGATTTATTCAGACCGGTTTTTTCTATTGCTCAAATAATATTCTTATTGTTCCGTTGTTCTATTTAAACTTGGAATTATTTCAATTTGGTTATTTATTCTCTGAAGAAGTGGCTTACGCTAAGTCACGAAACGTCAGAAAATCTAATTTTTTTTACTCATTGAGATATTACAAATAAGTTACTTATTTATAGTTTACTAATAACTTCGTAATTTATCTTGACTACTGAATTCGATTGACAACTTTCCATGTTTTACGTCATGAATTCCTATTTTACTCCCCAAAAAAAAACAATACAGATTAAACGATTATATTATTTATATTTAATATAGAAAACAACCAGAATTCAATCAAATTGTCTTTTATGTAGGTCGACTATTCTAATTATTCAATGAAGACCATTTAAAACATACAAATCATACAATCCTTAAATTAATTTCAGTTTATTTAGGGAGGAATAAAGTTATTATATTTCTGTTTACCATTTAAGTCATATGATAATAATTTCTAAAATGTTAACTAAATTAGAAATTATTGTTTATACCCAAATCTATTTCAGCACTATTTAAATCATTTAGAATAAATGTTGACTTTTTTTTGTTTTGTTATTTTTTTCTTTATATACAATAACAAAAATAGTGACTACTGATCTAAAATTACTGATTACATTACATAACATTACATATTTATAAACACTTATTAAGTAGCAAAGAAAGGTTATCCTAAGGTATTTCAATATTCATTATCATTATAATGTTATAGAATAAGAAATTGTTCAACTGTAAATATAATAATTTTAACTGATTACTTTATACGAAATATAGGAAAGTTTGTTTGTTTTTGTGCGTGCGTGTGTGTGTGCGTAGACGTAACCATTGCATTAGAAAAAAGAAACCCAAGCATATTCACACTAGTTACATATTTATGCTTTTACAGTAAACCTAATATAACACAGTAAAAGAGATATTTGTATATAAAATATATATATTACATACATTACTCTGATAGTCTAAATAGTGCTGAGGTCAAATAAATATGTCAATAGTTCTGACACTTTTTTGACCTTAGAAAAACATTACAAGCGTTTAAAAAAAAAACATGAATAGTTAATTATAGGTCGACTTTATTTGTGTACAGATAAGTTTACAGGTATAAAAATCTCCATAACTTTGATATTCCAGTTCGAAAATTAGAAAGTAATTCATCTAATCTAAGATAAAAAAAATTATAATATCTTTCTTCTATTGTATGCGTTATCGTTCAAAAAAAAGAAAAGTGAATGGAGTCTATCGCTGCTGAACGTAGCCATTATTTCTATATTTGTCATGAAATAAAGATTCAAGTCATGTATAACAGCTTTAAAGTCTTGTATATTACGTAGTGGGTGCCAAACAACTGATTTGACTGCAAAGGCACTTCAGTTATAAATATCAATAAAAAAATAGTGCATCTTGTGCAACCCTCACCACACGAAGCATATCTAGTAAATGAAACTGACTAGTTACAGTTCTTAAGATCAACAACGATAATATTACAATAACTCTTACAAATGGATTAGAATTCCTTCCGTTGCACAAGCCAATGTCTGTCTGGACTCAGTCGGTAAGTAGATAATGTGTTTGGATTTTACAATGGAAAGTACTGCGTTCGAGTCATTGTACAAACATCAACCTTAGAGTGTAGGTATATTCAGGTAATGAGTTCTAAAGAGGATGAAACCCACTTTACGAACTCAGATGCTAGTTATGATCCAGTTCCGCCTAAAAGTAATGAAGAATGTTTGAAGAGGGAATCAACTATACGAAGCGTTTTTATATGATCAAACTCATCAACATAGTTCATAACTTGCACTTACCTAAAGACATAAAATGCAGCTACTGACATTCTTATGTAAATAACCATTTCTCGTATTCAAGATACCTCCGGCTAAGCATTGTATACGCCCAATAATGATACAAGTATTTTATTCAATATGAAGCAAACAGTATGGTTTATAAACCTAGTGATTTTGAGGTATAATTTTGAAAAAAATAGTTACATTTGGAGATATCTACAACCTTCAGTATAGTTAGCGCCCAGTAGTTTGTGCGATCAGTTCTTCAAATATTAGTCTACATTATCATTTCTTATTTAGAATGATAATAATCATTGGAGTTTTATTTAGCGCTTTCGTAAAATCTCATACGAAAGTAATAATAGGCAATGAAGTGAATAATTATTTATGTTCTATCTGCTTGAAAAACCATATACTGAAATAAAAGATTGCAAAGATTATATGTAGTTTGTTTGGTTGCATTTCATAGTCTAATATAAAAATGAAAGTGGCTATGAGAGATTGAAAATTCAGTTGATTTCTTTATTTTTTTAATTAATGTCATGAATGGATTAATGTAAGATCACCCGTGAAAACCTGGAAGTACTGGACGACCGTTTCGTCCCAGTATGTGATTCTTCAAGAGTGCGCATCCACGATTTCTTAGAGCACTAATGAGAAGCCGTGACTAATGGAGTTCAGCTGTGTCTGTTATGAGGCAGTTATTTACCGAAAGGATGGTCGCGCAAAATCGTAAATTGCTTGAATTTATACATGAACACCAATGGATGCTGACTCAGTGGTCTAGTGGTTAAGCGTTCACGCGCGAGACCGAAGTTTTCTGGGTTTAAATCCCGTGTGTGGGATCGTGGATGCGCACTACTGAGGAGTCATATACTAGGACGAAAGGGCTGTCCAGTGCTTCCAGGTTTTCAATGGTGGACTAACACTGATTCCTCCATAATATCAATCTAAACTCAACAATCTTCTCAACACTTTACTGATAATTATTTTTTTATCGTTCAAAAGTTTTTTTTTCTATTTGTATTACAGCATTACTATATGAATGTTTTACTATACTTTCAACCTAATGGTCAGTTTTAAACATTGTACAATAGAAGCTGTGTTGTGTTTACTTAGAAATAATCATATCTAAATTTAGTAGTTGATCATTTCTTTATACATGTAATATACGTAAAACAATATAATGTTGTTGATTTGGATACTAAACAATGAAAGAAACAACACATACTTAATACTGAGTAATAAATGATAATATCGGTAAAGCAAGAGCAGCATATTTACAACTGAGGAACATCTGGAAATCAAAGCAACTGTCAACCAACACCAAGGTCAGGATTTTTAACACAATTGTCAAGGCAGTTCTACTGTATGTGGCAGAAAACTGGAGAACTACGAAAACCATCATCCAGAAAATACAAGTGTTTATTAACAGTTGTCGAAGCAAAATACTTCGGATCTGTTGGCCGGACACGATAAGCAACAACGTACTGTGGCAAAGAACAAAGCAGAACCCAGCGGAGGAAGAAATCAGGAAGAAGCGCTGGAACTGGATAGGACACACATTGAGGAAAGCACACAACTGCGTCACAAGGCAAGCCCTCACATGGAATCCTCAAGGCTGAAGGAGAAGAGGAAGACCAAAGAACACATTACGTCAGGAAATGGAAATAGACATGAGAAAAGTGAACAAGAATTGGATGGAACTAGAAAGGAAGGCCCAGGACAGAGTGGGTTGGAGAATGCTGGTCGGTGGCCTATGCTCCATTAGAAGTAACAGGCGTAAGTAAGTAAGTAATAAATGATAATGTTTTTAGAAGGGGTTTCGTGGAGATTTTTTAGAAATTTCAATAGTTGAAACCATGAGTCAACCTAGAAGCACTGTACGGCCGTTTCGTCCTGGTATGGGGCTCCTCAGCGTTGCGCATTCACGATCCCGCTCCCCGTGAGATTCGAACCCAGGACCTACTTTTTTCACGCACGAGCGCTTGACCTTATTTTTAGATATCTATGGGTTCGTTTCTTTTGTAAACCATTGAACACCTTCCTAAGCAGAAATAAGTCCACTGCCTCATCTTCTTCGCTTTATGGTTTTCTAGGTTTTTTGACAAAACATACTTGAGTAAAGTCTTATCTCACTTTATTTCTATCCGTTCAGATCAGAACATAATCTGTTCTTTTTGGAAAAGCGGATCGTTAAGTCTTTTCTTTTTAATCAGAATAAATTATACTAACCTGTGTATTATATGAGCATCAACTGAATCAAAAATATATGTTTCGTAAATATGATTAACATTAAATTATTTTATGTCGAATATGATTTGTAATAATTTAAAATATTATATTCCACATGAAATCTTTAACTATTACGTCATAGTGAGTGTATTAAACAAAGTTGTTTACACTTTATAATGATATTTGGTTATTTCATAAACTTATTCATTTGTATAACGTTTCTTTTTCATACCATAATTGTCATTATCGATTTAAATTATTTTGACTTTGAAAGTCTCAATACGCTTTAATTACTATTATATATATATATATATATATATATATATATATATATATATATATATATATATGAAATGAAGTAAAATTTATACAATTTTAAGTTACTCGTTGTAAGACACAAAATCCTATCACATAATCCATGCATAGCAACTAGTAAGGGATGGAAATGGGATAATTTATTCTCTTTAATTATTGTTCAATAAAACAATACTAACTTCATTTATACGAATATTCGTCAAGATTAAAACAAATAGTTTGACAAAAATTGGGCATCGAGTAGAGGGAAGTCATGATATGTGAAAATTATATTTGAACTAATCTCAGCGATTGAAATTTAAATAATTCCAACATTTCGTCCAGCTAACTTGTCTGGACTTCTTCAAAGTAATAATCAAAATCATCAAAGAAATATATAGCTTTCAACAATCAATACTAACTTCATTTAAATTTAATAAGTTTTACTTTAATAGAAGTTGCATATATTTTAGTGATTCAAATCTTTTATCATTTGATAGTTATTAACTTTAATTCCAAATAAAAAAGAAATTTCTTGTTTCTTAATAAAAACAGTTTTTTTTCTAGGGTAATTTGTTTCAACCAGCCTATTTCACATTTCCTCAATTTCTTGTATGTGACATTATTTGAACTATTTTTGTAATATGTATGGTTAAGGTTATTTCTGTATGAAGTGGCCATAAACTGATGTGTATTAATTGATAGTCGAAATAGTATGTTTTATAAACACTTTTACCAACCGACGCTTCTTTTTCATAAATATTATTCCAAGTAAAAATTATCATAAAGTTGACACAAATCGATCTCCCTTATCCCATTATCAAAAAAAGAATACAATTATTGAAAACGTAAATTGTTATGCCTTTCTTCACTTTTACCCCCTTATATATATACCCGAGGTTATAAGAGAATAAGTGTCAGCAGTTTTTACAACTTTTGACAATGACCACTGACAGATGTTAATAATCAACTACCCTTTTAAATGTTGGAGCAACTGTACACTAAACATTTTTCTGATGGAAGCTTGCCAAAAAGTACAAACACTACAGATTTTATTATCATTGCAAGATACTAAATATTCAGTTGCACATATATTTTTAAATATGAAAATATTACCAAACTTTAGTCTTTTCGAAAATTTATTTTATTTTATATGAAGAAAATAGTAAAAGTTGGTTGTATATCTATGGAAAATGATAGCTGTCTAGTGTGATTTATTTTGACCATATTTTAGATAAAATAATTAGTTATCTCTGACAATATATAATTTACATTGGCAAATTTGTTTTAGTTTACAGAACAGGATTTGATCAGAAGAAATTTAATGAACTAAACTATGTGAATTAATTTTCCAGGTCTTTCAAGACATGAGCACTCTGTCATTATTTCAAACTGTTAAGATGAATATATTCAGATCTCATCATCACTTGTTGGATAATCGTTGTGTTTATATTTATAAATCATGTATATTAGCGTGGAACCATAATGAATGACTGATCATTGCCGTATCCTTAATTTATATGTAACGAAAAGAATTTTTAGTTTACCAAAAGTTATCGTATTTATTAATTTACAGTTACCTTTACCTTTTTTTCCTTCTGTCTTTCATTTACAAAATTCAAAGTACGTTTAGTATATTTTACCCCTGTACAAAAATTCTTTGTCTTCATTTGATCACAATAACAACTTCGTTTTAGTCAAATGTTCATCTTTTATTTGTGGTAATTAAATCTAGTTATGTTATTTAAATGTTTGAAGTTTTATCAATTTAGATATCAAAGCAATCGTTCTTTCTCATACCATCATTATTATGATTATGACAACTGACATCATTATCACAATGACTTTATCATTATTACATGGTTGATAATGCTACTTTTACTATTTGTCTGCCGTAATCATAATAGTTTACATATATTTCTTTTGGGTTTTGTACGTCACAGTTAATTCTGAATTAGTTTGTCTACAAAATGAAATCTTATGAATATAGAAGGTAATTATAATTGTTTTTGATTGAGATCATGAACCGATTGATGTTAGACCACCATTGGAAACGTGTATCTCAATCAAAAACTTAACAATCTCCATAACCCCTAAATTGATAATTACCATGTGGGCACTAGTGACTTGCTTCGTGAAAAAATTCTCGGTGTTCTAGTGAGAAGCCGTGACCAGTGGAGCTAATCTGTGTCGGGTAGAGACAGGTATCTACCTCAGTAAAATGGAAGATTGTCGCGCAATTTCGTGGATTGGTTGAGGTTAGACATTAACACCATTAGATGCCTGCTCAGCGGTCCAGTAGGTTATACTGAAGGCCCTGGGTTCGAGTCCCCCGGGTGGGATCGCGGGTGCACGCTGCTGGGTGCTTCCATGTTTTCGGTGGTTGTCTAACATCAATCGGTTCATGGTCTCAATCAAAAACTTGACAAACTCCACAACCCGTAAACTAATAATTATAATAACACCGTTGGATGCCGGCTCAGTGGTCTAGTGGTTAAATGCTCGCGTGCGAAACCAGTAGGTTCTGGGTTCGAATCTCTCAGGGGGGCGAGATCGTGGATGTGTACTGCTAAGTAGTCCCACAATAGGACGAAACGGCCGTCCAATGCTTCAGATTTTCCATGGTGGTTTAGTTTCAACTGACTCATGATCTTAACCATTGAAATTATAATTGTTTTTTTCACTTTTAAACTAAATGACTTTATAGATGTTAAGCAGAAAATTACATTCGGGAAAAACTTCATTTGTTTCTATATTTCAGTGTGTAAGTAGAAGATTCAATCGGTACTAAATGAAATGAACTCACTATATCATACAATCCTTATTATTCTTAGTTTAATGAATGGAGAAGTAATGGAGAAAGACGAAATTCAAACGAAGCATTGATTAGGTGATAATCATGAATAAAAATCAAATGGATATGCTGTTAGGGGGGGGAGAAGGTTAAAAACATATTTCAACGTATTATAGAGTACATTTTGAGACCAAGTATTTATGAGAAAATATTAAATCGAAACCCATATTTAATTTGTTGGTTTTGTATCACTATGTAATACTTTGTATTATTTATTATTTAAGACCACTGGTAGACAAAAGAGAACCAGAAAATGAGTGTTTTCAATGGTTCTCTAATTGTGAATAAAGTAATCTTTAGATAAATAAAGTTTTTCTGTGTGTTTTCTCCTAAGAATAATAAATTATAAACAGTAAATTGAAGTATTGTATATGTAGTGAATAGGTTGGAAGTTTATACATTTATTCTCTCATTCATAAAGACGAAGTAAAGGTACATCATGTCTGTGAAGACATTATTAAAGATTGCATGTTTCATTAGTTATACTTAAATAATGATCTGTTAAGAACCTGAAAATAATGAATACAATGCATTATTATATACAACTATAATTTGTATATTATACAGGTAGTTGATTAAATAGGACAGCATGTGGGATACTGTACTTCTAATCTTTTGGACTTGTTTTCATATTCCAAAATAATTTGTAAAATGTACTTGAATAAATAAATAGCTGTCAATATATATTCATCATTGAAATAATAACAATACCGGACAGACTTAAACTAACCTGTTATTAAGTATACTTCACCTAGCATTGGACCAGTTTGAAATCGATCACAATTATATACGATTTGTCGAACAAGAGTTGGTTGCATATAATGTTTAATATCCTATAAAATTAAAATAAGAAATAAGTTGAGTGGCTTTCATCATAAAAAATGGGATACATTTTATTTATAAAACATAATAATATAGAAATTCAGAAATAATAAACATAGATTTTAAAGTGGGCTTATATTAAGAGCTTTCTATATAGTCTACTTGAGGATTTTGATTCTGTAGTCTAGGAAATGATTCTTACAGTCTTGAATGTTGCTACTGATATGCGAATGTTTTAAGAAAACTAGACTATAAATATAAGTGGAAGGCTGATATTAGGTGGATGAAATGTACACAAATAATGAATTTTTCTTGTCAGCTTAAAATTTGTCTAAACAATAAATCATTACTTAATTCATATCTAATAGATCTTTCATTTTAGGAATCATTGAATCTGAAGTAACATGCAGTTTGTTTTCTTAACCAACATAATGAACAACCTATATACTTTTAGAAAATGTGAGAGCCTCTCAGTTTTACTAATGAATAACTAATGTGATCCAAAACGTTTGATATCAGTATTACTTCAGACAAATAGTGCTTACTAACTAGATCATTATTGGTAGAACAATAATGAATTCCATATTAAGGTGGTCGAATGTATTAATACAATGTGATAAATACCAACAGTAGATGAACACTTAGAAAATAAACTGTTTTACTTTTTCAGCTTCATCAAAATCTAACCTACGTACAGTTTATTATGTTGAATTTGTTTGCGAAAATTTGGGTAACCTATCCAACGTTACTTAATTAACGAAACTATTTAAAAAAACGGTTTCCAAAAGGATGAGTTTAATTAGTTCATTTTCAGTAGCTTTCTTGACTTTAAGCAATTTACTCTAAGGTAAAATAGCGGTAGTTTTGGCTGAGAAATTACAAATACAAAGCTAATACTGTGGTCAATGAATTAAATACTACTGATTTCAGTAGTTTCTTGCTCTGATTTCATTTATCACATGTGATGATTGTAAGAAACGTGTAAAACACATTACATTTATAATATAACACAATTTTTCTGTTCATTAGAATATAAAAATATATTTTAATAGTTGAATTCATGAGTCGATGTAAGCTAGACCATAATTGAAGACCTGGAAGCACTGGACGGCTGTTTTGTTCTATTGTGAGGCTCTTCAGCAGTGCGCATTCACCGATATTTATTAACCTTCTACTCAATACTCAATTTATTTCAACTACTAAGTCCAATTTAACATTTATATATATGGATCACGTTTACATATGTTAATTATAGTATTCAAAATATCTTCGAACCATTAAGAAGAATTATGTTTATATATCTTCTAGACTATAAAATCAAAATGTTCAAACGCTGAGGTAGACTATATGAAGAGCTCTTAATATAAGCTCACTTGAAAAGCTATATTTGGGATTTATCTTTAGAAAATAAATTCCAACCATCTTGCATCATACTAATTGATATTTTGAACTTTGAATCTTGGAAATGTTTGTACTTAACATTTTATCATCACTCATTTGCTTTCTATTTTTTAAGATGAAATAATTATGATGCATAAGTATCCAATGGCAAATTAGTATAACAGTTGTTGAATGAGTGATCATTTCAAGAATAGACAAAACAACTAGGTTTGATAAATCTCACATAAAATCAAGTTGATTATTTATTTGCGAGTAAATTTTTCTAATGATTATAACAAATTAGTCAGTTTTAATTTAATACAATATTTTTTTCATTTAACGTTAAAACGGAAGATTATGCTCTATAACAGATCTAAGATAATCATACATTCTATTAATAGAAATTTACATAGTGTTTGCTTCTTGTCCCATTACTTTATACTAGACTAAATTTGAACAGTCAACTCTTTTAATATAGTCAAAACAAACCAATCCACGTAACAAGATTTCTAATCTGTTTTAAGACTGAAAAATAAACTTATATGGGGTTCTGGTTAACAAACTGTGATATATGGGACAATGGAATCGGTGATTGGCTAAGGTGCAAATTTAGAGATATCCGGCTGAACCAAATATAAAAGCCTGCCTTATATATAAAACTGGTTCCATGTTTTGTGCTTCAAGTTAGATTGTTGACAGCTTAATATTCTGTTGTCTTGGTTTGTTTATAGATCTCCAGTTTGGGTTGGATAAATGAGTCAAGTGTATCTCGGGGATTTATTGGGTCTATTATTCTAGTTCTCAGTCTAATATTTATTCCTACTTATCTAATAATCTGTTATTATGTATCGGATATGTGATTTATAATCGAGTGATGTGCTTAATGTTGCTCTGTGGAGAAATTTTTAAGATAACGAAACTACTTTATTTCAATATAGTTTGACTGTGTGTTTTAAGTGACATTTCAGTCTCAAATTAGCCTAGCAAACATTTTACTTTTGAATTCTATGTAAATTACACTGTAATATCAAAGTTTTCAAATACATTTGGTTTCATCAAAATATTTTGTAGAAAGAAAAAGGAAGAAAGAAAAAAACCGTTCTAATTGTCATTAGTTTCCTCAGTTCCACTATGTTATTCACTATGTGTATTGAAAATATGTAAAATGAATAGCTTTTTAATTACAATTATGCAATCAATATTTTTATTACACTTTATATTATAATTATGTGTTAAGACACAAATACATTTTGATTTTACTAATGATGGTCTACTACATAAAAATTATGATTTTGTTAAACTTCACACCCATAATAATTAGTTTAAAGAGACTCGGTCTATAATTTTTTTACATATTAAATAAATATCTTGAAGTAGCATGAATGGTATATTAGTTTTTGTTGTCACCCGTTATGTCCCCAAAGTAGTGCATGGAGGACAGCTGACAGATGCATTCCAAGCAAGGATCGGAGTCAGATAAGGCTGTTTACTCTCTCTCTATTCCTCTTTCTTCTGGTGATCGACTGGATTATAAAGACCTCGACATCTGAAGGAAAACACGGAATACAATGGACAGCTCAAAACCAATTAGACGACATGGACTTCGCAGATGTCCTAGCCCTCCTATCACATACACACAAACAAATGCAGATGAAGACAGCCAATGTAGCAGCAGTCTCTGCATCAGTAGGCCTCAACATACACATACACAAGGGGAAAACCAAGGTCCTCAAATTCAAAGCGGAGAACACCGATCCAATCACACTCGTTGATGAAACTCTGGAAGATGTAGAATCTTTCACATACATGGGAAGCATCATCGATGAACAAGGAGGTTCAGATGCAGACGTAAAGGCGAGGATCGGCAAAGTAAGGGACGCATTCCTACAATTGAAGAACATATGGAACTTAAAACAACTTTCAACCAATATCAAAGTGAGAATCTTCAATACGAACGTCAAGACAGTTCTACTGTATGGGGCTGAAACTTGGAGAACTACAACAACCATCATCAAGAAGGTACAAGTATTTATAAATAGTTGTCTACGCAAGATACTCAACATCCATTGGCTGGATGCCATCAGTAACAGCCTTCTGTGGCAGAGAACAAACCAACTTCCAGCTGAAGAAGAAATTAGGAAAAGACGATGGAAATGGATAGGACATATATTGCGCAAATCGTCAAACTGCATCAAGAGGCAAGCCCTAACTTGGAATCCTGAAGGGAAGCGGAAAAGAGGAAGGCCAAGGAACAGATTTCGTCGCACTATAGAAGCAGATATGAAAACGATGAATTACAACTGGACGGAGCTAGAAAGGATTGCCCAGGACGGGGTTGGATGGAGAATGCTGGTGAGCGGCCTATGCTCCTTCATGAGGAGTAACAGGCGTAAGTAAATGTTATGTCCCGATAACAATAATGGATGGTAACTTTTGGAATCTACTAATGGACCAATACTTAACGTATATTTCTATTGTATAATTATTAAGTAACTGTACTATGTATATTCATATTCCTCTTATTATAAGCTTTATTTTGACCCATAAACTATTATTATACGTTTTACCATTCTTGAGTTATACCCAGTATATTAATTACTCCTCCCTCATTCACAGCCACATCTGACTAATTCCTGTACAAATGTTGTTTCATATTTTATTGGTACGTTGTGGTCTGTTTGATTGGTATATAAACCCAGTATGTTTGAAATATAATGATTCATATTGCAGAGGCCGAGACTGGTGTTCTGGACTAAACTGGCTGGGCTAGGCGGTAAGCAGGATTAATCAGGACTCTAGGCTGCTCGCAAATATTTTACGCGTCCTTAGTCCGATCGATAATTCGCTGCTTCTGATTAGCGGCTTTGAGCTATAACATCACCTCCAAATGAATCAAACTTAGCATTCGTGAATTCGAAATTTATTGCTTAATTTTAAATATTTTGAAAAAAAATATATACGTCAAGGTATTCCCTGTAATATTTTGGAATTATTATTAGTAGAAACTAGGTGATGGATTTTATCGCATTTTTAATTTATTAGGCTAGAAGGTCTTTGTTTCTCTTATTTACCATTTACATCCAAATTCTTGAGAGAAATGGGCATGGAAACTAACTTTAGACTAATCAAATATTGAACTGGAAGCAAGATTAGATATTTTTGAGGTATTAACTCTAAAGATGTTTCACGGTGAGAGATGCTAATGAACTAAAGTAATATGTAATACATTTCGAACAACAAATATAGAACTTCGGTAGGATAAAAGTATGTCAATATTAACTAATATCCAATCATGTCTGCCTTTTAGATACATAGCCTTACCGTTGTTTGAATGTGGCTAACGGTGTAATCAAGAAAGTACCTGTCGTCTCATTCTACACTCATCGGATGGATATATAATAGTTTAAAGGTTCAATATAAGCATTAACATTGAGAAGCACACATACTGTAAATTGACGAGTTGAAAACAGAAAGAAACTTGCTTCCTGAACTTCACTACCAGACATATTCTAAGTCTTATAAACATCCAGCCTATTATTGTTTCTTTTTCTTAATAATTTTGATAAATCATACAGTTATTCACAAAACATTTATATCTACATAAATTTTAATTTGAATGTTGCTATATAAGACACTTCTTTTTAATCTGATATCCCAATCATATTAGTCTATGAATTAAAAATCACTAATTACATTTACTCGTAGACTAATACAGATTATTTATTTCTGTATATCGGTCTAATCAAAGACATTAGTAGCTAACAGATGGTTTTTTATTATTCTTATGAACAAAGATTTATTCAACTTAGCGTTAAAATTAACACGATAAAAAGTAGTTATTAAAAAAAATTTAGTTCAAAGAATATCGAATGGTGGTAGAAAAACAATAAACAGTATTCTTTTAAGACTTGGTTCAGACAAAAGTTACGTAGAGCTGACGTAATAAAGATTAGTTAAATCTGGCTTTTGTTTAATCGTAAATTAATCTTCTATTTATTTGTGTTCGGACCTCCTCGTTGTTGATGTTAAGGTTTGAATTTTTTTATCAGGTCTCATGTGGATTGTGTTTATTTTGAATGAACATCTGGATATTAATAAATCATAAGCTATTAAATAAATATGGACTCTTGTTTCATTTTAATCGCGACTCGTCAGAAGGTTCTGTCCGCACTCGAGGTTAATGTTCACACTAATTCTATAATTTAGTATGTTTCATTGTAAATACTCAATGTGTTATACATTAGGCTATGCACTATTCATGTTTTACTTAAAAACATGACCAAATGACATTATCGAGTTGATCTGCCCAAGATGATTATATTCCACAAGAGATTGATCGAAAGTCAATCCCTAATATTAGCAGTGAGAAGATTTAAACACTTGTTAATTCATAGAAAGTTCATATCTGTTGCACTAGCCATTGCGTATCTGGACTCAGAAGCTTAATTTATAACTCATCGACCATTTGAAACAAACATTTTTATGTTCATGTCTGGAAGTGAACATGTAAATTAGAGTGCAATTACATCCTGTTGACAAATCATAAATAGGATGAAACATTTCGCCTGGGCTCGAATGCTAGTCAAAGGTAAGGAAAGCTAAAGCGAAATTACACTGTAGTCTAGCAGAAGGTCAAATGCAATTTGTGTGAAAATAGGTACAAGCTTGAATCAACATAGATAGTTATCATGCAAACCAATGTTTTAATATTTAATCTAGGGATCTAAATATCGCCCTTAAAGGACCACGACAACAATTATTTGATAATTTCAGTGGTTACGATCATGAGTCAGTTGAAGCTAAACCACCATGGAAAACATGGAAGGATTGGGTGGCCGTTTCGTTCTATTGTGGGATCACTCAACAGTGCTCATCCACGACCTCGTCCTCTGCGAGATTCGAACTTAGGACTTACAGGTTTTGCGCGCGAGCACTTAACCACTAGACCACTGAGCCGGCATCCAACGGTGTTAGTGTCTAACTTCAACTAATCCACGAAATTGAGCGACACATCCGCCATTGTCCTCAGTGAGTTACTATCTCACAACTCAGGAGTCCCACAATAAGACGAAACGGCCGTCTAGTGCTTCCAGGATCATTGAAATTATTTAATGATCTGAAATTAAAATGCTGACCTTTTGTAAGATGTATTGTATTCACTAAATTAGAAGAAAAAACTACTACGGGTTAACGAAACCTATTAAAAACGCATGTACAATGTCTGTTAGAGCATCCCAATCAAAATTCAATTAAGAATGTAATTTAAATATTCTCAAAATAATCATAGACTTTTTTATTGTTAATGGCTTTTTCAATATTATGTTTTGTTACAATATAGAATTCTCAGCACAAGATATTTCAACAAGTTTCTTTTACAAAAAACAGGAACAAAAACAAAGAAGAAAGTTGAAAAAGGTCACAAAAAAATCTAAAAATACTATACAACATCCCAAATTATAGACATGTTAAGAATGCAGGTTATTGAATAGGTTAACTCTAAAAACTTGTTCGCCACAGAGTATATTTGCTAGTAAGGTATTATAGAACTTTTATACTTTTTCTGGAGTGCATGGATTTTAATGTAATTATGTCTCGTTCTACCAGAAGATATACAAGGAGAAAGATAAGAGTGAAGGGGATGGTTGGTATCTGATAAAATAACACCTGCCAGGAGTTTGCATGATTTTAGATGTCTATCCACAACCATATTAATTATGACCTCGAAAGATCACCATACACCTTGCTAACTGTCTTCAGCACTCTCCGCAATACAGCAAAGTCTTTTCTCGAAAGTCCGGGAAAGAATAATGGAGAACAGTAAAGAATAATAGGTAATATGCAAGAATCGACAAATTATAAGAGTAAATCCCAGGAGCATACAATCTCTTTATGTAGTGAGTCAGACGGAAAACTTTCTTCGATAACAGTAAAACGTGAGAAGACCAGGAGAGATCAGGGGAAAAGGTAACACAAAGATGATTGAACTTCGACATTGTTTTTGTCAAAGAGTCTCCAATGCCACAAGCATTATGGGATCTCAAAGTGGTGTTTAGATGCCGTTCATGTCTCATGCTAAAGTTAACAGCTTGACATTTAGATGGATTAAGTATTAGACCATTAACAACAGACCAACAATCAATACGACACAAAAATCATTTCATTCGAGTTTATCAAAGTAATTCAGTGTAGTTAGTATCTGCGAAAGAACTCAAACAAACTATCCGACCGTCAACTAACGATATTTATATGGGTTTGTGGCTGAAACTAGCGCAAAAATTACTATGATAAGGGAATCGTCAACCAAGCATAGCAGCTGTTTAGAATGTGTAGGGAATTATTGTTGATATATATAAATATCTCCCGAACTATTTAAATAGACAGTGTTTTCAATCCACTTCTATCAACGGTTGTATTTCAAGATAAACTCAAGTCTACTAAACTAATTTTTTGAGATATGAATCATCCTAAAAAGTGGTTTGCATAATAATTACACGAAAATTTATTAAGGAATTCTTGGATTTCCTTCAAAATCCTACTTTCTACAGTCGATTTTTTTGGGCATCTTTATCAATCGGGAACATGCTATAATCAAGTAGGTGAAAACTTAATCAGGATATTCATTTTTGTAATGTACAAGGTGAGTGGAATTTTTTAAAAGTGAAAATATCACCTTGTGATTCACTTGAATATGACGCATAGCTTAAGTTTCAAGCGTTTTATTTAAATTAAGGTAATAACAAACTGTAACACTATCCAAATACAGAATATCATGACAGTAAATATTTCATACACTCAATTAACTCACCTTGTATACTTGATAGATATAAGCTAAGTAGTGGCGTTGACCATTAGGTTCCACAGATTCTTTGTAAATATAAACACGTAAAACTGAAATATAAATATAAACAACGGTAATCAGTGACTCACCCTAGATAAATTCAAAATCATGCCATATATACTTTCAGAAACCGTAGAATAATCTCATTTGCAAGCAATCTCAAGTTACAATTTAATAAAGACTAATATTTAAACATAGAATATTCTTTTCGATAAATTCTCTTCAAGTTCTACAATTCACATATCCAAATTAATAATCCGAAAAATGAACAGGTCAAGGGCAAAGTATATCGTTTAAAGCATGCAAGTTCAGGATTGTCAAACAAAATGGAATAAAATTGTTTACATTGATATGACTTACATAGAGTGTTGATTTGACTCAGATTATATGTTAAGTGAAAATTTAAGATCCATAAACAGAATAAATATGAGTCAGATAGGATGTGGGACACCGGGAGAGCCTTCCAAATTGCTGCACAAATGAGAAGATACAACCTAGAGGTGCTTGGGATCAGTGAAACACATTGGACGCAAGTTGGACAACAACGACTAGCTTCAGGAGAGCTTCTGTTATACTCCGGCCATGATGAAGAAAATGCCCCACATACACAAGGAGTCTCATTGATGCTGTCGAAACAAGCACAAAATGCACTTATGGGATGGGAATCTCATGAACCAAGGATCATCAAAGCCTCCTTCAAAACAAAGAAAGAGGGCATTTCAATGAACGTCATCCAATGCTATGCGCCTACCAACGATTACAATGAAGACGCTAAAGATCAATTCTACAATAGGCTGCAGTCGATCATCGAAAAGTGCCCAACAAAGGACCTGACCATTCTGATGGGAGATTTCAACGCCAAGGTTGGAACGGACAACACTGGATATGAAGACATCATGGGAAGACACGGACTGGGAGAAAGGAACGAAAATGGTGAGAGATTTGCAAACCTATGTGCCTTCAATAAACTGGTCATAGGCGGCACCATATTCCTACATAAACGCACACAAAAAACCACACTACACAAAACCAAGTCGACAATATCTGCATCAGCAAAAAGTTCAGGAGGACGATGGAAGACGTGAGAATCAAGAAAGGAGCTGATATATCCTCAGATCATCACTTGCTGGTCGCCAAAATGAAATTGAAACTCAAGAAGCACTGGCCAACGGGGCGGACAATATCACAAAAGTTCAATACGGCCTTTCTTCAGGATACTAACAAACTCAACAAATTCAAGATAGTCCTCAGCAATAAGTTCCAGGCCTTTCATGATCTACTCAATGGAGAAGGAACTACTATGGAAAGCAACTGCAAGGGGATCAAAGAAGCAATCAATTCAACATGCCATGATGTTCTGGGCCACAAGAAGCACTACCACAAGGAATGGATCACTGTTGATACACTGGATAAGGTTCAAGAAAGGAGGAACAAGAAGGCAGCGATCAATACCAGTCGAACAAGAGCAGAAAAAGCCAAGGCACATGCTGAATACACAGAAGTAAACGAACAAGTGAAGAGGAGCATCAGAACCGACAAACGTAAATATGTGAAAAATTTAGCAACGACGACGGAAAAGGCTGCAAGAGAAGGAAATTGCCGCAAACCAGAATGACCAGTGAAAAGCAAGGAAGGTGAGGTAATCACCAACTTTGCAGAGCAACAAAACAGGTGGGTAGAACACTTCAAAGAACTCTTGAATCGACCAGCTCCACTGAACCCACCCAACATCGAAGCAGCACCCACGGACCTCCCAATCAATGTTGGCCCATCAACAATTGAAGAAATCAGCATGGCCATCAGACAAATCAAGAGTGGCAAAGCAGCAGGACCAGACAACATTCCAGCAGAGGCACTGAAATCAGAGGTAGCAGTAACTGCAAAGATACACCACATTCTCATCAGCAAGATTTGAGATGAAGCACAGACTGGAAAGGACATCTGATCAAGATACCAAAGGAAGGCGATCTCAGCAACCGTGATAACTACAGGGGCATCACTCTTCTCTCAATACCGGGAAAAGTCTTCAACAGGGTATTGTTAAACAGGATGAAGGACTGCGTAGACGCCCAACTTCGTGACCAACAGGCAGGATTCCGTAAGGATAGATCGTGTACAGACCAAATCGCAACTCTACGGATCATTGTGGAACAATCAATTGAATGGAATTCATCACTCTACATCAACTTCATTGACTAAGAAAAAGCATTTGATAGCGTGGACAGAACAACACTATGGAAGCTTCTTCGACACTACGGCGAGCCTCGGAAGATAGTCAATATCATAGAGAATTCCTATGATGGATTAAACTGCAAAATCGTGCATGGAGGACAGTTGACAAAGTCGTTTAAAGTGAAGACCGGTGTTAGGCAAGGTTGCTTACTCTCACCCTTTCTCTTTCTCCTGGTGATCGACTGGATCATGAAGACGTCAACATCTGAAGGGAAGCACGGGATACAATGGACATCTAGGATGCAGTTGGACGATCTAGACTTCTCAGATGATCTGGCTCTTCTATCTCAAACGCAACAACAAATGCAGGAGTAAACGAGCAGTGTAGCAGCAGTAGGTCTCAATATACACAAAGGGAAAAGCAAGATTCTCCGATACAACACAGCATGCACCAATCCAATCACAATTGACGGAGAAGATTTGGAAGATGTAAAAACCTTTACATATTTGGGCAGCATCATTGATGAACCGGGTTGATCTGATGCAGATATGAAGGCGCGGATCGGCAAAGCAAGAGCAGCATATTTACAACTGAAGAACATCTGGAACTCAAAGCAACTGTCAACCAACACCAAGGTCAGGATTTTCAATACAAATGTCAAGACAGTTCTACTGTATGGGGCAGAAACCTGGAGAACTACGAAAGCCATCATCCAGAAAATACAAGTGTTTATTAACAGTTGTCTACGCAAAATACTTCGGATCCGTTGGCCGGACACTATTAGCAACAACGTACTGTGGGAGAGAACAAACCAGATCCCAGTGGAGGAAGAAATCAGGAAGAAGCGCTGGAAGTGGATAGGACACACATTGAGGAAAGCACCCAACTGCGTCACAAGACAAGCCCTCACATGGAATCCTCAAGGCCAAAGGAAAAGAGGAAGACCAAAGAACACATTACGTTGAGAAATGAAGATAGACATGAGAAAAATGAACAAGAATTGGATGGAATTAGAAAGGAAAGCCCAGGATAGAGTGAGTTGGAGAATGCTGGTTGGAGGCCTATGCTCCATTAGAAGTAACAGGCGTAAGCAAGTAAGTAAGTAAGATAGGATGAGAGAAATAATAGTGCAATTACAATTCCATCAAATATTTAGTGGAAGAATATGGTAAGACATAATAAGGTGAGATGAATGAGAAGTAAATGAATCATGTATTGAGAAGATTAGTAATTTGAATATATAATTGTAGAACCTAAAGAGAATTTATCGTAAAGTATATTCTTCGTTCAAATATTAGTCTTTTAATATGATGGCGATCTTTAAACAATTTAATAACTTCAGTCTTAGTTCTATTACATAACAGTAAACTCGGTAATACTCATGTTCGGGCTAATAAATCTTCACTTATACCAGTCTTGTGTTCTTACTTTCGCATCGTGGGAATTGCAGTGGTCCCTCGTTTCAAGTATAAGTGATCAGCATTTTTTTTCGGCACAACAATTGCGACGACCGAATATAACAAACACTTTGAAACTAGACTAGAATCATTAAATATTCTACAGTTTATTTTGAATTGTCTTTAAGTAGATGTTTTAGTCTACCTATGCCTTTCCTATTGTTTCATTTAAATAAAACATTTGACAGATTCCGATAGGTTTGATATTGATAATGATAAAACTATCGACTGGTTGATCAATATTAAGATTACCATAACTTAATTAGATTTTCTTCTCTTCCAGGAATCAAATGTATTGTACAAGCAATAAAATCACTGCAATCCTGCTCATTAACAATGACCATTAGTTTAAACTGTACACAAAAATAATATAAAACATCAAGCTAAAATTAAATAAATAAACAGCTTGATGCACGTTTCGTAGTAAAGATATTATATTTATAGTTTTGAGAATTACCCAATGTTGACATTGTACCATATTCTCAGTCTCTCTATGCTTCATAAACACAGTGTTTTGTTATCACTAATTATTCACTCTGAAAGCGACTTTTGCTTCATATTAATAGCAGTTGTCTTTAAAATATTTAATTTAAATAATTCACTAATTATGCCTTTCCTATCATCCTGTAAATGCCGCTAAACTGGCCAGTATACTGATTGTATTTATATACTTATAAAATCTACTGTCATTAAAGATCAGAATAATCTTGGTCACAAAGTAAAATTACCTAGAGAGCTTTTTTAAAACGAAGGGAGGGGGCAAACAAATCTTAGTTTGATTTCAGACACTCACAAAGGATCATGCTGAATAATGCCATTAATAATGATGCTCATAACTTTCGAGTTACATGGAGAACATGGCTAATAATATGGAATAAAGCATAAATGAATGAACTCCATATTCAGTCAGTTCGTAAACTTAAATAAATTAAAACTGCATAATTTAGATAATCATAAAAATTCAGGTTAGTTTATCAAACATTTATGGTGTAGATATAAGTAATTTATTAAAATACGCATCATTACTTATGGTACCTTGATTAGCTAATGTCATTAATTATGTATTATCGTCAATCACTTGACTTCTGTCTGTCATTTTTCTTACTTCTACGATATGATATTGTTAATAATCACAAAAATACCTAAACTTTATGAAACTAGATAATGTGCTTAGTTCTAGCTTTTGATTATGTTCACTATAATCATGAGGATCTAAATCAATAATAAACCTGATAATGAGGTTACTTATCATGTAGGAAATTGTAAATCAAACTTATAACCATTATACTGATACGATACAATCACAAATTAACAGTATCTTTATTTTGTTTTTGTTGAAAAAAAGGGTGTTAAATCAAACAATAAAAGCATATAATGACCTAGTTAGTTCATTTAAAGTTGTTTTAAAAGAATAAACATTGATTGTTTTTAACTTTTCGGTAAATATACTTTGTCATTATGATTAATATGATCACTGTATTTGCTGTCAAATATGTCTCAGATACCTTAATTATCTTATATGAATATTGTAATTATAAACCACACCTAAAATAACCTTAAAAGTTAACTACTTTTCAGTCAGAAATTATTTAAATTGAATATGCGTTAATTTCAACAGTTTAGATCACGAGTCAATTGAAGCTAGAACACCATGGAAAACCTGGAAGCACTGGACGGCCGTTTCGTCCTATTGTGGGATTCCTCAGCGGTGCACGTCCACGTACGCATTACCAATAATACGTATTATTAAATAAAACAATTATTCATAAATAGATTTGTTTAGTGATTATTATGATTCAATGTTTGGCTAGTCAAAATAACAAACAAGTAATTGTTAACATTTTGTTAATTATGTAATAAATTTAATTATTCCGTAACAACAAAAACAAACAAATTAAAATTGATTACGCAATGTTTACAATGATTAGTAACCAATACGTCTGATATTTAATGAATTATCATGTATGATTGTTTTTTTTCTTTACAATAATTTAAATCACTTTGATGTATTCTAAGTCGGCGGCTACAATAATTTATGAATTTCGATAATGTAATGAGAAGATAAAGTTTATTAGAATTATGTGATGTATTTACGCAATACATTTCGAACAATCTGATCACACATATACTTGTTAAGACATTTTTATATGAAAATTAAAGGTCAACTAGACAGGTTAAGGGTAAGTCATAACAAAGGAAAAAATAATAAAGTACACAAAAACAAATGCGATTACCACTCTGGATAATAAAACAGTATTACCAGGGTAGGTTAAGTGTAAGGACAAATCGTTTTTGAACGCATAAAGTGGGTTTCAATTTCTATATAGTCAAGGCTTCAACAAACCTTAGTATAGTCCTTGAAGGCTTTTGTATAGTACTACGAATGCTGACTTGATTTCAATCTTATGAGTAAAATATCTCGGAAATTATCAACCAACGTTACATAAAGTTGGTCATCGAGTAAAATCTCATTTGGAAAAAAAGTTTACGTAAATGTAAAGTATTGAAATAGTAACCACTTAGTTACAATTTAGAAAAACGTAAAATAATTATTGATTTATGATACTTTTATTGAGAGTGTATAAATAATCAAGATATTTAGAAACTGAAGTCTTACGTGATAAACCCTAAATTTAAATGTATAACTCATTAGTTAAGATATATGAATTTTCCCTGATTGAAATCATGAGTCAATTGAAGCTAGACCACCATGGAAAACCTAGAAGCTCTAGACGGCCGTTTCGTCCTAGTATGGGACTCCTCAGCAGTGCGCATCCACGACCCTGATAAGATATATGACTTGGTTAAAGTTAAATTTTGTTGTACTTAAGTTTAATTCGGTCCTATTTTCTATTTTTAATTCACCTGAAAGATATGTTCCTAGTAGTTAAAAGTATACATTTACAGCTTCTTAGTTCTAAATAGTTTACCGGATGATATCAATGTATGATCAGGTTTACTGTAATTATTGTTTCTTTCATGATAGAAATAAAAAATAATTGTATCTCGATAATTGTTATTAATATTTTGTCTTAATGTTTCTTCCATTACACAGTTCAAGCTCATAATATTTACTCTGATAAATGAAGTTACCTTTTATACTTAGATGTTGCCCTAAACGATGAGCATCAAATCTACTTATTCTACTGTAATGTAGATTAAAAGTATTTTTTTGTTTTGATGAATATAATTCCTTTATAAGTTAAGTAAATTGTTGTCTATACCATTGAAATGAAATATTCAGTGAGTTTTATTGTTAGAAATATTGACTGTTAGAAGTTCACTATAATTGAAACTATTAGGTTAACAGCCAATAACTAGGGTTAATTAAACATGTTTTTCAGAATTTGTAGTTAGAATGTTTTTGTAAAATAATGGATGGTTTTAAATTTGTACATTTTGTAATCTTTTCTAACGTTTAAAATCATCTTCAAGAATAATTTCTAATCATGTGTTTCTTAACTTATTGTAATTTTATTCATTTAGTTTACCGGTTTAGTTGTCTTAAAAATGTACTTGTGAATAATAATATATAACTAAATCAAGGTACATTTTCTCTAGATAACAACTTTATTGAGAGCCATTCAATTCTGATGGGGTTTTGTCCTCTGAGCTGGATGGTTTGTTCGTGGAGCACAAACTTCAGGTTTGTGCTGATTATGTCGTTTAGAAGAACGATGAATGCTTCACGACCAAACCATCCAGCTCAGAGAACAAAACCACCAAAATCATCCACCTGAGCTACAAATCTTCTCCACAATCATATTCGATTCACATATCAAGCTATCCAGTAGTGTAACCTGACCAGACATATATGAATATTGGTTTCCAGATTTTCATGCTATTCATATCCTTTAAATTTGTTGTTTGATTACCATCTGATATCTGTAAAGACAAACATTTCAGTCAAACGATAAGCCGTATGTAGACAAATTTCAATTAAAATATAAACAACATTTATTATCAGCAATATGATAAGAATCAAAATATTAAACGTTGTTAATTTTCCATTCCTCAGTTTGATTTGCAGATTAATAGTGTATAGTTATGTATCCTAGTATTGAGGAAAAGAAAATATTTCTAAAAAGAAAAAACTTTCTATCAACAAACAGGCATAGAAACTAAACACTAATTATCATATGGTTAAATGTCGAAAATTAGCTGTCTAATAGTCCAAAATTTAGTTTCTCACAACTAATTCATATATTTAACTGACGCCGATTACTTTGAAAGTACAAATAAATAGGTTTGAAAACTGAATCTTTCTATTTTGAAACTAAATAATTAGAGAATAGTCATGACATAATATATCTGTTTGGCTTAAAAGCTTTTTAATTAATTATTGTGATAAAATACCATAAATATTCATATATCATATGACCATTTTTAATTCAGTATTTTTTCTTACCTATTAGGGAATGTCACTGATTTAAAGAAATAATCTACATAAAAATCTAAGTTCATTTGGTATTATTTGCTTGTATCTTCTTATTGTTGTTTAGAATTATAATTGATGAGTTTCTTGTTGGTATATGTATGCATCCTGTGTTGATTACCTCGATATTGTCTTAAGTCACAAGTTTTATAAGCAAAGATAGATAGTAGCTAGAAATAGAATCTAGGACATGTGTTTCGTCTTATTTACGACTCGTCAGCTGGATGTACCTGTATTCCAGAGTTGATGTAAGAATTTGTGGGGTCTTTTATTTTGTCGTCATTTAGGTCGGACGATGTTTGTTGATGGGCCCAGGATCTGACACCAATTAAATCGTATGAATGTTCATTATCGAATTATTGTTATTGAAATATATATATCGCCTATCTTCTCATATAATCATCGACTTAAATCCCGTTAGTCAATAACGGAATTAAATGAGTCAAATGACGAAAATGGACTTTCGAATACATATATTTTCTACATGAAGCGAATGGAATAGAGCCAAGCGAAACGACGCGCAATGAAGTCGGGTAAGCCAACTCTCTTTAGTCAAGCGTGAATCAATATTTATAGGCACACAAAAATAAGTTACAGACATGTGATGAATCAGATAAGAAATATATCCACACATATGCGCTCATATAAAACCAGTCAAGATTGATAAGTGAATACTTACCAAGGTCAAAATATGACGCAAGTAGAATGAGTAGATTGGCTTGTCCGAAAGCTAGAATAAAGTATATGGGCTTAACATAATAACCTACACTAAAAAATTTAAGGTTTAGTTATTTCATACATTCATTTATTGAATAGTTTATATCAATTATTTTCACTAATGAATAATAAACAGAACTATGATCATATTCAAAATTTGCGAAGCATAATTGATAAGAATAATTATACATTTCACAGTTGTTATTAGTAGTTAAGTGTAATAAATAAGAAACAATACTTAAGTGATATATTTTATTCATTGATCTTTTTCCATTTCATTTATTTAAATGACAATAAGTTCTAGTAGAGTAGTTTGATTTTCAAGGAATAATTAAACATCATTATGATATTTTGGAGATTGTTGAGTTTTTTTTTTCTCAAGAAATCACTAACCAATCTAATTTCACACACTAAATTGAAGATACTGAGTTTACTAGTTAATTGGGAGTTCGTTCATGCATACTGTCAAGGTGATCCATAATAAGATTGAAACCGTCATTCAGTGCTTTTAAGTTTTCAATGGTTGTCTAGCTTAGTTAGATTTGTAATCTTAATGAAGTAATCAAGTAATTTAATGTAAGCGTATACTAGCTGGCTTTTTAAAATCTTACTGTCCTCTGCTTAATGTTAATTTCTAATGTTGAATGTTTTTAAATTAGTCACTTTTAAATAAACTATTGGTATGAAATCAACAATAATTATGTGATTGTGGGTGAAAAATGTTGGTCGACTGAATTGGTTATATCATGAATACGGTATTTATCGACTGAGGATAGTGACTTTTGATCCATTCACTTTGTAAATTCATTGAGTCTGATAAAATATTAGCTCAATTTATTTCAAATGGACGGTTGAATGCTACTGTTGATTCTGTAGATTTCAAGAACCTGAGTTCACAGTGAAAATTAATTCTAGTCTAGAAGCAAATACATTTTTCATTGTTTAACGGTTATTAACCGCTAAATAATGAACATTCTGAAGTGATGATTGTTTTGTTTATTGTGTTACGGCCGAGAAATTAGCATTTATTGACAAAACATTAGTCTACTCGTAAGCATCTTAACTATGACACTAATAGAGAACGGGCCACATCAACGTAGCAGATATAGCTAAGTAATGAGTATCAGTTAGATATTTTTATTCGAATTTAACTTGTTGCTGCACACAAAAATATTATTTTGGAAACATTTTACATTATTTTTTATACTTTTTAATAAACTATTATCCAGATAATGATTTAGTTCATTTAGTTACATGTTACTTAGCCATAAACTTTATGTAAATTACTTGAGATGATTAAATCGTCAAATTATGTAAGGTCACCTATACAAATTGAATGCATTATCAACATGTAAAATTTAAGTATGTGTAAAGCTCAAACGTCAAGTGAAATCGTCACAGAGGCATGAATTGCGGTTTGTGTGGAGTATTGCAATATTTGAACTGTATATATTTCTATTCTGTTCGTCCGTGACTTACATAATAAATATAAACAAAGAATTATAATGAACTGGTATTTCTTGTGAAATTGTTTGTGTGATTGTTGATAAATGAATCAACACTGCTCCACATGAGCAGGTACAAGAGCAAGGTACATTGGCCATAGCCAGCGCTTGCTTTCAACTCGGATACGGGAACATATCTATAAGGGTGAAAGGAAAGCAGTTAGGAGTTCTATACTTGAACACCTGATCGACTGTAACCATTCTACAGATCCGCAATTTGATTCTAAGGTTGTTTATATGATTCGTTCAAATATACCCAGATTTCTTCGTACCCAACTCTTAAAAATAGCCGAAGCTCTTACCGTCCAGGAGCTTAAACCAAAACTATGCGTACAAAAGAAGTTTATTTATTTATTTATTTATTTGAACACATAAATATTGGTACAAGAGAGCGCCAATATATATGCGCCACACAAAACAATGAAAATTCGAAGAGAAATAGAAAGAGAAAAAAAAACTAGGGAACGCAAAAGAAAAAGAGAACAATGACGAAGAGATTGGAGTAAGGTAGTGTGGTAGTAACGACGGAACGAAAAGGTACAATCAGAAGAAATCTTTCAGGTAAAGGAGACACAACCACTTTTTAGAAAGAAAGTAAAAGAAGGTTACAGCAGGATCGCCACTGGCTTCTATTCTGAGCCATATCTGATAACGTCTCTAGCCACTGTGTAGCACCATCTCTCGGACCCCAACCAGGGAGTCGTGAAGGACCAACACAAGCCAGTCCTTTGCAGCTTTCTTTCATGCCACGACACCATGTCATGCACTGACCACCTCTCCGCTTCTTCCAACCAGTCCCAGAGTCGGCAAATAATGCACGACGTGGAATTCTCTGGGACGACATTCGGAGAACATGTCCAAGCCACCGAAGTCGGTGTTTCAAGATGGTGACACCAATTGAGTTATCATCTCTGTGCCCGAACACACGATGCCGAACCTCTGCATTACTGACATGGTGTTGCCACTGAATGTCAGCAATCCTTCGGAGACAGCGATGATCGAACACAGAGAGTCGTCTAACGTCCTCAACTCGGAGAGGCCAGGTTTCACAAGCATAGAGCAAAACTGCTCTCACCGACGCGTTGTAGATCCGACCTTTTACAGCCAGACTAACATCACGAAGGCGCCAAAGGTGGCCCAGATTGGCATAAGCCGCTCTGGCTTTCACTATTCGTGCATTGATCTCATCACTCACACCCCCACCAGCACTTATGCAGCTACCCAGATACACGAACTTCTCAACTACGTCTATCTGCTCACCGTCCAGGGTGAGTACAGGATTAGAATCCTGCCAGTCTTGTAGAAGTACTTTGCACTTCGAAGGTGCAAAGCACATACCATACCTACGGACACTGATTGCCAACTGATTAAGTGCGGATTGCATGCCTTGGGCATTATCGCACAGTAAGACAATATCGTCCGCATACTCAAGGTCGAGAAGTCTTTCTCCAGGCAACAGATCCACACCACCATTACTTACATTCATCAGAGCTGTTTCCAGAATGTCATCGATGGCAAAGTTGAAGAGGAATGGTGAGATTGGGCAACCCTGCCTAACCCCACTGCTCGAATGGAACAATGGAGAGAGGTGGTTGTATGCCCTCACTCTGCCTGAGGTGTTTTTATACAGGGCTTTCAGGATGTTAATAAACTTCTCAGGCACACCCTTCTTCAATAGACAATCCCAGAGAACAGTCCTGTCCAACGAATCGAAGGCAGCCCTGATGTCAAGAAACACTACGATTGTTGGCCTTTGAAAAGTATGGCGGTGTTCTAACATTTGGCGGAGGGTGAAGATATGATCAATACATCCTCGACCAGAACGAAACCCAGCCTGCTCCTCGCGAGTCAATCTTTCTCGGGTTTTGAACAACCTACGAAGAATGACGGAAGCCAATAGCTTGGACGCAATCGGAAGTAAACTTATCCCCCGATAGTTGTTACAAGAACAACAAATTGATGAACTCTTTATGCCTACGGAAAGTACAAAAGAAGTACGTCTTATCGTTATCGTTACCTTGGCCTTAATTATTTTGATTATCCTATTATTATTACACAACAATCCTAAAAATCTCTTAGTTTCATCATGGTAATTGAAACTTATGATAAAATAATGAAATATATTGTTTAGATTGATAATATTAGTAGTCGATAAGTAAGCAACAGTAGAATTAGATTAAAGTAATATTTAATTACACATACCCATTAAAGAATATTCACTATAGGAATTATATAATATGCATTCTTATTTAACACTGTGTTAAGTCAAACATCAATTATTTAACGTTGTTTTTTTATTTTTAAAAAAGATAATAATTCTAATTGATTAACCACATTCCAATATTGACATACTTACATGAACATTTGGTTGAAGATCCAAATTATACATCGTTAGAAAAGTAATTATACGTATAATTATAAAAATGTACGATAAATAATGGTAATTATTTTACTACTGTACAAAAAGTTAGATTCATTACATTCCATATAAAGTCTAATATATATTTATATATATAGACCACCATGGAAAACCTGGGATCATTGGACGGCCGTTTCGTCCTAATGTGGGACTCCTCAGCAGTGCGCATCCACGACCCCGCCCCCTGCGAAATTCGAACTTAGGACCTACTGGTCTCGCGCGCGAGCATCTAACCACTAGACCACTGAGCCGGACTCATGATCTTAACCATTGAAATTACTATAATATCCACAAAACTCACCTGATATATATATAAGTTGATGCTTAAGATGAATAAAATTCGATGTGAAGATTGATATACTAATACTGTGATACAGTAGTTTGCATCATTTACTTATCTTTCAGTTTAGTCGATGTATTGTTTATTCAATAATGCATGAATTAGATGATGAATCAAACAAGAAACTTAGATGGTGGATAAGATTCATTTGCCATTCACTGTCATGACACAAGATTTTAATCATGTCAAAACTCATAGAGAAGTATACCTATTTCGATAAATGCTCTGTTCAGATAAGTTAATATGTGATTTCATAATTATAATGAATTTACTGAAGATCATTGATACTCAGTCGGTAAATATATGTTATTTAAAATTACATTGTACTAGTGTAAATCTAAATACTTAGTTGGTTTATCAAAATAACTTTTTCGTATATGATATCATGTGCATTATCTATGAAAATGTAGTCCGGTTAATCGAAAGGGAGATTTTACAATTATAATGTTTATGACTCTGAAATTTTCGATGGTATACATTACTTTAGATTTAAGTTTTTTTCCATATATATTATCACTACGTGGAATTGTTTATTTTATAGTATATAAACTATTTGTATGAAAGAATGTTAACAACGTTCATGTTAGACGTATTGTACCTTTAAATATGTAACATATTTCACTACTTAAAACAAAGGTAAATACTGTTCCTCTCAACAGATTTACTAAACTACAGTAGAAAATCACAGTAATTATTCAATATCAATTAAATCTGTGTAAATTTGCTAATCAAGATTGGATTAATTTTTATCAAAAAACAAAACAAAACAAAACAACAACAACATAAATGAGGTTGATTCATCTATACTCATTTAAGTAGTATAATAGTTTAGTTATAAATTTATGAAATTAACTCGAACACAAAATCATTGGTTATTGACTCCAAAAAAAGCATAATCTTGATCAATCAAAATCAAACCTAATTTTTGAACATAATGATCAACTTATATTAATATAAAATAAATATCTACAATCTGTTACAAATGGGTTCGAACGTAGATAACAGTGTTGATTAATTCATGTGAATATTTTCTTATGATTCAATAAAATAATTATGATATTGAAAATTCTCATATTTATTTATTGACATGATTAGATTGAAAAGAAAAAGAGACCAGGATACGGTTGACTAAAGAATCTTAGTCAAATGCCTATGCTTTTGATAAGGAGTAACATATGCATGTAAGTAATCTTTCATAGGATACAACCATTAAGCTATTTGAATGCTCTATAATAAATTTTATATAATTATTCGAAAAAATGTTATATATAAAAAATAGATGACTTTGAATACAATTTAGCAATGACATTATCATTTGTTTTCTAAACCGAATTATATGATTTATGAGATAATTATTATATAACTTTCTACTATATGGTATAAAAAAGTTATACACTATGTGAGAATATGAAATGGCGATTATTCAAAAGACAAAAAAAAAGACGAATAAAAACGAAAGTAATACAATATGAATTCTAATATAAAAATTCTAGGAAGAATATAAACATCTTTTTACATACATATGTAATATGTCTATACATTAAATTGTTAGTAAACAACTGGAACCAAATCCATGAAATACGTTTGTTCTGATTATAGATGTATTTCATTTATTTTTTAAAGAAACCATTGTGAATAAAAATTTTCAAGGATTAAAATGTCAATAATGTTCGACTAGATACTAAATTTGTTTTTGTTTTTTCTAGATTTATTTAATTGATTTAACATTTAGATAATTTTCAGTATTTTCTATTTGATCTATGTAAAAAAAAACTGACCTTGAAGTGTATTTTAAATTTCACCATTTTTAAAACAAATTATTTCTGTAAATAACAATTTATTGCACACTTATGAGATAATCAAGACAATAGATTTTCTGATTTGATTTACTATGCGTTTCGTTTATGAATGCCGTTAGAAACTAAAGTTTTTTCGTCAATAATGAAAACTATTTTGAAAATGGACAATTCTTAAATGGAGTGCCTAGGTTTATTTATTTATTTATTTTAACACACAAAGGAGCACCAGATACATATGCGCCACACAAATCTCATTTGATTTGTGTGAGGGCTGTGATACTGTCTGGGTGCCCTAATCGAAGCAGTGGGTTTTCTTAGAGGACCACACCCGGAGCCTTCGACCTAAAGGTTTGATGCACAAGGCAGTGGAGAATCGTAAGGAGATGCAGTCTCATGGTGGCGGGTGACTAACGATTGGTTTATACTCCCTTTGTTCCATCAGGGTACTGGAGCCCATATGCACCACTAGTTTGGAACCAGGGTTTTCCATCTCCCCTAGATGGACTCTCCATGTCCACCAACCCGGTTAAAGCGCCGGACATTCGCTTTTCGTCCTCTCAATTTTGCAAACAACACCCCCGCCACGAGAAGGCAATGAGTAGGGCTTCCCTGGCAGAGGCTATATACGCGTGGCCATGTGAGAGCATTTGGGGGCAACGTGATATGCGTCGGCCGGGAGCATTCTACCACTGGACCACTGACGCCCATGTGTTGATGTTTTGAGTTTTCTCATAGTTTATGCTTCAAACGAAAGATACTTTAATATCTTACTAAATAATAAATGACACTTTCTTATGATTATGAACTAATTTGAATTAAAGAATCATTGAAAAGCTGGAATTGCTATATGTAACTACAAAACAATTAATAGGTTGTGAAATTTTGTTTTGTTTCAAGTTAGTTTTCATTACAGACTACAACAGCCTGATAAGCCAAAATGTGTTTTTATTTATCATGAAAGTTATGATCCACGCAGTTAATTAAAACACCTAGCCACTCTTTGAAATCCTATTGAGAATGGAGTTCAGATAAATAATGTAGATCAATCAATTTCATATCATTCGCTTAAAGTAATCATGCTAGACTAAGGAACCTGTAGCGAATTTCTGTGATGTTTACTTAGTTTCTGATGGAGTTTTGTTCTCTGAGCTGGATGGGAACGGGAGACACAACCAAAGCAAAGAAGTAAACAATGACAAATTTAAGGTCAACAAGAACTAATCAACATCGAGGTGTACAGGACAAGCTGTGAAACACATATGGAGAAATTCGAACGCTTTACTTTGTGCTGATGATGTTGTTCAGAATAACGATGAAAGTTCCACGACCAAACCATACAACTCAGAGAACAAAACTCCATCAAAATCATCCACCTAAGCTACAAATCTTCTCCATCATTACTGAGTTTCTTTTAGAACGAGTTAAATTTATAGAACTTCAGTGGATAATAAAAATCCGTAGGTCCCTAGTTATTCATAAACGAGCAACGTTTATCTAAAAAAATATGATTCGTTAAAAAAATGAAGAACAAATTCTTCCAGTAAAAACCTCAAAACCTTAAATAATAATTTAAATGCTTCATGAATATAGAAAATATTTTGATACCTTATGTATTTGCATTTCTAAGAACAAATGATATGATTCAGATTTCATAATGAAAGTCATTAGTTCTCAAAGTATTGAACATTATTTGTGAAGCGCACAAATATAACATATCAGGATACTAAAATGAAGAACAATTAAATCTTATACTTTAATAGTCATAGGATTCACTTACAATGTTTAGTTAAAAACCAATTATTATGCAATCGACATTTTTACGATTATTTTACTTTTAATTATGATTAAATCAGTTTTTAATGAACAAATTTAATTGTTCTAACTGATTTCTTATCAGCTATATGAAAGTTATTATTACTATTATTATCATTATTTATATCTAGAACTTCAAATGTAATTGACTAAACTATAACAAAACATGAACCACAACATAATCACCAGAACTAACAATTCCTTGTTATTATTCTTTCATTTGTAATTTTTATTCATTTATATGCATAATGTTTATGTGTTATTTGATTACAAATTGTTCTAATTAGTAAAAACAATAAAATGTGTCCATTATTTAAAGTTAATTCACTATTCAATATTCACTGTTGTAAACATTCGTTTCTATCGCTTATATACATTTTTTTTCTTTTTTTACTCTTAACTGTGTATTTTTTCTTAGAAAAAGAAGAAAATCTTTACTGTTTTTTTTTAATTTTTATATAAATAACATTGAAATTATGATGTCAGTAGAAAATAGTTTAGGTTAATCATAATAAAGACAAAAGATAATGAGGTTTGCGTCTTTTTTTTCGACGTTCATTTCTACACTTATAATCAATACTAAATGCATAGTGATAGACCTAATAGTTTAATTACTAGTATAGGGGTTGTGGAGATTATTAAGTTTTTGATTGAGATCTCCACAACCCCTATACTAGTAATCAACATGTGCTCACCAGTGACTAGCTTCATGAGGGAATTCTCGGAGTTCTAGTGAGAAGCCGTGACCAGTGGAGCTAATCCGTGTCGAGTAGAGACAGGTATCTACCTCAGTACAACGGAAGTTGGTCGCACAATTTCGTGGATTTGTTGATGTCAGAAACTATCACCAATGGATGCCGGCTCAGTGGACTAGTTGATTAAGCGTTCGCACGCGAGACCGAAGGCCCTGGGTTCGAATCCCGCGAGCGGGATCGTGGATGCGCACTGCTGAGGAGTCCTACAATAGGACGAAACGGCCGTCCAGTGCTTCCAGGTTTTCAATTGTGGTGGTCTAGCATCAATCTGTTCATGATCTCAATCAAAAACTAATAGTTTGAATTAAATAATTCAGTTATATATATATATATATATATATATATATATATATATATATATATATATATTATGATTATACAATAAATGTCATGTATATTGATGAAATAAATGATCATCTATTCAGTTTTATAATAGAAGATCAAAAAATAGTTGTAAGTCAATATTTCATAAAGAAAAAGTTAAGCTAACTATTATATCATGTATTATCTTATTTTCTTATTAACATATTCTATATATATCACAGATAGTAACATATGATTTAAGTTAGAAATGTTTAACACTTACTATCACTTTTTATAATCTATTAAAGTTCATGATTTATTTGTTATTTCATTGAAGGTGCAATTTAATCATCATTTCACTAAATTGAACTTAATAATTAATAGCATTGTAAAATAAGTCTACCATTTCTAGTATTCAATATCAAATAAGAACTTTGGATACTTTTTATAAAGTTTCTATATTATGGGGGAAAATCTCATCATTTTGTTAATGAATCTGATGAACACAAATGAAAGGTTAATTACGTAATCGTTAAAAAAAGTGTTCAATATAAAACATCTATCTACTAAATCTTACATAGATGTATCATACATAAAATGCTTATGCCAAAAATTAAAGTAAGCAATTAATTGAGATCATGAGTCGGTTGATATTAGACCAACATTGAAAACCTGAAAGCACTGGATGGCTGTTTTGTCCTACTGCGGGACTTCTCAGCGGCGTGCATCCGAGATCCCGCCCACGGGATTCGAACTCAGGGCCTTCAGTATAACCTACTGGACCACTGAGCCGGCATCCAATGGTGTTAATGTCTAACCTCAACCAATCCACGAAGTTGCGCGACCATTTTCATTGTGCTGAGGTGGACACCTGTTTCTCCCCGACACGGATTATCTCCACTGGTCACGGCTTCTACTACCTATGTAATTTTTTCGAACATTTATCTTACAAACCTAATCAATTCTGTATGTGAAAAATTAAAATAAGTAGACATCTTGCATTAGCTCTCTATACTAAAACTCAATGTCACTTTGGCTCTTGTTTCATATCAGAGGATTGTAGGCAGTCATTAGAAGCTTTATTTCACGATTCTATACTAGCTGACATTTGTCACCTAGATCTATCTCAGGAGTGCTAACTACTTGGAAATTTTGATCTAAGATTTTTCAGACATTGAATCCAATGATAACAATCGTCTAACTATCGGTCTTTAGTTTTTTTTGCTAGTTTATCAAAACAAGGCTAGTTCAAGACTTTATATATGTAGAAACGAAATTTTGTTACTATGAACAAAGACGTTTTGTTAACATATCCTAAGAAAAGTATGAGTATGATTCTGTCAAGTTGACATAAGTGATTTAAATCAATCTATGGTTAGTTTGTTTTATTTGTTTTACTTATTTAAACACACAAATATTGGTACAAAGGAGCACTGAATACAAATGCGCCACACAAGTCACTTGATCTGTGTATAGACTGTGATACTATCCGGGTGCCCAAACCGAAGCAGGTGGTTTTCTTAGGGGGCCACAACCAGAACCTTCAACCTACAAGCCTGATCCACAAGGCAGTGAAGCGACGTCAGGAGATGCAGTCCTTTGGTAGCTGGTGACCAATAACTAGTCCACACGCCATTTGTCCCCTCAGGATTCTGGAGCCTATGTTCACCATTAGTTTGAGCTCATAGTTTTCCAACTCCCCTTGGTAAGTCCTTCATTTCCAACAACTCGATTAAAGCACCAGATATTCGTTTTCATCCTCTCGATTTCGTAAACAACAGTAATGCCGCGAGAAGGCAGTGAGTAGGACTTCCCTTGCAGAGGCTATATACGCGCGGCCATGTGAGAGCATTTCGAGAAGGAGAGCGGACTCTCTCCACCCTTGGCCGTACCGGGACATTTGGGGGATGAATGTCGAAATTTCTTGTCTGTCAGTAAAAATTTAAACTCATTTCAGTGGTTGAATTCAGATAGCATGAAAGAATAAAAGATAATAAGTTTTGCGTAACTGGCATCTTTTTTCTCAGTCAGTTGGCCAATTTATGAATCTATCGAATTTCGAATATTTTTGTTTTATTAATAAATTTTATTTGGATGACTGTACATTTTTATGTAACCGATTTGTGTCCAAGCTACTTTCTTCACAAGATAAAATACATGTATAACAATTTAAACAACTCAAATTAATTAATTCCAAATGATCATTTCTAGTCTTTACCTTCATAACTTCTGATACTCATAAGACATATATACTGCTTTAGTCAACATTCTCTAATTTCTTATAGAATAGTTTCATCAAAGAATAAACGTTAAAGACGAAACAGAAGATTATTTGTTTATAATTCGTGTAAATTCATCAATGGTCCGTTGAAAATTAATCTGTTAATAATTCAGAGCTAATTTATATATTTGTTTATTGTCTTGCATTTTCACGCTTAATAACTAATAATTATCATTACTATTTATTGTTAAATTGTATTTTCTCTTTGCTTTACTTACATCTGTTAGTCACATTTTTAAAAAAATGATTCACCTGTCGACTAAGAACCAATTTTCACTGTTTTTTACCATAAAATAATGTGAACAATATTTGTATAGTGACTAACAGTATGAAGAAATTTATCTCGTCTTGCTTGTAAACTCATTAGCTTCATATTTATTGTTAGCCAGTGTTGATATCATTACCGGGATCTTAAACACTTTGAATTCTAGAGGATTATTTAGCAGAAAATATTTGATTTAGTTATGTATAAAATGTAAGATGAAATACAAACATTTGAAAAAAATAATTATCGTCGTATCTCTTTATAGACAGATCATTGCTTCTTGTTAACCTAACATTCTTTTATAAAGTTAGGCTAACGATTGTCTAATCTATACTACTATAGTGTAGAAGAACACGGGCGAGGACAACCGATTATATTTAGCAAAAAATTTAGAGTTACTTGGTAAAATAGAAAAATCATACTCCAATTCTTCATTTGCAAAATGTTTATTAATTTTCTCAGACTTTAATGTTCCTGCATTTCTATACCAATTAATTTCTGTTCCCATTCTTTTTCTCGATCTTCTCAACGTTCTGCTGCCACATATTCTATTCCTGACTAGCGTTATATACTATATATGTCAACATAAGTAGCGCACACCACATTATAACACAAAGTGAATTAAATTTTTCAAGTATGTGAGTAATTGAAAAATCATTAGATGCCAAAAATATGTAATATGTTCTTTATTCATAGTTTTAAATTTTCAATCTATTGTGAAACATCCAGTAGTTTATAAATATTGTATATGTCTTCTAGTTATATAATATACCCATGTGGGCCAGGGTATTTTTACATTGGTTTTCAGGAGAATCAGACACTATTCAGACCTTCACGTGACAACCCAAACACTACAGCTCAGTCCCGTTTAACAGAAGAGCCTAATATGTCTTTTAAGAATAGAAATTTTACGTATAAAATCGTAATTAATTATTTTCACTTCATTTCAACCAGATACTGTTAACTGACTATTATTATTATTATTATTATTATTATTATTACTAAATCATTACTTATTCGTAAACTGACCATTTGACCAAATATTCCAAGTTATGGTCTAATGAACATTTTTAAACCACACTGATTTACAGTTGTACTATTTTGGACTTGATCAATAACCCCATTTTATTATTATTTTTCTTAGACTTAAATAATTCCCTTTTATTAGGACCCAAGTTATATCCAGTAGATTAATTATCGCTTGGTATGATGGAAAGAAAAGTCAATTTTCGATTGAATTACTCATTATGAGTTTTATTCAATATTACATCCGTTTTGATTCAACTTTAGAATCATTCAGTGTAGTATTTGATTGTTTTTCCAGTAAGATATTTTCTTTTGTATAATGTACGATATTCTTGCATTCACTTGACATAAACTATGCTCAGTAAGTGATTTGTTATAACTGAGTATGTGATCTAATCCTAATTATTAATCAAAATGGGTGTACAATCGATATTTGAACCAGTGTATTTTAGACAATATTCGATTCGTCGTTGTCATAATGTTTGGGCTAATAAATCTTCAATTATAGCAGTCTTTGTGTTCTTACTTTCGCATCGTGGGAATCGCCGAGGTCTCTCGTTCCAAGTATGAATGATCAGCGCTTTTTTTTCCGACACAGCAATCGGCGACAGCCAGATATAACACCTTTTTTTAAATATGAAAATTTACTTTAAAAAAATTATGATAAACAAATCATGTAAATCAATGTACATTTGTATCTAACAGATTTTAGTTTAAATTATACTTCCATGAATTGAATCAGATTTTGGCGTAATGAAATGACCATTTGTGTTCAGTTTATAAATGATTTAATTTATAAAACAAATGTTATTGGTTATGAGTTATACATCTGTTTCTTATTGTCTATTATTTATTTATATTCAATGTAGTACATTAAATTCAGTGTTGAATTTTAAAATTTATCATTTTATATTCTAAAGTAAGATATATGATATCTCTAATATGCCAAAATAATTATGATCATAATGTACGATTCGATATTTTAACTATTGAACTAAAGATTATTAAGTCTTATGTCAATGATGCATGGAGGACAGCTGACAGATGCATTCCAAGTAAGGATCGGAGTCAGACAAGGCTGTTTACTCTCTCTCTTCCTCTTTCTTCTGGTGATCGACCGGATTATGAACACCTTGACATCTGAGGGAAGACACGGAATACAATGGACAGCTCTGAACCAAATAGACGATTTGGACTTCGCAGATGACCTAGCCCTCCTATCGCATACACACAAACAAGTGCAGATAAAGACAGCCAGTGTAGCAGCAGTCTCTGCATCAGTAGGCCTCAACATACACATACACAAGGGGAAAACCAAGGTCCTCAAATTCAAAGCGGAGAACACCGATCCAATCACACTCGTTGATGAAACTCTGGAAGATGTAGAATCTTTCACATACATGGGAAGCATCATCGATGAACAAGGAGGTTCAGATGCAGACGTAAAGGCGAGGATTGGCAAAGTAAGGGACGCATTCCTACAGTTGAAGAACATATGGAACTTAAAACAACTTTCAACCAATATCAAAGTGAGAATCTTCAATACGAACGTCAAGACAGTTCTACTGTATGGGGCTGAAACTTGGAGAACTACAACAACCATCATCAAGAAGGTACAAGTATTTATAAATAGTTTTCTACGCAAGATACTCAACATCCATTGGCCGGATGCCATCAGTAACAGCCTACTGTGGGAGAGAACAAACCAACTTTCATCTGAGAAGTAAATTGCAAAAAGATTTTTGAAGTGGGTAGGACATGCCTTGAGGAAATCATCATTTGCAACACGAAGCAAACACTTACTTGTAACTCTGAAAGGAAGCGGAAAAGAGGAAGGTCAAAGAACACATTACGTCGGGAAATAGAATCGAATATGAAAAAGATAAATAACAACTGGAAATTGCTGGAAAGGATTGCCTAGGACAGGGTTGGATGGAGAATGCTGGTGAATGGCCTATGCTCCTTCACGAGGAATAGCAGGAGTATATATATATATATCAATGGTGACACTGATTGATCTTCCTGATTATGTCTAGGATGTAGCTTCAATTCAATATTTTAGAGGTATTGTGGTGTATGCTACTTATGTTGACAGATATAAGTAGTATGTAGTACTAATAGGAAGTGGAACGCCTGTGAGAAGATTGAAACGAAGAGAAGAGACAGGAAACACTGAAAGTCATCAAACTTATAATGGTAATAAAGGAACGGTGAAGGTTGTATGAGATAACTGATGGAAGATGTGCAAATAATGTATGGTTTTCATATTTTATGAACACACACTATAATTTTTTATAAAAAAATAAATTGTTTTTCCTCACCTGATTACAATTAGTATGTCACAAATTTTGTATTAAATCTCATATAAATTGGTTATTCTAAGTAGCAACAGTCTAATGTTTACTTATTCACTAAGTAATGTTAGTCTGTAGGGAACCTTAACTCCAAAAAATGAATTTCATTAACGGATTTCAATTGAAATTCCTTTTAAATTATTATCATTTATTTATTTCAATCTATTTTCAGTTGATTACAATGAGTAAGTTAATAAACAAATTGTAAAGAACCACATCTTTACACCTGAAATATCTATTTGGTGAGAAGAACCAATCAAGTAAAGAGATTTCTTTTCAGAGATACTTCATTTGTTGGTTAAACAAGAAAGTACAAGATGTTTTGAAGTTTTATTTAATTCTATACTATACATTACTATAATTAAGTCATAGTAGCTAAAGATATTTGAGTTTAGTAAGATCATTATCAATAAACATCAATAGTTATATGTTACAAAGAAAATATTGGTATGTCAATTGGCTAAATAATTTACCTAAATGTTTCATCTTTGTTACGTTTGTCTTAAAAACAAAACACCGATGTTGTACAACAACAACAGTCGTTCACGTAAACTGTCATTTTAAATTTAAGTTAACTTTTTAATATTTTTCAACATTTTTTACATAATAAAGAAATTACAATTACATGTACAATTTACTAATTAATGGAAGTTATTAATTTTCACTTGTATATAAATATACTACTGAATAGCGATGTATGTATGAATATTGTGTTACACCAATATAAAATTAAAAATAAAGATAAATTATACATTTAAAATATTACGGTAATATCTAGGGATATGAATTAAAGTATCGACTATTTTAATTGTTTTGTTTCTTAGAAATTGTTACACGGATACAAATAAGTACGATAACACTAATTAATAAGTTAAAATCAGCTTTCATGAACAGATTAAATCAGATGATGAGCTATTAATTTTAAAACAACTTCAAAGAACTGTCTCCATATTGTGGTACTTTTTGATAAAGCATATTCGTTAAATAATAGATTGTTTATGTCTCATAAATAAGACGACGCATTCCGGTTGCTGATTCATTTTTCCGTGATTTACATTTCCAATGTGAGCTGCTAATATTTAGCACAACATATTTGTCAATTATTGCCAATGCAGAATAATTGACTTCCAGATTTTTATATGACTTCTAATTGAAAATTCTAAAAATCATCTCATGTTTAGTGGTAAGTGAGTAAACAACTATTATAAAAATATGTCAAATGAAATTTACGAAATTGCCCAAGTATCTCAACTTAATTGTTTGAATATTTTATGTTTGTTTTGTGATCCAATGTTTTTGGGTTAAATTTGAGTGTGGACTACTGACGTGGCTTATAGTAAGATAAAATATGTGCATAGCATTCATTGGTTTTCTATAGATCTTTGCTTGATGTCACTCCTTCAGGAAATTTAGCTATGAACTGATCTATTGAGACAAACATTCCATTCAAATGGAAGCAACAGTTTTGAGTCTCAAATATTACGTTAAATCTTCATTCGACGAACTAGTTTTCATTACTGTCAATAATGATGCAGATGATTTTATGTGTATGTGTTTGTTTTCTTGGTTGTTGGTGAAATTGAGTCATTGAGCAGTCACTATTAGCGTAAGTGCATTCTGCCCCAGCCGATTATGTGCTACAGATAATTAAATTTTTTAGCCTATGATTTCACTGCTAATCATAGCCCAAATTTTTTGTTTACGATCTGGTAAAACGTTTAAGTAATTCATCTACTCATTTAATAGTATTCCATTTAAAATGTTACCAACTGATATTCTTCTAACGATTCAGTCGTTATTATAATAAAAAGCTGGAAGAGGTCAGCGTCATACCTGACATTGATTTACTGGCGAAAGTAATTCTAGTTGTGTCGTTAATAATTTATTCATTCAGAATTGAATCCGAATATGTGGATAGTGTTATCAAATATTAGCAGTCCTTGTGTTACTCAACACTAATGTAATGTAAACTTTAGGCATCGAAAGGTTATTCATACTATGGTAAAGTAACTGAATTTCATACATTGTTCTATATATTTCTACTTTGTTTTCTGTGCGGACGTATATGTTTTTAGACTGTACTTTATTTGGGTTATCAAGCTTTTAAAATGATTTCACTGAAACTATTGTTCTTAATCGAAAATAAGCATCTTCGACAAAACTGATTGTTAGAAAGTTTTAACATTACAACTCTCTTAAGTATTCTTGAAGCAAGGACACGTTTTGGTGGCAACCACGTTCCACATCACGACCATGATGAGTGTATACAGGAGAAACGAAAACTAATATGCTCATTTTCATAAAATCAATGTAGTCCTTTTTGTCAGAGTGAAGCTTTTACCTCTAGGAACCTATGTAAAGAACTATTTTTTTACGATAATATGATGCACTGTCCTTGGTAACGTGAACGATTTTGTCGTAATAATACATGTTACTATAACCGTAAAGATCTGAGTAAAATTAATTTTTCTAATTTAAGATTTGTTAGTAACTAAGAAAAAAAAGATAGTTATAATGACTGAGATATAAAAACAAAACACTAACATTTAAGCCATGCATAAGTTCATTTATATTAATTAAAAACTTGAAATATTTTATATATGCGGAACAATTACGTAATGAGATCTATTTTTAAGACAATATTCCTTAGGTGATTGTATTCCAAATGCTTCATCTAGAATAGATATTGTCATTACGTCAATAATTATCTGATACATGCATTCTCTATACGGTGGTATTACTTCGATGAAAGTATTCTCACAAAACACGATTTGTATATTTTCGTATAGATTTTTGAAATTATAGGTAATATCACGAACTGGCTATGAACAGAGGAAACTATTGGATATCAGATAGCACTGGAAAGTGGTCTTACCACAGAATATGGTTGTGAATTAGTTCACACCCAGTACTTGGACAAGGATCGTGCTAAAAAAATTCAAACCTTGTGGCAAGCGCCTTGCGTTTAAATCAATTTAAATTCAGCGCTTGGTTGTCCAATGCTTCTAGGTTTTCGTTTGCTATGTAGCTAAATTCTGTCAGCAAAGTATGCCAATAAAATATCAGTTCATCAAAAAATGTCCCCTTATACAATTATAATGGAGATTCACCTTGTGGAATACTGTGTAAAACGTCGTAAACGGTAAAATTGTTCAAAAATATTTTTATTTGAATTCATTTTTTTGTCAATTAAAGAAAATAATTTTGAGTATTACAGTAGTCGGTGCCCGTTGGAATATTGAGTTTTAACGTTAATATATATCGTATCATATTTATTGAAAAGGCTTTATTAGACTGTGTATCTTTTTTTTGCTTACTTCAGCCTACTAATAACAGTTAACTGAAATGCTTAATATGATACAAACAATATGTTGAACAGTTACATTGATTTTTTTGTTGTTTTTTTAAGCCAACGGTAATTAACATACAATTGTGATTATTATCATCATTTATTGATTTTCTGTCTCTCAGACTGTTGTTATTTTATCGATATTTTTTCTTAGTATATCGGTGAATATTATAATTGCATTCAAATAGGCATTCATAATTACATCTCTTATATTTCTTTAAGTTGAACAAAAGTGATTTCCTAAAGCTTATTGAAGATAATTTTCAGTTTTCATCAGGATCGTTTATTTGGTTATGTTATGATGAAATAATCAACCGGTAAACTACCGAAATGTAGGCGGCTGATTAAATGTTGATAAACAAGTACTTGATGGCGTAACCTTGCTCTAAATGACAATGCCTAAAGTGATAACAAATGACCAACTTACTTAATATAATGAAAGGGAGAATAATTTGATTTTCATGGTGTTGTAAAAGTTAGCTAGTCATTATATAACACATAGTTATCAACGGCTCCACAGATATGTTATTAAGTAATCAATAAGACCTCTGTGTTGATGGCTTATTTAACCAATAGAGTTATTTATAAACAATTGAAGAACTATTTATAATATGGTTTACGCACACTGTTAGTTGATCATTTAAGCTGAGATCAACTCAATAAACAAACATCAAGTGCTCATTTATAGAGCATTGTTCTACCTGGAGTTTGTGCTGATGATAACGTTCAGAAGAAAGATGAAAGCTCCACGACTAAACCATCCAGCTCAGTAAACAAAACTCCACCAAGTCGGTCAGTGTTTATTGCTAACTAAATCACAGCAAGAATTTTCATTTATTTTAACGATGAAGTAGGTTGTGAAACTTATGTGTTTTAGCATAAGTAAGCGAATCGTATTCAGTTTCTATCTTCGAAACTTGCAGTTTTGAAAGAATCGAAAACCTTACATCAGTAATTAGACTCATGAGCAATCAAATGAACCCAAGCTTCTGTTTAGTATGTGCTGAAACTAAAGGTGATACTCGGTTTCCGCTCTCATCATAGCATTAAGTTATTTCAAAAAATAATGAGCAATGTTCAGCCTGATACCGATGTATAACACCAGCTATGGTTTCACCAACTACATAACAAGAAGTTAACAAGGTGAAGTATTAATTGTGTTAGGAAAACGAAGAAAGAAATTTTAATTAAATGATGGGCGAAATGCTGTTGATCAGTCGAAATTCCTTTAAACATATGATAAATAGAACTTTATTTTTAAACAAATGCAACTTAATTGTTGCATTATATTTGTTTCAATGTGCTAATTTACATTAAACAGTGCAGTATTGACTAGTCTGAAAACATTTTTGACACAGTATAAATTGGGAAAGTTTCGGTTGCATAATAATTAACATTTTTACGTCGATGAGACAAACAGAATTATATTGCTCAACATGATATTGTTTTTAATAAATAATATGCACAACATATCTTTCATAGAAAATAAATTATTATACAATGTAAAAGCTTACCAAAATCATCTATACAAAATGAATCTTGTAATAATGGTCGACCGCATGATCTACATTTTGGTTTATAATTCCATGGTAATTGCAAATTGTTATCATCATAAGGATGATTCGGCTCTTCTCGTGGGTATCGTCTATATCGTAAACTGTACCACGAAGGTAAATTATGAAATGCGTTCAGTCCTTCGTGTGGATATAAAATATTAGGTTGATTGTATTCATCGTTTGGACGTTTTCGATTCCCTTGATAATCAAGATATGTTTGAGAATAAATATTTGGTAGTTGTGGTTGATCTTGTAATTCTTTTCGTCGAACAGAATTCTTTATGACTTCAGAACTCATATTAATCGATGATACATTTCCTGAATAAATAAATCTATTAGAAGTGATTGTAGTTGTTAATGCAGATGGTGTTGTAATTTGACGAGCAGATGAAGCACGTTCAATCCAATGACGATTTGAAGGACGTTTAATTTGAACAGCAGTATGGACCTTGATTTCTTCCTTTGTTTGTTCAAATATAAAGTAACTGTTAACAAGATAATGAAGAGAAGATAATAAGAAGGCAACGCTTCCATAACTAAGTAAAGTTTTCGTCTAAATATCAATGTTTTTTTCTATACTATATAAATTTTCAGATAAGGTTTTGTGTTTGTTATATGTATATTTATAAAAAGTCCAAGGGTATTTTTATTGAAAATCACCATTTAAATAAATCGTTAAATAATGACTGTGTTCAATTGTGATTTCAATCTATATTTCATAATTTTCAGTCACATTCAAATGTGTAAAAGCTAGAAGGTTAGTTTGCATATAACCACAAATTGTTGAAATACATTTTCTTTTTCTAAATTCAACCAAAATTTCTTCTTCACAAACGAGTTGGATTTTTTTTTTGTTTGTTTTAATATTCAGCATCACTTATTCATCAGTTGAATTAAAGTTCATATAATATTCTTCCCGAAGAAAATATTTTAACCAATCAAAACTAGCTATTTTCTAATATCGTTTATACTTTGAAAGGTGATTGGTTAATTTATTTGTTTGTTTTTTTTATTCCTCATTTCATTATCTCGAGTAATAATAGTCAAGACACGTGCTTTATCCCATTTTAGATGAATATTCGAATATTGTGTACTTCTTATTTTTAATGACATCGTAAACAAAACTATGAACACAATACTGACCACTTAGAAAGTGTGTTATAGAGTTGAAATAACTTTTCTACTTGTTATCTTATACTATTTGAACTTGTGTTCATTTAATTTCTTCTTTTTTAAAAATTACTCTCTAATGAAGTGACTTGAAATAATAAAACGTTGGAAGTTCCAATTTTTATTCAATGAGATATTACAAATGTATCACTATTTTACTATGATCAGTCAAACTGGTGATAATTAATAAAATATTTTAAATAAAATGATTATTTTATCCACAATAAGTTGTTATGAGCACTCAGTAGATAAGTGGATAACGTAATGGAGTTTGAAGCGAACGGTGCCGGGTTCGAGTCCTGGAGTGAACATCAACTCTGTGATACAGGTATTTTCAGCTGACGAAACGCGCATCCTTAATTCCATTACCAGCCACTATCCATCTTCGCTTATAAAGACTGTGATTTAAGGCAATATCGATGCACATAGACCAATAAGAGATTGATCAATTGCAGTCCTAAACATCAATGAGAAGATTCAAGTAAACAATACCAAGTGAATTTGCCTTAAATAGTTATTCATCCAAAACATTTTAAACAAAAATACGTAGTTTTTTTATATTTTCTTCGGATATTTTAACATTAATATAGTATGAACTATTGGTGACCAACAGTCATGAATCCTATATTTCTATATCGAAGTATTATCTTCGACATTACTTGAAATATATCTCATCTAATGCAATTTTGGTAGAAACGCATTATCATATGATAGTTTTTTATGTACAGAAAAATTTGATTTTTTAGATAGATTTGAAAGATACTTAAAAGTCAGAACCCATTATTAAAATGTACATTTTGCAAACGAAGAATATAATCATGTATTTACAACTAATTATTTCTATGGAAAATTAATGTTCTATTCAGTATCAGCTTTGGGTTACTTGATAAAATACTTAATATCAAATGATTTCCACAAGAGGGTACTTTAATCTATTTGTATGCAAGTAAAAGCCCACATTTTCAAATGAAAACAATTTTATACTTCAAAATAAGCAAAAGTCCTTATTCCTATATGCTTGTCGTTTTGAAAACAACTTACTTATATCCCTAACAACAGTTGTGTTCTTGTGATAATCACAAGATGAATCAATATGAACGATAAAATACCTATGGCTTAGGATCAAACCTATGTTGCATAATAATATATTACAGTTTGAAATTGTAAAACCAGCGAACTGGTGCATATTTAAGTACCAGTATAAAGTATTATAAAAACCAACAAAACTGAATTACACAATAGATTTTCTTGAAACGGAAATAACATTTCGAGGTTCACATTACTGCCGGACTTCGGTTGAACAATCACCGGAAACCGTAAAGCATTGAACAAGTAGTTTACAAAAGTATCAGATGCCTTAGCATTTCACATCTAGAAACTTCGAAAGAATCAGAACTAGGATATTCATACCTCATGGTGAATGTTTAACCATCAGATAACTGAGCCGATACTGAGTGGTTTATGGTTCTTATTTCAGACGATTAGCAATATTGCACAACCATCTTCTATTAGCATTAAAACCATTTGTCTCATACCCACAAAATATAGTTTGCCGAAACCAAGTATTTATCAAGAATTGTCTAACGACAAATACCACAGTGACTGAAACAGTGAACATTAAATTTAGTTGATTAGAGTAAAGAGATAGAGAGAGCCTTTAAGCAGAACATAACAGCATTCCAGTCAATAAAGGGATTATTTGTTTTCGTGTATTTACAACGTTTTACTACATTTCAATCTTTTATAAATCAGTGAAAGTTTTATGGTTCCCGACCGTTACTGTTACCTTGACGTGAAAGTCGGGCTTGCCTATCGTGATGAAATTATCAAACTATACTGGCTAGAACAACTATTCCTCAAGGTCCTACCATTCCACACAGGTTGATTAAAGAACGGTAAGATTAAAAGCAGCAAACCCAAGGTCCGACGGCGAAGCCCTACTGCTAACTGTACAGAGGTGTGACGGCAGTAGTGCGTTTCTTCCAGACAACCAGCATAACAGCGATGCTGCCTTCCCACAAGGAGGGTTGTGGTCAGAAAACGTCAACTCTAAAAATACAAATCTCGCCTTATCCTACGGTTTTCCGTCTTTGGCGGTAAAGTTCCAATAAATACGGGCTAACACGAAAATTACTCACAAAAAGGTCGTGTGTTATTGACCCCAAGCAGTTGTACCTTGGGCACTGCGATCACGCTCTCAGATCCCTAAGGTTACCCCTAATCCAACTTCCTTTACAGGTACCTCCAGAAGAACCCTTCCACGGTGTGGACAACTGAGAAGTGATAGCTTCCCTCATACCTCTTCCTCTGTAGTTCTATGGTTATCAGTCTTGCTGTAAAAATACTAGGTTCAAATCTTTTAGTCAAAGTACAATGTTTCCTTTTCCCATCTTCAGTCATATAACACCATTGCATCTCCCAGAAACTCCAACAAATCATGAAAAAACTGAATTTAAGTTCTCTCACTTTTGTGGTGCTTCTAGGGGTTGCGCTTGAGCATGATCTAAACCGATTTCCAAATAGATAACCCCTTAGAAATTGTCAAGACCGATAAATAGTTCTGTGAAAGAAACTGTGAAATTTAAAACTGAAAATATTTTATGAATCAACTAAGATTTATGCGACATTTATTTTATTTCATTCCACATTCCTTGAACCACTTCATATTTGTGATAAGAATGATGATGTACCAGTAAGAAGAATATTTTAAACCAAATGATACTAAAGAAATAAAACGAAATTCAATCTTTAATTAAAAAACCCTCTAATTTTCTTGTCTAAGTAGTGGTGTATCACTTTATCTTCACTACTAATCACCCACCACCAATGCTTATTCAGACAAGATCCAATTCTTTTATACATTTTATTACTTCCAGTCAAGAGAATATTCATTAGATGATGAAACTGAGCAAAAAAGAAAACACAAAAAAATGTTAGACTGTTGAAAATAGTTTTTTGATTAGAGAAACATAAAATAACTGAAAAAAACTCTCTGTATGTGTGCATGTGTGCGTGTGTGCGTGTATATGTATGTGAGTGTAAAAAATGCCGTTTAATAATGAGATTTTTTTTCAACTGTTCAGGAAGAAACTAGGTAAAATTTAAAAATTTATACCAAACTAAGTATTAACACGTAACCAAAAAAAAGTATCCAATGGAATTGTTATTTCCCACTTAAAACTTCAATTTAGACAAGTTTGTATTTATTTTTAATTTAAAAAAAAAACAAAAAATTCTAGTAAATCATAATGCTTGTTTTTTTCTCTTGTTTTATTTCATTCAAAATTATGTATCTGAAATGAATAAGATTTTATCGTTACTATAGATACTATATGTCCTCAATTCCTAATTAGATCAACTAGATTTTGTTTCTCAAAAAAAAAGAAACAACGTTGGATAATGTTTCATTTTAACAAGAAAGAAGAAGAAACCAACACATATGTAAAATATATATTAAAGCAATGTGTATAAGCATATAAACATCATTTAGTTTCAGAATTATGTCTAATAAATTACTAATATTATTATCAGTAGTTGTAGATAATTTTCACATTTTTACAGGTAGTCCATTTTAATTATTCATTAATGAAATATTTTCAAAAAGGTGCAGTGTTATTTTTTTTACTTTTAAAATAAAAGGGTGGCATAGATACTACTGTACAGTGTATAAAGTATGGTGTAGACTCCCCTCTCCCTCTCCCTCTCTCTCTCTATGTATATATATATATATAAGAAAAGTTGCAAAAGATTGGAAAAAGAAGAAAGAAAGAAAAACAGTCAAGTTTGAAATATGAACACCAAGAACTAGAAATTCATATAAACATTCATTAAAGAAATTGTTTAAAGTTTTCTTGAACAAAAAGAATGTAAATGATCATTTTAATTATGGTTTATTAGTTTATTAAATATTACAGTCATTAATATATTTAAATTATTATTTTGATAATGATTAACATTAATGTATCGGTTTTAATGGAAGGTAATATTATAAAAAAAATATTCAAAGTTTACTTATTAAGCTAAGAAATGATTTGAAATGATCATTATTATCAATTATTATTATTATTATTACTATTATTATTATTGTTATTATGATCAAAGCTTATGACATTTCATTTGGTTTACAATAAAAGAATTCCTTTTTATGCTTACATTGTATGTTATGTATAACTGTCTTTAAGTGTACTGAATATCCTGGTAGCAAAAATGAAATTCACTTATAATAACACTAAATCACGAAGGTAATTTCATAAACACAATCATTCAGGATTTAACTATATGAATCAAAAAAGATTATTCATTAAAACTATATCGGAAAAATTAATAAAAAAATACTTATTTTTATTTTAAGCGACGTTGAAGAACATCTTTTTGTTGTATATTAACATAATTGTTTGGCACTATTTTTTTTCAATTATTAGTTTAACGATATCAATTCAACTTATCATGCTTGAAGATCATGTTAAGAATTGTTATTGTAAACAATCAGAAGTTAGAATTGAAATAAGATTTATCAAGGACTTGATTCATTTATAAATATATGCGGTACAAAACTTTAGGAGTAAATGTCAAGTATCTTTATAATGAATGTATCAAATAGGTGAAATAGCACTCTGATGTATAATCTTACATTTAACGCTTTCTTGAACCTATAAAATTATCCAATATATGATTGAAATACAAATGTTTCTACCATAAGAGGTGTACAGTAAGCACATTGAGGTATACGTAATGTGAATCAACTTATAATCTTATCACCAATCATTTTGTTTTCTCAAGAATGTAAAATATCAAATCAATTCAATAAAGGAATTTTTCTTTCAAATGAATACATTTATTGAAGTTATTTACAATAATTTCAAATATACGCAAAAGACTCTATAATTACATGAAGACCAATGAAAAATAGTGCTATGAAAACAGTTTAAAAAACAATACATAGTATCAAAAAGTACTTCAGGAGACAATAATTTCCACAATAAATTCGTTTGATTTTATAGTTATTAACCCATAATTATTAAGCTACATACACAAGTTGAATGAGATAATGTTGAATGTAAGAATAATCCAGTCAAAACACAAACTGTATCATTTGTGAACTTGAAAGATTAGATAAAAAGACTGAAAAATTATTAACATTAGTAACTCTTCAAGAGTAGCTTAATTGAATTACACAGACAAAATCTCACCATTTGCAACGCATCTTTAATTTGCAGAACAATTAACGGTTTTCAGTTTATAGTTGTGAAGATTATTGAATTTATTTGGAATCCTGAACTGATCAGTGTTAGACTAAATTGAAAACCTGTAATCACTGAAGACATTTACCCACTGAACACAATGGAAGATGATAGCGCGATATAGTGGATTGTTTGAAGATAGATATTAACACCGTTTGATGCCGACTCAGTGGTCTGGGGGTTGAACGTTCGCGCGAAATCGAAGGTCTTCGATTTCTACACGCACTATTGAGGAGACCTATACCATAACAAAACGGCCGTTTACCACTTTCAGGCTTTCAGTGGTGTTCTAACATATATTGATTCAGTAAAATTAACAATTTGGTTGAAGGCAGATAAAACATGACAAAATTAAATATTCTTAAAACAAGTCAGTTAAGTTGATGTATAGGAAGAATAAACTGTAGATAGTAAGTTTATTTCCCGCTCAAGTTAAATTATATGAAACCAAACAATCACTCAGTTATCATCTAGAATATTCATCGTAAAGTTTGTAATTTTATTAATACTAATGCAACCTCATTTAGCAACAGATTACGTTTATAGCTTAAGTACTTCAAAATGTCAGTTTAAGATAAATGCAAAGAGTTTTAAGCTTAAAGTTCAAAGTTTTGCATTAAAAAATCCCCACATCATTGCACGTTAGTTGACATTCTGTATTTACCTGAAGATTTCATAATACTGTATGTATGAATTCATGCATTTTCTGGGAATAAAAACAAACATTTTAGTTTGTTTTAATATTTCACCCAAATGGTTTCTCATAATCAAAACATAAAATCCATTTGAAATTAAAGGTGAATAATCATTGTCTTTGAAAACCGATTACATAAATTTAGGATCTTTTCAAAAATACATTAAATATTTACTATAATATTATTGTTCTGATTGTTAAATAATATTTCAGTTAGCTGGACTTGGAAACCTACGTGATTTATGACATATACTACTAGACTTCAAGTGTACAGAGAATCATACATAAATCATACATAGTAGAAGTCTTAAACTCTGGTCACTTAACAAGAATTAGTATAATCATCTCTCGGTACCTAAAATGCTTACACTTTCATTTTTAGTACCATTACGTTACCACCGTCGAATTTGTTAATGAAGAGTAGATTAATATTTGCTCAGATATGGTTAAACCCTAGAAAGGCATAATGTGTACTGATTCAAAATCACTCATCTAACCTATTTTTAAAGAAGAAGTTATGTAAAATGATAGTATTTTTGGTGAAGTAACGAGTTTGCATGTTTACGATTTCCATAATACTCAACAAATATTCAACTGAAAAACAGAACTATTTGATGAATATACTTTAGTAAAAGTTCAGTGTTTACCAAAAGATGAATGACTATCAAAAAGGTTGCTGTAAAGTGTAAACGGTATGAGAACATTAGCATAAAGAAAAAAATCATTACAACTGAACCAAGTTCTCGCATAATTAAAAGATATCGTTTGACATTACTCTAGATTGTATAACTCAAACACTATGGTCAAATATTTTGCAATTTTTCGGGGTTTTTTTAAACTTGATATTTCACTACAATGACTGTTCATTTCAGAGAATATGAGATTGTGCAATAACTGTAATCACATAAGCTTAACTCAATCTTATAGAAAACACTGAACAAATATGTAAACATTCAAAATAATAGAAAGTGTTTTCTATAATTTAGCTTAGATATCAAGTTATATCTACTAGGTTTGTTTCAATCAAAGCCTTTTGTCCAATAATTATTCGAGCAAATTACTAAACAAAGATTTTTGACCATACTTGAGGATATTTCTTCCTCATGTTATCACTTACTAAATCAGCCTGAAAAATTCATTAAAATCATTCATCAGTAGAGAATATATTTAATCTATGCTTAACTTAGCGAACAGAACATACATACTTTTCTAGAATTCGTTACAATTTCTATCCATCATTTTCTCAATCTTAGTCAATGTAAACGAGCTTAGATAAGTTCTCAATTGGTTACCCATTATATTATTTAAAATACTTATGGTTGATTAAATTATTTTAAATATACACCAAGTTGAAATAAATATTTTTTTTTTAAAAAACATAGCAAAGAACAAAAATCGACCTTGATATTAGTTTCTTTGACGTTTATTTATTTGTATACTTTGTTGATGTACGCTAACATACTTGAAACGTTTTTTTCTTCAATTATTGTTTATTCACTATCAACCTATTCACTTTCAAATAAATTATATTCATGATTATTTAAACTTACATTTTCTTGATTGACTAACGAATGAATAAACTAATACTGTTGGCTTTTCTTTTTCTCCACAATGAATACATTGGAATGAATACCAGATAAAAGAAAAGAAGATTCCACAGAAATAAGTAACATATAAACAATTCATATTTAATTTTTGATGAGTTGTAACTTATGTCCAATAAATGTTAATCATTTTACAATATACATTGTAAACAACATAATTCAGTAAAGAAAAAGAAAATCTCTTTTTGCTGATTCATCATTTTATTTTGTATTGACAAACAAAACAATCTTTTATTATTTGTTAAAAATTCTTATTTGTTCAAATAATTCTCACAGGAAATTTTCACTGAATTTATATTCTCAGAAGGAGTTTTGTGAAGATTTTAATAATTACAATAGTTGAAATCATGAGTCAATTGAAGCTAGATCACCATAGAAAACTTGGAAGTACTGGACAGCCGTTTCGTTCTAGTATGGGACTCTTCAGTAGTGCGCATCCACCATAACACCTCCTCGCGAGATCCGAATCCAGGACCTATCAATCTTGCGCGCAAACGCTTAATTATTAGACCACTGAGCCGGCTGGCATCCAACGGTGTTAATGTCTAACTCCCAGGTTTTCCATTGTGGTCTAGCTTCAATTGACCCATGATTTTAACTACTGAATTTATATTCACTAAATTGAGTTATATGAATTTATTGATTATTATTATTAATACTACAGGTTTTCAATATATAAGCATGATTATTGTATTATTATATAAAATAAAATATTATTATTACCTAGTGGCTTTATTCAATATTATGTTTTTGGTATAATATATAATTCTCAGCGCAGAGTATTTCACCAAGTTTCATTTTCTTATTTCTTGATCGATCCTGACGATAAATATTGGGTGATCGCCGGTTAACTGTTAGTAGTTCGGAAATCGACATTTGAATAATATACATTTATTTCGATGTATATTCCCAGTAACCATGATATCTTTGATTGGGCCATTTTGTAACTTGTACAGTGAAATACCGTAAACTTGTCACAAATAGGTCATGCAACTAATGGGGATAATGATGTGTTAAAACAAACATGAAAACAGATAACTTGTTGAAATATCCAGGTGACAGGAACAGGTAGCCCAGATATTCAAACAGGCCACCTGGAATATTTCAGTAAAGTGTTATATTTCTTAGTCTAGGTTATATAGATGGTACTTGAAAACCAATTTTCAATGCTTTTATTAAAAAAAGTGTTCGAGTTTTAACGTTTTGGTTGAAAATACTAGTATAATATTATTCATGTAATCAGCTGACAGAAATACAGTTGACATAATGCAACATAAATAAAAATGAATCGGCAATCGGTTGACGATTTCAATGAAATTTAGTAATATCTATAACCCCTTGCTGGCAATTACCATAGGCTAACTAGTGATTAGCTTCGAGTGAAAAATTTTGAAATTCTAGTGAAAAGCTGTGACCAGTGGAGCTAATCCGTGTCGGATTTGAGGTGGTGACCCACTAAAGACAACCGATGACGGTCACGCAATGTTGTAGATTGTTGAGGTTAAAAATTAATACCATTGGGTCCCGGCTTGCGGGGTGATGGATGCGCACTGTTGAGGAGTTCCATGCTAAGGTGAAACTGCCGTCTAGTGCTTCTAGGTTCTTAATGGTTATCTAACTTGGATCGGTTCGTGATTTCAATAGGATATGAATCTGTTCACTATGCTGTAATATTTGATACTACACGCTATATATACACACATATAATATTTTCTAATTGGGTACAAAAATAAACACAATGCAATAAAACAGTCTAAAATATAGTCTTGAAATTTATGACTTCTGTCAAAACAAATTGTTCACATATCTCTACTCGCAATGAGATTGATATGCTCTAATAAGAGATATCATTTCAGCTGACGCCGTAAGTATGTCCTACTAAAAAGTGTTAGCCATGTCATAATTCAAAGTAAAAGTAGTCTACAAAGTCCATTCATATATGTAGATCAAGATGAAATTTTTTGCTAATATCATGGTACTACAACTGCTATCGATGTAAAACTATAGCCATCAAAAACTTGACAATATCGTCCAAGTTACTAATCATCGCCGGTATAATATGAATAAATAAACCCAATAAATGGTTTAATAATAATCCTTTTTCATATCAGAAGAAATATACTAAAAAATCGTCAACAGACGATAGAAGACATATGTTGAACATAAGGAATACGTCTGTATAATTAGTAGGGACTAGTGTTTCAGGATGTGTAGAGAAACCTCAGTAGTTATTGAAGAAATCAGCTTCCCAAGCAAATTAAAAAGTTAACTTTTATTTATTTCAAGTAATAATCCAAGGTAAATGTATTGATTAGAAGTAATATTTTTAAAAGTTGATCATAATGATATAAAACAAGGTCATAAAACCATATTGACCTTACTGTTTAGTTGCTAATGCTATATTTTACTCGATAATTTATACAGTTTATTTATTACACAAATGTGATGTGAAACGTGATATTTTCTATATTCTGTAATGGTATTTTAAACAATTTCTTTATTTGCTTGTTGAAAATGTTGTTAAACTAAGTAGTGACTCATATATATATATATATATATAATATATATATATATATATATATATATATATATATATATTGGAGTAAGAATTTCCCCATAGTTATTCTCCTTTACAAGAAAAAAACATTCTGTTTGCTGATTAAGCATATAAATAAAGTGCTGTCCAATTAAGCATAACAAAATTGATTGTTATTTGTACGATGTAAATAACTTGTCAACTATTACGTCATATCCAAAGGAAATACTGTCAAGATCTTCATCTGTTTCCAATTATTTAAAATAGAAAATCAATAGTTACTTCAAATAGGTTTATTCATTTTTGAATTCTTGATTCATAATATAATATATTCACTTAGTAACATTTACAAAGTTGACAGAACAAAAGAACATTTATCTGAGTACAATTAAGACATAATGTGGTTGTGAGTGTTTTGTAATTTACTTATTTCTTTAAATAAAAGAAATATTGTTCTAGTTGGTCAGTAAAATTAAGTTTAACTATACAAGTTATTTCTTTATGTTGATATATTGCATGGTAGCTTCATCAGATCCTATTCTTATTGTTATTTTATATACTGTAGACTTTTAATCTACTTATTCACTATCCAGGATTTTATTTACAAACATTAATAGAAAAGTTAAGATGATTTACTTTAAATCCATTTGTTTTAATAAACAGTTGTCATATGTCATTTAGATTGTAAAGTATTCGATACTAGTTATATTAGTTGAACATCACTATAATTGTCAACAATATTCACTCACATACAGGAAAGTTGAGGGTCCGAATTGAAGTTTTAGAAACTATCAGGCTTTGCATTTGTTAAGTAACTGGAGTGATTGTCATCAGAACAAAAAGTATAAGAATGTGTATCCAAACAATGTATGTCCAAACTCATTTGCAACTAAGATTGTCCGTAAATCAAAACATTATAATCTTGTATTGCAAGGTGGCCTGAAAGTACCGATGTTATCATCTTCTTTCCGCTTCAATTTTCATTGTTTCAGTTTATTAGATTTAGCCTATTATATTAATAATCTTTTACCGCTAGTCGCTTGTTTTTAACCTGACTGATTTGAATTCATAAAGTAGATTGGTTTTGAACGAACATTTGCGATATCACGTACATCTCACAATTTTTCTACTAGTTATCATTCTTAGTTTATCTTTATATATTTATATAGTATATAGTTGTAAAGAATATTTAAATGTAGACGTTTTCCCATCTAGATTATATTTGACCACTGACATGTATTTTATTCTAAATAATATTCCAACTAAGAAACTAAAGAGATAATTGATCTTTTGGCATGTTAGTCCTTAGGATTCGGGATTTATATGTGATAGCTCAATAATTAAAGTACTCCGATTCCAATCATTGACTTGTGGATTCAAACGTTAGTTAATCCCATTTAGGAAACCAAGTAACATCATCCGTATTAATACAAAAATCTGCCTTTGATCGAACACACTGGTCTGTACCTTGATTTTCTGCACTAAACCTAATTTTCATAATAATTGTAGTCGGTACTTTGTAGCTTTATCATCAACTGCTTTTTGTGATTATACAAGAATTGTAGAATTATAAACCTAGTAATCAGTCGGTCATTATTACCCTCATTTGTAATAATACAGTTGTCAGATTACTTATTCAATAGACATAAATTATGAGATGAAATAACAAATATTAAGTAGTTTCCAACTAATTGTTATTATTATGATTGTAAGCGAACTAGTAATGATTTTTTGAACATGAAAAAAGCAAATATCCGTTAGAATTCTACCCATCAAAAGTATGATTTTCTCACATTATACGATGTAATATAGAGCACATGCTGTTATATGACCCCAGAATTACAAACATTATCATGTTATTTTTCATTGTCTATACATTTACGTACATAGTCCAGCTGAAAACTACGTGTACTTCACATTTCTTATCATTGATACAAAAGAATTTAGCAACCTATCATTAGGAAAAGTACAATGACCTGTCATAGTGTTAACTTCATTGTCCACCCGTTAATATTGATTTATTTATTTACTTTCCTTTTACAACTAGTAAAGGTCATTACCTGAAAATATCTCATTATTCTAAATTATTTGCGGTTCAATACATTCTAGAGTATGAAGTAAATACATCCTTACAAAAATAGAAATAAAATAGTACTCGAAGTATAGGGAACCAAAATGAGAAGTATATTCTAGTAATCGTACACTGATCCTGTGAATTACCTAAGTTAGATTGCATTATGGCAGTAAAAGTATTAAGAAGTGATAGACAATAGGGAAGAGATTATTATATGGAATGGACAAAATTATTTTGTGTAATAAATTTAACTAAGAATGGATGCATTTTGTAAATTATATTGCAATCCAAATTAGTCAAATATTCATAGGGTGATTTAAGGTATTTTTATATTGCCCATTTAATAAATGAATAGGTATTTATTCGAATGTATACTAGCTCTAATTACGAATAGGGTAGGATAATTTTTTTAAATGTTTGTTAAACATAATGAAACATGAATGTTCATATTTGACGTATATTCAAATCACTGAACTTGTTAGGAATCAGTTGAATTTAGAAGCATCAAATGTTCTTGTCGATAAAGCTAATATATCTTTCAACGTATTTAAGAGAATATTTAGTGTGACCATAACTTATGGACAACCCTTGAATAACGTTAAAATGACCTTGGAATATTCACCTACTTATTAAGGTCAAATGTGATTTATATAATAGTGTGAAGAATTAGATTTTACAGTTGAACCTTAGGGTTAAGAATTAGATTTAATGTTTTCATCACGAACTAATATTGACTATAATGCCAAAACAGTATCTAATCAAATGAATAAATGAATTTCGCATCAAAATTCAAGATATACTATCTGATTGATTTGTTCATAGATTATATAGTCTCTCTAAACGTTTTTCTCAAATCCCGTCTTAAAAGATTCTAGGTTCATTGTGTCTTTCTTTATTTTATAGCTTTCATTATGATACATTCTTTTTTTCGAAAACAAAAAGCTAGAATAACATATAATGTGCAAAGAAATACCTTCATAGGATTTAAGTCTTTCACATATACATTGATTTGAATATATAAGTAAAATGTATAACAAATGTAATTTTGTTTAACATGCATAAAGTTATTTATTTCATAAGTAATATATATATATATATATTACTTATATATAAATAATTACTTTCAACATTCACTTTAGCAAGAATGAAACTATGACGCAATCGCACACAAGAAACATGAGTAAGTTGTTATGGTTACGGTAGACAAAATGAAAAAAAAATAAATATGGAGCAACAAAAGTATTCCTAAATTAATCATAATAATGGTAATAATAATAATAATTGAAGAAAAGAGTATTAAAGAAAAAAGCATAATTCCTTAGATGTCTGCAAAAGTGATAATCATTCAAAAATTTCATTAAATCATGTAGAAACAAAAAAGAATTTTTTTTAATTTCAAAAAATTTTCTGTACTAATAATCATTAGTCAAGAATAAGGAAATTTCACTAAAATGAACAATGAAAATTTTTTTCCTTGTGATTTACATTATTATTATTATTATTATTATTATTATTATTATTATAGTAGTAGTAGTAGTAGTAGTAGTAGTAGTAGCAAAAAGGAATAAAACTTTTTTTCTACTTTGGTAATGTAACTAGTTCTGATAATGTAGATTACATTTACTATGTATACAGTTGTTACTTGTTTAGGTTATTCATTATTATTTTTTCTTTATAATGTAAGCTATTTCTTAAAATATCATACATTTGCATAGATAGGTAGTTGAAATGTGAGTTGTTTATTCTCTTTTTTTGATAAAAAGTAATAACCCAAGTATAGATTACATTAGAACGATAGAAACGAGCTTACAGATTAGAAATTAGGTTTATTTTAAGTGTAGCACATATGAATTGATTAGATTAATATGTATATAGAATAACTGACAAGCTTATTTAATGTTTCATAATTGTTCTTTACCATTTTATTGCACATCATTCGTTTGTCTTTCATGTTATATGAGACTGTTACCAATGTTGAGCTATATGTTTATGCTTGTTATCTTTTTTTTTCTGAAACTAATTAACTTATCTTTATAAATAGGATATCATTACGTATGTATGTGTGTTTTTTTCTTTCATTTCTTTCATCAAAGATTCACGTGGTATATTACAGTTAAGTTCAAAATTACCACAGTTCATTATCAATGCTTTCATAAGATATTTACAAATTCAGTAAAATTCTTGGTAAAAGAATACTATTCTGATAGGTTTATTTGAATATATTTTTGGAAAGTTGTGCAACGTCTTTTAAATTAATTAGTCAAACACTTTAAACTGTAAGTTTTGTAGGATGTTTGTAGTTTGATCTTTACAATATAATCAGGAACAAAATATGATTAACGAAATAGATCCAGCATGGTAACTGTTAAAACAGAATTATATGCAAAACCAGTATCAAATGCCTCGGTACAGCCGAGAGCGGGGTGGATCCGCCCTCCCTCTCGAAATACTCTCACATGGCTACGCGTATACAGCCTCTGCCAGGTAATTCCTACTCACTGCCTTCTCGTGGCGGGGGTGTTGTTTACGAAAATGAGAGGACGAAAAGCGAATGTCCGGCGCTTTAACCGGATCCCAAACCAATGGTGCACATGGGCACCAGTATCCTGCGGGAACGAATGGCGTATGAACCAATTTTCGGTCACCGGCTACCATGAGAATGCATTTCCTTACGATGCTCCACTGCCTTGTGGGTTAGACCTTTAGGTCAAAGGCTCGGGGTGTGGCCCCTAAGAAAACCACCTGCTTCGGTTTGGGCACCCGGGCAGTATCACAGCCCACACGCAAATGATGAACTCTCTATATCTATGGAAACTACATCTCTAGCTCCGAATAACAATCAAATGATTCAAAATATTATCATTACTATTATTATTATTTACTACATTATTATTCACCCTCTTTTATTCCTACTCCGTCTATACTTATTTTTTCGGTTTATACAGTAGCTCGTCTTTGGTGGAAATTCGACTCTATCTAAACGTTCTCGAGTCACTGTCCGGTTGAAAATTGTATGTTACCACCGAATATGAGTGCTGAAGCAGTTTTTCTGAAACCACGTGCACCATTCAAACTGGCTGCCTTCAACGTTCGCACACTTATGCAGGTCGGACAACAGATAGGGCTGGCTATGTCTTTGGAAAGTCTTAATATCGATGTTGTTGTCTATCCGAGACCCGTATTCAAGACTCTGGCGAAGTACTACAAATTCGATCTCCATCTGTCGCTTCGAAAAGCTTGTTTTACGTGCGCTTATCCGGGGACCCTGTGGCATCTTCGTCTGGTCTTGCTGGCGTTGGTGTCGCACTAAGCGCTAGAGCTGAGGCAGCACTAGTCGATTGGATCCCCATTAACAGTCGGTTATGTGCTGTTAGATTAGAAAGTTCCATCAAAGTGAGAAGAAATCGGCGTGAGAAACGATGTCTTTTCGTCATCTCCGCCTATGCCCCGACAGATTGCAGCCCGGATGCAATCAAGGATGAGTTTTACCACCAGTTATCTGTTCTTCTCCAGAAAGTGCGTTCGACAGATATTGTAGTACTAGCCGGAGACTTGAATGCTCAGGTCGGGCGTCTAGGCACAGAAGAGAGTCGTTTAGGTGGCCGATGGGGACTCGTTGGTCGCAGGTCAGATAACGGGGACCGTCTACTGCAACTTTGCACAGACCACAACCTGTTTCTGGCTAGCACTAACTTTCGGCACAGTCATCGCCGATGTGCCACCTGGCGTCCTCCCTCTGCATCTCAAGCCTGGACTCAGATTGATCACATCGCGATCAGCTACCGCTGGCGTGGTTGTGTACAAGACTGCCGCTCCTTTTGGAGTACCTATCTGGACTCTGACCATGCCTTGGTCTGCGCCAATCTTGCCTTACTTTTCAGTGGACAACGAAGTGACCGCCATCAACGGATTGATGTTAGCAAGCTGGTTGCAACTTCTGTTGCAAGTAAGTATCGAACCGAGCTAGCCTCTAGGCTAGCTACCACTCCACCGAAAAGTATAGATGAGCATTGGTTGCAATTGCATGACGCCATGAAAATGGCGGGAACAGTCAGTTGTGGGTTTGCGAAACGTCCCGCTTTAAGCACTGGGTTTCTTCTGGTTCCTTACAACTCATTGAAGCCCGTCGGTCTACTCCGGGTGACCGTGAGTTTGACCATAAACGAAGGATGTTACGTAAGGAAATTGGGCAAAGCTTGCGTAAGGACCGAGAAGCCTGGTGGTCGGAGCGTGCTAATGAGCTGGAAGCAGCAGCTGCATCTGGTAACTACCGGAAGCTCTTCCAACTCATCCGAGCCACTGGCAGCAAGAAGTCTGGTGTGAGTGAAACAATCTGCGAGGATGATGGGATGCCAATCACTAACATCCATCGACGTCTTGGACGATGGGCAGAATTTTTCGAAGGGCAGTTCAACTGGCCTGCTGCTCCGGCAACATCGGTCAGACTGTCCTGCCCTCCATGGCCGGTGACGACTGATCCACGAAGGAACTCCAACTCTTGAAGCGTTACAAATCACCTGGCCCAGATGACTTACCTCCGGCTCTTTTTAAAGATGGTGGTGACTTTTTGACTAAGGAATTGACGACGTTGTTTACAAAGGTTTGGGAACTAGAGAGTGTACCAACGTCATGGAATGAGTCGATAGTTGTCCCTATCTTTAAAAAGGGTTCACGTCGTTCCTGTAACAACTATCGGGGGATAAGTCTACTTCCGATTGCGTCCAAGCTATTGGCTTCCGTCATACTTCGTAGGTTGTTCAAAACCCGAGAAAGATTGACTCGCGAGGAGCAGGCTGGGTTTCGTTCTGGTCGAGGATGTATTGATCATATCTTCACCCTCCGCCAAATGTTAGAACACCGCCATACTTTCAAAGGCCAACAATCGTAGTGTTTCTTGACATCAGGGCTGCCTTCGATTCGTTGGACAGGACTGTTCTCTGGGATTGTCTATTGAAGAAGGGTGTGCCTGAGAAGTTTATTAACATCCTAAAAGCCCTATATAAAAACACCTCAGGCAGAGTGAGGGCATACAACCACCTCTCTCCATTGTTCCATTCGAGCAGTGGGGTTAGGCAGGGTTGCCCAATCTCACCATTCCTCTTCAACTTTGCCATCGATGACATTCTGGAAACAGCTCTGATGAATGTAAGTAATGGTGGTGTGGATCTGTTGCCTGGAGAAAGACTTCTCGACCTTGAGTATGCGGACGATATTGTCTTACTGTGCGATAATGCCCAAGGCATGCAATCCGCACTTAATCAGTTGGCAATCAGTGTCCGTAGGTATGGTATGTGCTTTGCACCTTCGAAGTGCAAAGTACTTCTACAAGACTGGCAGGATTCTAATCCTGTACTCACCCTGGATGGTGAGCAGATAGACGTAGTCGAGAAGTTCGTGTATCTGGGTAGCTGCATAAGTGCTGGTGGGGGTGTGAGTGATGAGATCAATGCACGAATAGTGAAAGCCAGAGCGGCTTATGCCAATCTGGGCCACCTTTGGCGCCTTCGTGATGTTAGTCTGGCTGTAAAAGGTCGGATCTACAACGCGTCGGTGAGAGCAGTTTTGCTCTATGCTTGTGAAACCTGGCCTCTCCGAGTTGAGGACGTTAGACGACTCTCTGTGTTCGATCATCGCTGTCTCCGAAGGATTGCTGACATTCAGTGGCAACACCATGTCAGTAATGCAGAGGTTCGGCATCGTGTGTTCGGGCACAGAGATGATAACTCAATTGGTGTCACCATCTTGAAACACCGACTTCGGTGGCTTGGACATGTTCTCCGAATGTCGTCCCAGAGAATTCCACGTCGTGCATTATTTGCCGACTCTGGGACTGGTTGGAAGAAGCGGAGAGGTGGTCAGTGCATGACATGGTGTCGTGGCATGAAAGAAAGCTGCAAAGGACTGGCTTGTGTTGGTCCTTCACGACTCCCTGGTTGGGGTCCGAGAGATGGTGCTACACAGTGGCTAGAGACGTTATCAGATATGGCTCAGAATAGAAGCCAGTGGCGATCCTGCTGTAACCTTCTTTTACTTTCTTCATAAAAAGTGGTTGTGTCTCCCTTACCTGAAAGATTTCTTCTGATTGTACCTTTCTGTTCCGCCATTTTTACCATTGTTATTATTACGCCACCTTACACCAATCTCTTTTTTTTTCTCCTTCCCCTTAAATTTTATTGTTTTGTGTGGCGCATATATATTTGGCGCATTCTTGTACCAATATTTATGTGTTCAAATAAATGAATCAAGTATCCTAGAACCTGTTGTATCTTGTGACTGCAGATAAGAGCGAGCAGCGTATTTATCGATCGGATCAAACGGCGGCCTGCTTGAGCATCTGGGCTACCTGTTCCTGCCATCTAGATATTTCAACAAGTTATCTATCTTTGTTTGGTTTAATATATCATTATGTCTATTAATCGCACAACCTATACTGCTGCGTTTCTGAAAAATGTACAACCTTTCGTTATTAAAGTTACAAAAAGCTCAAAAAGAGAGAATATGGTGCTGGCAATGTACAACGAAAAGAATGTACATCATTCCCATGTTCACTTACTGCTGATAACACCTAGCTGGCGACCACTCAGTATTTATCGCGAGGACCGACCAAGAAGAAAGAAACGGAAACTTGTTGAAATACTTTGTGCTGAGAATTCTATATTGTACCAATAATATAATATTGAATAAAGCTATATAATAAAAAAAAATAATAATAGACACGTAAAACACGTACGAACGACCTAGAGTCCCGATTGACCCTGCTTCACTGTCTAGCCCAGCCAATTGAGTCCATAACGCAAGTCACAGCCTCTGAGATATGAATCGTTATATTTCAAACATACTCTCTTTTATATACCAATCAAGCAGACCACATCGTACCATAAAATAGAAAACAACATTTGTACAATATTTAACAAGTGAAACAAATATTGACCAATAGGGAATGCTTATTTAAAGTCCAAGGACACCATTAGACTTAACATGATAATTATTGGTATATTTTTCCGAATATCCGAACAGAACCAGAAAGTGATAACTGTCGAGTAGGTTTTCTGAGTGAATACTGTATATTCATTTTTATGAAATTATAGCGTGTAAATGGTAATTAACTTGTGTTTAACATCACAGGTTGATACTAGTTAGTGACATTTGAAATTCAGCTGGTACTAAACAGCTGTTTTGTTCTAGTGAGAGAATTTTTGACAGTACAGACCCACGACCTTACTACAAAGGAGATCTTAAAGTCTCACGGTGAGCATCTCATGGTGTAGATGTCTAACATTATTCAGTTTATAGTGTCATGCGATCACTTTCCTTTGCCTGTGATAGAAACTTTATGAAACCCACAAACCCTCTTTATGGTAAAAATAACCACGTACTTACCAGTGCTTGATTCAAGAGCCATAGCTAATTGTGATAACTATTTATTACCTTATTCATCTATCAGTTCATGCCACAATATATTTAGTCGAGAAATTTATATTTTCGGCCAAAAGCTATTCAAGAGTTAGTCGCGATAAAAAATTAGTATTTTCTTAGTTTAAGCTTAATATAACAGTTATCCTTTAAATATATCTTCAGAGAATCTACTGGTCATGGCTTCCAATTAAAACTTTGAGAAGGCCCGTCTAAGAATAATTTACTTTTTTCCATGTGTCTATTATTCAAATGTTCCGTTAAAGAATTTACGTAACTTGTTGTTTGTAATTAGAAAATAACCATTCTCTGATATTAAATATCATGCTGTAATAAAAACTTTCTAAAGTTTCAAACACCAACTGATCGGTCCCAATTTATTGGTCTGAATATATCATATTCGTGAAACCTAATTTATAGTCATCTATCAGCTGATATCGACCCATGATTAAACTTTTCTCCTCAAAACACAACCCTATTAATAATCATCCAATTGTCATGGGTCTGATATCCTTTACCCCTGTTCTTAAGAGAATCGATAAAGTTTCATTGAAGTTACTGTGCCCTCCACCTCGTTCTGTCTCTCATTTCTAAGTATCTAACATGCATACTATGAAGTTCATTTTTTCTGAACTTATGCGTAAAACACGTTGCTTTTTAGATTATTATTTAGTCCTTATTGATATCCAAATAAATAAGGACAAATTTAAGTTGAATATTTTCGTGATGTAGATACTTCTCTGATGTATGTTTGTAAATACATTGATAACTTCCATTTGTTAGCATGTTATAAACCTGGTCAACATATATTTAGTATAACATTAATTTGTAATAACTATGTAAAATTTTTGTATATCAGACTTACATTATCGTGATAATCTACTTTTATTGTATTTCAGTAGAAGATCGAGAAGGAAAGAATGGAAACGGAACACGATTGGTATGAAAATGAACAAGGAAATCTGAGACAATCGACTGATATTTGCAAAATGAACAGTCAAGTTTGAGACAACTTATTGATATTTTGCAAATTAACTAATTACTATATGGTTCTCAGATTTTAGTGAGATGCTCTGTACTTTTGTGCTCTGATACATTCGATTGTCCCCACTGGTGTTCTTGTTCAATACAAGTCTTATGTACTGTTCGTTAGTACTAGAGTCTCATCCAACATCATGCTTCATGTTTCAAAGCAAGAATGATCAAATGTTTACTAATAACATCTGACCATTGGCACAAAGTTAATTACATTGTCTAAATCTTGTTATTTTGTGATCAAACTTGATCACTTGCTACTATTACTGAAACACTCCTATGAAAAAGTATCATTTCATTAGTTTTCGAGTGAGTTTTATCTATGATTAATCCCAAGTTTTTAAAAAAATGTTTATTCTTTTCGATAATGATGTTAGAAGACGAAGATTATCAGAACTATGTGATATATTAGCGCAATACATTTCGAACAATCTGGTCACACATATACTTGTTAAGAGCATTTATATATAAAAATAAAAGGTCAACTAGACAGGAAACGGGGTAAGAGGAGATAAGGATAATGATAAGAGTAATAATAATAATAATGTGAACACAAAGCGAAACCTAATCACTCTGGATAATAAGTCAATATTACCAGGGTAGGTTTAAGGTAAGAACAAACTGTTTTTGAACACATAAAGGGAATTTGAATTTTCGTATGGCTAAGGCTTCAATGAACCTTAGTATACGCCATTTTACACTTTTATACAGCACTACAAAAGCTTTTTTTATATATAAATGCTCTTAACAAGTATATGTGTGACCAGATTGTTCGAAATGTATTGCGCTAATATATCACATAGTTCTGATAATCTTCGTCTTCTAATATCATTATCGAAATTTATCAAAGGTACTAATTGTTTTAAGTTTATTCTTTTATTGTCTAATTGTTTAACTTTATTATCTTTATATTAGACGAAAATAATATTTATTTGAACGTTCAGGTAAATAATAAAACTTTCATCAACTATGAAACTGATCCATAAATCAGTATCTGGGTTTCAAGAAACAAATTGCATTTATATTTTTTTAAAAAAAACATCACTGAAGCAAAAAAAACTTTTTTGACAAAATCCAGTTTTGTTTTACACAGGAATGATAACCTTTTACCAGTAAAATAAGTCAAGAAAAAGTTACATGAAATACTTTCATCTACAAAATCTGTTTTGTTCATTAATTTTTCTGTCTATTGAATTCAATATTGCATATACAATTGTTTTTAAACCGAGGAAAAAAACAAACAAAAGAAACAACAACACCCCGACATGAAGATTACAAATGGTCTTGGAAATACTGAATGTATGACAAATTTATTTGGCTTTCATTATTCCTGTAGTATAGTTTTTAATTTATGTAATATCATGTAAACTAAGAGAACATAAAAGTAACAGATTTGAATGAAAAAAAAACAAACAAACGACAGTATCATAATTTAAATAGACTTTAAAAAAAACTTTATCATGGCGGAAACAAGTGTAACAACACAGAGTAAACATGTGTCATCGAACAAAGAGAAAAGCGAGCTTGAAACATTCATCAAAAAAATAGGACCACAAAGTGTGCTTGTTCCTGCTTTGTTATTACTAATATTATAAAAGATTTAGTTATATATACCCCTATAAAATAAAATACTGTATTCGATCAGTGAATATAATTTTGGTGGAATGAGTCTATATCAAATCCATTATGAAGTAACATGTTTTTTTGTTTCGGTTGTCATTAATATCAATGTCATGAGTTTTTCAGTGAGTTAACTGTTATTTTGCTCTCACTCAAAATAACTTTTCATTCATTGTGTAGTTTCCATTCATTTAACTCTTAAAACTTGTATTAATCCTTTCCAAGTATAATTTAATCCATATAATCACATTTTTGGTTTTAGATAATGTCTATCTTAACCACTTCATTGAGTTTAGTGTATAGTACTCCATTAAAAGTTATCAGTGTTCATTTATATTCTTCAAACTACTAACATTCATTCGTGTTCATTATATAATATTATGTAATTCATAATAATATATATAATATAATTCATCAAAAAAGAATCAAGAAATATAATGGATTCATATTAGTCTACTTCAATTTTTATCTATTGTTTCGTGGAAATGAATGTGTTATGACTAATTGAATTCTAAAACACAAATTGACGATAAACGACGCGTCAAGAACGTTTTATAGGCTACCGTTTTCCAGTATTGTGCGTAAGCATAAATTGATGATCCAGTAAGCCACTGATTTTCACTGCATTACCAGTTGTTATAAGTCACAGATGCAGACTATCTATTTTAGTCAAATATCTCACTTCAGTCAGTTTTTCAATGAGGAGAAGAAACCGGTACTAACCAGATCCTTTTGAATTAGTATACTTTGCTGAAATCTCATATCACCGAGATAACGTAAATACAATGATAATAAGAATGCAATTTGATTGAAAAACGAACAGTTTAATTCAAGATTTAAGAATACATAATCATCTTGATTATTTTTAATATTTTAGTTTTGATTATGTGTTCATATTAAAGGTTATATGATTGCATTCCATTTTTTGATGGCGTTAATACACAACACACAATTCAAGTACTTTAAGATAATTATGTTTATTTATTTGAACATTAGGAATGTTTTGTAGTCAGTTCATCAACCCCGCTGTGTACAAAGAAAACAGTTTATTACTGACAATTTGATTGTCAGTATTCACCTGAGCTCATAATAACTTCATGTAGATTGACAAGATATTGTTATAACTTTTAAACTGAATCTGAATTAAAAAAACAGCTGATCCTAAATTACAAGTGATTTACAAAACAATAAAAGAAGTGATTTGTGAAAATATATATATGTCTTTCAACAATTATACTTATTAGATCTTTACAGAGTAACTGTTAAGTTCCCATTGATATTAAATAACTGCACATCTGAAGCCCTCTGTTTTATAAGTTCATCAATTTACTATCTTCAGTCATAACAAATAACATTTACCGTCACATTTAAAGACAATCGTTGTATACTACACTTCAATGAATGTGTAAAGTTTTACTCAATAAAGAAAATGATTCTTTTCTGCCTGTTCAGTTAAGTGAAATACAATCGAAGATAAATTAATTTATTCTTTTCTTAAACATATAGTATTCCAGGAATTAGTAGAATCTGTCAATTTCTCTTCTTTTTGTTTGAATGTCATCATGTAAAAAGCCTAGATCCTATTTTCGTCTCATTCACTTTTTAAATGACATTTTTATTCGATTATATTTGACAAAGTAATACTTTCTTTTTACTAGTTTTTTATATTTTATTCAATTTTAACAAAATGACAACTTAAGTAGATAATAAACTGACAAGTGTTAAATGGTCTTTACGATGAATGAATATACCATTTTTCCTACATCTAGATAACTAATTACATAGATTAGTTAAGTAAAAAAATAATACCAAGGTGACATTATAAAGAGCTTTCAATTGATGTTATTCTCTCAATAAATCTGAAGTAATAATATCATTATAGAAATTTTTATTGATACACAATGGTTAGATTTTTAGGATATAAAAAAATTTCAATAGTTGAAATCATGAGTCTATTGAAGCTAGATCACTATGAAAAACCTGGAAGTACTGGATTGCTGTTTCGTCTTATTGTGATAGAAAATTCCAAAAGAAATATCGAAGTTATGCAACATTCAAGAAATATACACAATCTTAAAGAGAATAGGTAGAATGGAATTTTTTACAGGTAGCTCTCAACACAAATCTATATCAATAGAATAAGCATTATTTCATAATACTTACTTACTTACTTACGCCTGTTACTCCCAATGGAGCATAGGTCGCCGACCAGCATTCTCCAACCCACTCTGTCCTGGGCCTTCTTTTCTAGTTCCCACCAATTCTTGTTCATTTTTCTCATGTCTATTTCCATTTCTCGGCGTAATGTGTTCTTTGGTCTTCCTCTTTTCCTTTGACCTTCAGGATTCCATGTGATTTATTTCATAATACAGAAATTATAATCAATGCCAAAAATGAAAACAAGAAATTAAATATTTTTTGTAAGCGATGATGAAGAGATATTTTACTTTGATTTGTGTTTCACTTTGTCAAGATGTTTGATATTCATATCAATTAAAACATACAAAGATGGATAGTGGCTAATAGTGGAATCCAGGACGCGCGCTAATGAGTCCCAAATAGGACGAAACGCCCATTCCCAATTCCGCTGCTAGCCACTATCCATCATTGCTTACAAAAAGCTTGTGAATTAAGACAATATCGAGGCATACGCACAGTATGCACATATGTCAATAACAGACTGATCAATTGCAATCTTAAACCTCAATGGGAAGATTCAAGCCAAACAATACCAAGTGAAGAAATTAAATATGCTTAATAAAAAAAGAACTCGTAGACTAAAGCAATAAAAGTATTTTGAAAAAACAAAATACATAATTAAAATATTTTAATTGTTGAATAAGGTATTTAATAATAAATCACTGTTACAGATAGATGACTGATTTGTAAGATTTTTCAGAATGAAACATTTTTATTTCATTTTTGTATTGTTTATTTGAATCTGATCATTGATGTTTAGAACTGCGATTGATTAGTTTCTTATTGACATATATACATCGTGTGTGGATTGCTTCAATATGACCTGAAATCATAAGCATTATAAGCAGTAATGAGTGGTGGCTGGCAGTGAAATCCAGGACATGTGTTTCCTCCTATTCTGGACTCGTCATCTGGATGCGACAGTATCCCAGAATATGTCACTCCAGAACCCGAATCCAGTATCATTCACTTTAAACGTCATCGTATAATCCTCGAATAGACATCAACTCTGGGCTGCAGGCGTACTCAGCTGATGAGTCTCAAATATAATGAAACGCTCGGCTTGGATACCACTGCTGGCCACCATGTATCTCTGCATATAAAGTATATTCATGTCCCTAGATTGAAGTCAAAAAACGTTTAATGAAAAATATCTTGTAATATAATTGATAAAATATAATAACTAACATACTTCTATATACTGTGAAATTATGAATATCATTTTCAGTAGAAAATATCAACAATAGTAGAAAGAGGGAAGTATACTAATTCAACAGCTAGAATATTGTAGTTGCGTAATATATAATCTTCTTCACTAAAGAAGTATTTTCATGATGATTCGATGAGATTAATGAAACAATAACTTGTTTTTTCAATTAAGATAAAAATCAGCAATGAACAAACTATGAGGCAGTATTGAACTAAAGTAAATTATTAGGATAGAAACCAAAGGATCAGTTGAATCAATTCATATTGATAACGTATAATCATAAATGAAATACTTTTTTACGAACTTTAGTGAAATGCAATCATGGCTTAGAAGTGAAAAAACAACAAACAAATGTAGTATGTGAAAAGTATTAGAAAAATCGTTTATGAAATCATATTCGATGAAGGATAAGACAGGGTTATCAGGAAGGTTTTCTGAAGTACCCAAACCAAGCTTATAGACTCACAAAAGACAAGACCGAACACCAGTTACAGACGATGGAGCCATCCCATAGATAAGTACAATGACGTGAATTTATCTACCATACGGTCACTGTCACCTATGTTTGCCGAAATGGAGCTAATTTTGTCCTCTTCTGGACCTATCTAAACAAGCTGAGAAATTTTCACTTATTTTTTGTTTCAGGGTACGCCTAATATAATCATCTAAGCAAAAGCAGCTGAATTCCTAGATGCACATCGAAGAGAAAAACTCAACAAACTTATCCTTTATTTTAGTTAACATCACTGGTTGACAACTAGAACATCTGTCTTATTTACCATCAGTTTATGCTTTTTACCTAACATGTGCAGTTATGCAATTTATCGAATAATGATTAGTTAGTAAAATACTAATATTGATCATCTAACACTTGATTAAACTCTCTCTCTCGCTTTATATATATATATATATAGTCAAGTAGATGTTAATTGATTTATTATAATACCATACAAAAATTCATTAAACAATTTCCAATAAGCATTTCCTAACTGTCAAGAAATTAGGATGCATACAAACTATATATACTAAGAATCATTCAGTATAAACATAAATGGAACATAATTCATAAATTTAGAGTTATATATGATGTTAGTTACATAATAATAAAAAACGTTTTACCTCGTGATTCATTCATTATAATAACAATAACTATATAGAAGTTTGTTACTTGATAAGAGTTTATGTTTTTGAAACATAGATTGTTACTTATTCAGTATATTAGTACTAGAGAACAAATTAACACTCTAATAATTCTATAAATTGTAAATAATTCGTACTAAAAATCATTTTATTCCAATTTCATTTACAATTGATTGATCACTATGTGGTGATGAGTGTCATGTATGTTAGGTCCTTCTTGGTACAGATCGAACCTTATCGACCAAGTGGCCCGGATAGCTCAGTGGTAACTTCTCTGATTGTAAAGCTGGGTGACATGGGATTAAATCCGTCAAGGAGCATCAGTTCCGTCAAGATTATAGGTACAACTTTTTGACGAGTGTCAAGTAGCATGAAACCTAGGTTCAGGGTTTCCTGTTGACTACCATCTTAATGTAATTTCATTTTTTTTACACTTTATCTTATTTCTTTTGGATTTATTGACGTACACTCATGATAATAATAATAATCTGACAACAGTTTCAAGCTTTGGATAAACTAATTAAAAACACAGAGGTACAATTTAAAAAAGTGAATCATAAAGAGCTGAACTATATAACTCATATAATGATGAAATAATAAAGTACTGAAGAGGGTTTGATTGTTACAACACACCTTCTTGGGCTGATAGGACAACAAACTATAAGAATGGTAATTTTGAATAGCCAAAACACTGGTTTAATAATTCATTAAAGAGAGCAGAAAATTTATTTACTAATGGATATGATTCCTATGAGAATATAAAGACAATTCAAAGTATATCTAGTTATAATGCTCTTCTAATGGTTCCGAAACAAATCAAAAGTACTTTCTACAAATATTTTTTTGACATCCATATTCAATCATGGAAATTTTTGTGTGTTTTGTTGCTACAAATGTATCCTTACTGATACTTACAGTATTTCTATTTGACATTTCCTGTAATTTGTATTTTTCAATTGATAACCCTTTCATAATTGCACATAACAACATACAGTTAACATTTTATAATTATTCAGTTCAAATAAATTCAATACATGAAAGTTAAATGGAATATTTGCATATTGAAAAAAAGGATGGCGACAATATTGAAACCAACTCCCTTAAACATGAATTTATGTCCGAGATGCTTTTAAAACAATTTCAAATAAAAGACAATATCTAATATTGGTATTGAAAATACCAGAAATTAATAATAAATGAATTCATTCACCTTTTTAGTATATAGTATATATATTTTTTAAAGTATATTACCTTGTCTTTTATAATACAATGTTAACTGAAGAATAAATGAAAAACTGATGCGGGTTACCTATAAAAACTCGCAATTAGATTAACAGAAATGCCAATAAACTGTATAACTTAATATTTACTAATTAATTGAAAGAAGATTACTGTCTTTTTGACATAAAACTTAAAGTGTCATGACGCAACATGCTTTCGTACTGAAAATGTTTCATTGTGAGTAATTGAGTCCATGAATAAAGAAATATGTCAACCGAAAGTTGTGTTCAAGTAAGTTATAACCTAAATAAGCATGTATACCGCTCAGACTAAACCTTTCAAATACATTCTGAAAACATAACTAATCTGATTATCGGCATTCCATATATCAAGATTTGTTTGGACATTTTTCAAATTTCATTTTACTTAAACTCATAATCACTATAGTCTACTACTTTGAAAGTAAATGAAACAGATCCGGTACTATCTAGTACTAGATTTAGCCAAGTGAAGAAGGACAGTCTGTATTTCTTTGAAAATTTCTTCTTCTAATCTTGATAATACACATATATTTAATTCAACTTGGAATATTATTCTCTGTATATTATTTAGCGAATATGTGTTCAATCATTAATCATTGAAAAAAAAATGGAATTTAGATCTGCATCATCTTAATGAAAATCATTTATCCGTTTAGGGGTTGCGGAGATTGTTAAATTTTTTGATTGAGATCATGAAACGATTGATGCCAAACCACCATTGAAAACATGGAAGCACTGGATGGCCGTTTCGTCCTAGTATGGGAATCCTCAGCAGTGCGCATCCACAATCCCGCCCCCCGCGAGATTCGAACCCAGGGCCTCCAGTCTCGCACGCGAACGCTTAACGTACTGGACCACTGAGCCGGCGTCCAGTGGTGTTAATGTAGGCTTAGGACGAAACGGCCTTCCAGTGCTTCCAGGTTTTCGATGGTGGTCTAACACCAATCGGTTCATGATCTCAATCGAAAATCGTTTACTCGGACTGTAAAGTAATACGATTTTGTCTATATGAGAACATTTTTATAATCAGATGAAACTGGTCAATGTGGTTTTGTTACATGAACATGATTAGCGATAATTATATTCTTCTATGATTATTTATGGGTAACATGGTTTTACAGACGTCCATCAAGTTCTACCTAAAGATGTACTGTTCATTAATACATTTCTTAGTGAGTTTGAATATTTTTCCCAATAACAGAATTTAAATCTGTAAAAACAATCGTACGTTTTATAAGTACAAACAATTTTAACATTTTTTTAATGATTAATATATCACTTCAAAATGAATTATTGATTGATTAAGGGACAATAAATGGTTTCAACCTAATGAACTGAGTTTCATGTAATATTCGATAATGGTAACGTTTTTGTTTTAATCATTTCCAATCACATCAAAATCGTATGAAATAGTTTAGACACATAAGAGAATATTTAACATTAAATATCCAGCTATCTACCTAAATGAATATGGTGGATATTACTCATCTATAGGCACTTAGAATTGTTAGGGAAGAATGATTTGTGAAGAGCTTTTCTTGACTGGTTAAAAATAATCCTATCAAAGATATTTCCACGTATCATGTGCTTGAACACTGAAAGTTTGATTAGTCACAACAATCAACTTTTTATATATTTCACCTAGGAAGTAATAAATTTCGATAAACATCCTGTACATCTTTCTATTGCCTATCGATTTATACATTTGTTTGTTTTTATGATCGCTTCTGTCTATGAAAGTTTTTAGTAATAAGTATTTTTGTACTAAGAATTTTTCATGTTTGTTGCTAAACAATATCTTGTTGGATAACTGTCCTGTTTGTTTTCTTATGTACATATATAGTCTCCACTGAGTTACATTTTGGTGTTTTTAATAATCCCTTACTATTGTAGAAACCGTCTTTAAAATGACTTAGCAACTAATACAAAATAAAGATCTGTTAATAATATGCAATGACAAGGGTAAATATGAAGTATGTGTTATAAATCCACCGTTTTTGTTTCCTAGTAAAGACATATTTATTAATCCTATCAATGCACAATATGAAATCGACGTTGTCAAGAGTTAACTTACTAAATACCTAGGAAGAATCTTAAATAAACGGCTACCGCGAATTAAGCACATAAATTACTGTATATAACCCATAATTGAAGCTTCATTCAATTGTGGATATGTCTGTCGCTACAATTTATTCAATAACCAGTCATTTAACTCGAAGAATACGTTTAATAAATAGCTGACTATAAATAGAGATGCTCATACTGATAAATAAATGTTATTACTTGGAGTCAATTTACCTGCAAAGATATTTTCTTTTCTTTATAAATGTATCATTCAAATTTAACAAGTTATCAGATTGAGACATTTTCAATCAAAAGATGGGAAGTAGCCTATATCACTGAAATTAAGCCAATATAATATACAAAAATTGTTTATAAAACTGATACTTTGAACATGATTCTAGTGTTTATTATTGAAAACTATTTATACTAATTAACTGTACTTACTATTCTATTTATGACTACGTTTCATCTTTTTTCTTTACAAGAAATATTAAGGTAATATCGAGGCATACGCACAGTATGCACATATGCCAATAACAGATTAATCAATTGCAGTCTTAAACCTCAATGGGAAGATACAATTCAAACAATACCAAGTGAATCCAAGATATTTTACTATATTTAAAAAACTATTAACAAAATAAATCTTATCCATTTGCTACAACGTTTCTGATTAATGTGTAATTATACATTCTAATAGGAAAAAACAAACTTTATCTTTGACATTTCTGTTCTTTGGGTATCATGTAGGAAAAAATTATTGTACACACACACACACACACAGAAACACACTATAGATGATCATCAACAAACTGTTGAAAAAAGTACAATAATACACCTTTAATGAAATCATTCATATGAAATCACTTCAATACATCACAATTCATAAGTTTTATATTTATTAGCTAATCAATTGTAAACCATATACATGATAATTAGTATCGTTTAATTCCCATCAATTAAATTATTTATTGAATATACTTCACTCTTTTATCACTCTAAACAAATCGATTATATTCCATTAGAAAAAAATATGATAGAAATGAATAACTCCCGATGGTTTTATGGCTTTTCTAGTTTCTCTCGATTATTCATTTGTTATTCGATTGTTAATTTATAATTATACTACTTTTAATATTTGAATTCATAAGTCGATTTAAGGTAAACTACTATTGAAACCTGGAAGCACTACTTTTGTTAGATATAAATTGTGACTTTTATTTTTTCAATGTATATAAGTATATCAAGGTAATTATTTTATAATATCTAGTACTACGTCTAGCCCACATAGGTTATTCTGGCATCCGGATAGACTAATTTATTTATTCTTCTTGAGTCACGTTTTGACCTTATCAATTATTCACGTATTAACCTTGACTGATTTTATTTGAGTGTGTGCATATATTACTAACCCTATTCATGAAGTCTTTAACTTATTTTTGTCTAGCTATAAATAATGAGTCGCACCTGATCGAATCGAGTTGGAATGCTTGTATTCTTCGGTCTGCTTCTCCGCTTCTTTTCTCTGATTGTCTGTCTTGATCAACGAGTGTGTAAAATATACGTATCCAAAATTTATTTTCGTATTTGACTTGCTCCATTATTCCCTGATGAAAATGAAGTTGATAGTTTTATACGAGGGTTGACAGTATGTATGTTTGTTAAACATCATCGCCCGAATAAATTGGAATCATACTGTTGGGCCACAGAATGATCTGTTATAAGCCTTAGTCTAACAATAGGGTCTGAGGCGCCTTAGTTTGCTGACGTACCATGAGACTCCAAACATCATAAACAGACACGTAGCTAACACGTTCCCAACTAACGTTTACTGAATATAACCTTCAGCGGGACACATAAGAAATCTATTTGCTTACTAAAATACTTGGGATTGTATAATCATAATGTATAATAGTTGTTAAAAATGCCCTCGGAAAGATGATAGACCTAGTGCCTTGTATTAATTCATACATATGTTCATAGTAATGTTAGAATATGACTGGATCAAAAAGTAACTAATAGTGGGATATTCACAACGGGTAATGATAACGTGAGGGTATATTTCTTACATACTGTCTTTTACCAAAATTTTATTTATTATGTTTACTTTTCCACTAGTTTCCGTGGTTCCGCCTCGAGGTGTTGGTATGAAATATGGTGATTTAACCGATATACATAAATGCCATGTACTCCATTATTTTGTCTGACTGATGATACACATCTGTAGATTGTTTATTTCTAATCGCCATTCGGTTTAGTCTATGTACACCTTAAAATATTGACTAAAATCATTATTAAACTAAAAAGGAACATTATGCTTCCTAAAGCAAAAACACCAACTTACTAATAGTGCTTTGTACGATTATGACGCAATTCATGTGAATAAATGTAATTTAATTACAGAAAAATGAAGATGACTCGAATACATAACAAGCTTAAGAAAATGGAAGGAAATCAATAACAATAATAAAATTCGTGGTTTTTCTTCTCTCGACTTTGATGTTAAAAATGAAGAGAATATCTCCCTGAAGCAAATACATCTGTAATTTATTGTTTTACATTTAGATTTTCCGAAAATAAATCTATTTACCTGTTAATTCTATTTTTCTACTCGTTGTGTGTGGCAAAAACAACATACGTTAAACATGAAGTATAAATTTACACTACACTAACATGTTTTCATCCATATTTACTTTTTAATAATTTAAAAATTAGTATATACATGTTAAAGACAAATTACAGCTATTCTTCAATCTAACATGGAACTACAGATCCAACCCTGTGATGATTTTGAACTGAATGATGGATGTGTTTTTAAAAAAAAGTAGTTTAAACAACATCAATTATTTCTTTAGTAATCATTTGATGCAAACTTTTTTCCGTACTGTACCGACTAAAACAATTAGAAATATCATACAATGAAGTACATGCAGTGCTTAAATCGAAATTCGTCAAACAATTTAAAGATACCAAAAGAAGAATTAGTACTTGGCAACAATTAGAAGGGAGAGCCTAGGGTAGAGTAGGATGGAGAATCCAGATCTATTGCAAGCGGTATTATGTATAAGAAAGTAAGTAAACGATTTACAGAATATTTTGTTAATTTAAATTATTTCAGCTGGTTTACAAATAATTCATATTCAATAGATAATTTTCACCATAGATAGATATCAGCAGAAACGTCATTAAAAATCAGTTGGAAGATATTTCCCCTCTGTCTGGTTACACCTCGATAGTATTTTTCAACCACCGTTCATTGGACTAAAATAAAGATACCTAGGCCTCTGAAAATTATCAATATGTGATATAAATTTTATAACAATACGAATAATATTTAACTAAACTTATTTTGACAAAAATCAAACATAAACAGTTCATTGATGAAATTCAGCTGATATGAATCCCGCTAGTAGAAAACAAAAATACAAATTTCATTTGGTTATGTTTGCTTTTATCTTCTGATTGTTGGTTAGGACCGCAATTGATTAATCTCTTGTTGGCATATGTACATCCTATGCGAACTGCTTCAACATTGCCTTTAGTTATAAACATTATGAGTAAAGATGGATGGTGGTTAGCAATGGAATCTAGGATGCGCATTTTGCCCTATTTAAGACTCGTCAGCCGGATGTACCTGCATCCTAGAGTTGATGATCAATCCGGGTACAGCAATGCAGGTACATCCAACTGACGAGTCTCAAATAGAACGAAACACTCGTTTTGGATTCCATTGCTAGCCAACATCCATCTTTGCTTATGAAAATACATATGTTTTAACGCTAAGATAAAACGGACTACTAAATGATGGCTAATCATACTTAGTTTCAAAATTAAACAATATAAATTTTAAAAATGCTTGTGATATTAGCAGTTATATCTAATGATAGTCATTAAAAGTAATTAGGCATTTTTTATACTATAATTTAATAACAGAATAGATTGTAATATGTCATTAGAATAATCATTTAAATAGGAGACTATCAATAATTATTTTTTGATTGGAATCATGAGTCGATTGAAGCTAGACCACCATGGGAAACAAGGAAGCACTGGACGGCCGTTTCGTCTAAGTATGGGACTCCTCGGCAGTGCGCATCCACGATTCCGCATCCCGCTAGATTCGAACCCAGGACTTATCAGTCTCGCGCCAGGCGCTTAACCAACTAGACCACTGAGCCGGCATTCAATGGTGTTAATGTCTAGCCTCAAATTTCGCGGCCATCTTCCATTGTACTGAGGTAGACACCTGTTTCTACCCGACACGGATTAGCTCACATCAAATCATACTATAAACTACCCTGGTAGATAGCGTTTTCATAAGAAATGACTAATATAAAAGTTCCTATTCAAATGAATGTAAAAGTTTATTGAATAAGAATAAAATAACCCATCTATTACATTTGAATTCATTGATAGTAATAATGAATAGATAAATAATTCATTTAAACTATACATATATAATTATAATTGTAGAAATGGCAATCATATTTAATGATTGAATCGACTAGACAAAGTTAGAAATCTTATGAAAAGGTCATAAATTAAATTTTAAAACTATTTTATCTTTCATAAATGTAATAGATGTAATTAAGAAACCATTTGTTGAAAACTTACTAAATTCACACAAACACATTCATTTTCTTGTAAACAAATGGTTGAAATGGTCAAAGTAATCTATGAATTTACATATGCTAATATAATTGAAATAAGATATGTACTATTGAATGTGTATTTTCTCATCATACTGAAATGTATGAAATTGAAATGATGTCTTTTAGATAAGTTTTGGCCAAATGTTTCCTACTTACATGATAAGTTTGATTTTAATAAACAATTTAGTTTGTTTTGTCTTTGTTTTGTTTTTTCAATGACGATTACGATAATTACACTTTTTGGAAGAAGAAAAAAAGTGTGTTTAAAAGTTAAACTGAATTACTAGAATAATCTGGCATTTAATGTGTAACTTATATCTACACTGATTTTTTAAGTTACCATTAATTGAACAGATAGTCAATATCATACAGAATTCATATGATGGATTAAAATGCAAAATAGTGCATGGAGGACAATCGACAAACTCGTTCGAAGTGAAAACCGGTGTCAGGCAAGATTGCTTACTCTCACCCTTTCTCCTGATCGTGATCGAATGGATTTTGAAGACATCAACATCTGAAGGGAAGTAAGGGATACAGCGGACATTCAGGATGCAGTTGGACGATCTAGACTTCACAGATGATCTGGCCCTTCTATTCCAAACGCAACAACAAATGCAGGAGAAGACGACCCACCTAGCAGCAGCCTCAGCAGCAGTAGGTCTCAATATACAAAGGGAAAAGCAATATCCTCCGATACAACACAGCATTCACCAATCCAATCACAATTGACGGAGACGATTTGAAAGATGTAAAAACCTTTACATATTTGGGCAGCATCACTGATGAACACTGTGGATCTGATGCAGATGTGAAGGCGCGGATAGGCAAAGCAAGAGCGGCATATTTACAACTGAAGAACATCTGGAACGCAAAACAACTGTCAACCAACACCAAGGTCAGGATTTTCAACACAAATGTCAACACGGTTCTACTGTATGGGGCGGAAACCTGAAGAACTACGAAAGCCATCATCTGGAAGATACAGGTGTTTATTAACAGTTGTCTGCGCAAAATACTTCGGATCCGTTAGCCGGACACTATTAGCAACAACCAACTGTGGGAGTGAACAAAGCAGATCCCAGTGGAGGAAGAAATCAGGAAGAAGCACTGGAAGTGGATAGGACACACATTGAGGAAAGCACCTAACTGCGTCACAAGACAAGCCCTCACATGGAATCCTCAAGGCCAAGGGAAAAGAGGAAGACCAAAGAACACATTACGCCGGGAAATGGAGATAGACATGAGAAGAATGAACAAGAATTGGATGGGACTAGTAAAGAAGGCCCAGGACAGAGTGGGTTGCAGAATGCTGTTCGGCGACCTATGCTCCATTGGGAGTAACAGGCGTAAGTAAGTAAGTAAGTAAGTAAATGAGTAAGTAAGTAATTGAGCAGAATCAATAGTGTTTTTTGATAAAGATTACATCATGTATTAGTGTTATTATTATTATTAAAAAGATAGGATAAGTTAGCAGTTACTGATGATAACATCATAGAAAACTTTTTAGACACTATGGTATACTTGAGAACATCGTCAACATCATCTGCATGGAAGACAACTGACAGACGCCTTCCAAGTGAAAACCGGATTGAGACAAGGTTGCTTACTTCCTCCTTTTCTCTTTCGTCTGGTGGTCGACTGGATTAGTAAGACATTCACATCTCAGGAAAAACACGGAATATATTGGACAACTTGCATGCAAATAAATTATTCGGACTTCGCAGATCATCTAGCTCTTCTATCCTATGCACACGAACAAATGTAGGTCAAAACAACTAGTGTAGCGACAGCCTCAAGCGAGATCCTCAAATACAACAAAAGAACACCAACTAAATCAACCACATTTGATATGGAAACTCTGTGAGAGGTTGAAACAATCACGTACCTGAGTAGCATCATCGACAAACAAAGAGGATCTCATGCAGACGTACAGACGAGGATTGGCAGAGTAAGGACAGAATTCCTATAGTTGAAGAACGTATACAACTCGAAACAACTGTCAACAAACATCAAAGTCAGAATCTTCAATGCGTACATCAAAACAGTCCTATTCTACGGAGTTGAAACTTGGGGAACTACCACAACCATCATCAAAACAGTACAAGTATTTCTAAACAACCGTCTACGTAAGAGTCTGAATATCCGTCGGCAGGATACCATCAGTGAAAGCCTACTGTGGGAGAGGTCAAACAAGCTTCCATCTGGATAGGAAATTAGGGGATGTTGGAAGCGGATAGGACACACATTGAGAAAATCATCAAACTGTATCATAAGGCAAGCGCTTACTTGGAATTCTGAAGGGAAATGGAAAAGAAGAAGGCCAGAGGACATACGGCCTCGAGAATCGGAAGCAAACATGAAAAGAATGAATAGGAACTGGAAACAGGTAGAAAGGATTGTTTAGGACAGAGTTAGATGGAGAATGTTGGTGAGCGACCTATGTTCGTCCATAAAGGTTAACAGGCGTATCTAAGTGAAGCACATCAATGTAGATTATATTTTGTTTGGACCTCACAAAACATATTTAAACAAGAGACCTTATATGGTTGTTATCTGTTACCAATCAAACGAGATTGTTTAACATTAATAAACATATTATGATTAAATGGATAATAAGAAAATGGGTAAAGAAATTAGCACTTGACTATATCTGTTCAATAATACGTTAATGTTAAATGTTTCGAGATACTTTGCTTTACGTAACTACTTTCCGAAACAATGACATTACATAATAAGACAGGAGATAGTTCACCAGTATACATGAATGATTGAGTTCGTATTCAGCAAAATATACTGCACATATATAAATCAACTTACTTTCCTTCGAAGAATAAAGCTGTTTAAGTAGACCATTACATAGGTTACAAATGCATAATAAGAAGTAAATCTATCAAATTGTCCTAAATATATATATATATATATATATATATAAATTATTATAATGAAATACTAAAAAAATGTCTCGATAGAACAATGAGAAGACAGAGTTAATCTGAAAAATGTGATGTATTTGCATCATACATTTCGAACAATGTGGTCACACACTTCGTCTTCTCATTGTTCTATTGAAATTTATAAAAGGGACCAATTGTTTCAAATTTTAAAAAAATGGCTTGACAATTCTATTAATATTGCATCGGTATTAAAAATATAAACTAGAATTACACTAAACCATTTTGATTTAATTTTTCTGGTTAGCGTTTTTTTAGCGAGTTAGTTTTCTACGGATGGGGACGCTAATCCCATGCCTAACCCTCCTCCTTTATCCAGGCTTAGGACCGTCAGTAGCCCCCGGAGGGACTTCAGGCGGAGGAAGACCGAAGAACACATTACGCCGGGAAATGGAGATAGACATGAGAAGAATGAACAAGAATTGGATGGGACTAGTAAAGAAGGCCCAGGACAGAGTGGGTTGCAGAATGCTGTTCGGCGACCTATGCTCCATTGGGAGTAACAGGCGTAAGTAAGTAAAGTAAGTAATTTTGATCTAACTAAATACATAACCATATAAAACTCAATAATGTCTTTGTTAATAATTTAAATTATCCCTTATTCATGAATGGATAAACCTTTAACACTTTAAATTACATCATCTGTTCAGATAAACATTATTGACATAATAACAACAGTTAAACTCCATTTGTCTTTTAACTGCCAAGTTTGTTTTATTATATTCTAAGATTTAACTGAGACATTTAAAAAAACTAATTCATTAATGATTATTACATTTTAATAAACATCGTTCATATAATCACTTATTTAATCATTCAAAATGACCCCTGTTGTTTACTTAATAGCTTTCTATACTCTTTCCTTCTTCTTTTCTTTCTTATTTCATTATATAATCCCTATGGGGTTTCTTCACTTTCTTGTTTTGTTTAATTTATAATAGTTTGATTAATAATTTATTCATCTTAAATGTTTACTTAATAAATGTAGCCAATAATCATTTGTATACGAATGTTTTATACAAAATGATATATCTATATACAGACATATTTTCCATGGGCTTAGTTTGTCATTCAATTGTTTGTGAAAATTTATCGAAAAGAACTAATCATCATCAACATAATATTGTATTTACACCCATTAAACATCAAAGTAATTTTATTTACCTTATATTATTCAGTAAACTTGATTATGTCCGATATTTCAATATCTTTTGGGTTTTTTTATTATCATACTATAAAAATAAATGAATACTCACAATAGGACGAAACGGCCATCCAGTGCTTTCAGATTTTAGATGATGGTTGGAGGTAGTCAACAGGATTACATCTCAGTCCTACAGGAGGTCAGTCGTGGCTCGGATAGCTCAGTGGTAACGTCTCTGACTGTGAAGCTGGGTGACACTGGATCGAATCCGCCAGGAAGTACCAGATCCCTCAAGATTACAGGTACACCTTGCTGACGAGTGTCAAGTAGCACAAAACCCGGGTCAACGGTTTCCTGCCAACTACCTCCAACCAACATCTAATCTCAATATATAGTGCCCACAATGTCGAGTCACCTAGACTGGTGTCCACATCGCAACATGGTCGATATCATTCGATCTACACTAAATAAGGACTTGACACATGTGACACTGATTACCACCCAGTGATCAATCAATTGTGCTTTCAGGTTTTCCATGGTGATCTAGCTTTAAATGGCTCATGATCTCAACTATTCATAATACGCTAAATATTGAAAATCTGTGTAATTAAAAAATAAATCATAAAACATATAAAGGGTTATACAGTACTTTCAGGTCTTCCATGATGATTTAGTTTTAATCGATTCATCAATTCAGCTATTAAATGACAGGACAATCTTCATAAAACTATCTTTCTGAAAATATCTAGTTGTTTGTATAGGATAGATTTATTTTTCAGTCATAATCTATTCGTTCATAAAAGTTCTACTTGAAGTTTATGCTGATGATATCGTTCAGAATAACGATAAAAACTCCACGATCAAATTCATTCAGCTGAAAGAATAATAAATTCCACCAAAATTATCCACCTGAGCTATAAATCTTCTCTACCATTATGAAAATACTAATTAGATGATAATTAATAAGCATAAATGAATCCACTTGATTCAAATCATATTTAGTACAAACGGTTAATTTTAAACAATAAAATCCCATTATAAAAAGTAAGAAAATACATCATAGAATGGTGAAGTCGTTTCAATTGCAAACTCATATAGATTAAGAACAAAATCGTTAAGATTTAAGCTTAAGGAAATGAAAGAAATTACACAAATTAACAATTGAGTTGTAAAACATTATTGAAAAGTAGATAAAGTTAATTAATAATGTAGATAGTTTTTAAGTTCAACATTCTTTCTAAAATCTGATTAATGGTCATAACACACCAGTAAGTAACTGAGAAAAAATTACAAATTTCTAATAGGTATCCATATGCTGTCTTATTCAATTCTGTACAATTTAATTGTAGATTTTTGTAATTCGGATTATTTTTTTGTCATCATTTAACCATAGATATTTTTAATTCCCATATGTAAATGTTATACAAGGCAAAGTAGAGGATTTAAAATTCGTTTCATACCGGTTCTCACATAATTATATCACGTTTATCTGAGGTTATGTAATGTAATACTACATGACAAACACTGAGGTTTCCATGTTTGAGTCTCACTGTAGCCAGTTTGAAGTTACGTCTTTTATAAAACGCTTGAGTAAATAACTCGGTTACTAAGGTCCAGTAGGTAGATAAAAATAAGTTCAGAGTTGAAAAGTTTATTCCCAAATCAGAATATTTAGCAAATAATTAGATGATCTAACAAGCGATTATTAATCTCCATCTTTTATACTTTTATTTAGGTCAAAAGTCAATAATTATTCTTTCGTCATTCGAATTGAGAGATGCTAATTTTATTTTGAGTAAATATACACTTAAGTATCAATACTGAACTATTACCTTTACTAAATGCCACCTCATTGTTTAATGACAAACAACTACTACAAAACCCAACTTTTATTTACTTTTAGTCAGCTTATAGTAATATTGCAAATGGGATTTTGATTAACTTAGTGAGTTTACTGCACAGTGTTTTGGGAGTGTCTTCTTCATATTCAATAAAATACTTCACAAACAAATAATTGCTATTCGCTTGATTGTTAATTCACTTACATTTAAATATTGTGCAAAGAATGGAATGGTGCACTTTACAAATCAATATTCCTTTGTTTTGTTAAAGTTATGGGGAGGATCTTCATGAGCTAATCAATAAAATACATCTTAAGTTTAGAATCATCGAGCAGTTACTGTAATGCTAATTTACCCACTCATAGACTAGTAATCCACAGTTCTATCCTTAAATTTTAATTACTACTAGGATTGAAGATATCCAGCAATTAAGATATCACTGATCAGTATGAATAATTTAATCATTTGAACATTCGAAGCATATACAAGCATATGTAATAGACAACATTGATGAAAAAATATTTAAAGTTTAGAATTTATTCATATCACAGACTAACTTTATTGGTTACACAATTGAATTCAATCCATAATGTATGCTAATATTAAAGTAAATAAATGTTTAAATAACATTAACTGGCTAAGATATACTATAAAGCTTCAGTCGATTGTAGCATATTTCATTATTAAATTTTTCAACTTCATCAAAATAAATAACTGTTTTTCATAAAATATTTTACATTCATTTATCAATAATGTATTATTTTGCTTAAAATAAGGCCAGATGAAATAGATTAAATGCGGCAAATTTATATAATAAAAACCGTAAACTAATAGTTTCAATGAAGTTTTATTGTTCCTTAAGTTGTAAGTTTTTTTTGAACATTGAACCTTGTTTATTTAATCTTCTTTCAACTCGGCCAATTAGATAAGATCATAATTTTGAAGAAAAAAAACTAAAAAAAATATTATTACTATTATTATTATTATTATTATCATTATTATTACTATTATTACTATTATTGTTATTATTATTATTCACCTATGCATGACCTTTAATAGCCAATTGATAGATTTGATGATAGTAAAAAAAAGAAGAAGAAAAGGAATAAATTAAGGTCAACTGGATTTTTTTTTTGACATTTTCAATAATAAATTATTTATTTTATGGCATTATGATAAGATGTTTGTCTAATTTAGTTAAGGTAAATAGTCATGTACAACTGATGATTTGTAATTTTTGGATGAATCTTTGCTATTTAGTAAAGTTAATAGACCATATCTGATTCATCTATTGAAATCAACTATTATAAGATGGTAAAAATATGTTAATGCAAAAACAAAAATAATACTGAGCTTAAAAGTTAATTGCTGAATTAGTAATATCCCATTATATAATTCAAACCTAAGATAATAATAAATTATATTATACTTAGAAACAAATGAAATAATATAACAGAATAGTATTATAACATTATTACTGTAAGAAAGCATCTTAGGTGGAAAAGATTCACTTTAAAAGGTATTTCTTTTCTATGTATCTATCAATCACAATAAATCACCGAGTTGAGTCAAAACTGTTTTTAGTTATCAGAGATGTTGTTAATAAATTAGAAGATGTATTTACTTACGTTTATAGATAAGCTCTATTGAAGTTAATCTGTGTAAATATTTTCGATCGAGAAACCTTCATATTTCCAATATATAGGCGATATTAACATCTTAGAAATGCGATAAACGTTTATTCACATAGGCTTAACAACAACATGAAATGTAATTGGAACGAGTAAATAACGTCTTTATATTGCTTTCTCAATAATCATATGCTTAATTGTGATTTCTAAGGTGTTCAGTTCAACAGTATCAGTGAATATGTTGAGATTCTGATAAGCAACACTAAGTAGATAGGGTAACATAAACATTTTTATCAAAATCATGAATAAGAAGTGCCTATAGGGCGTTTTCAAGAGACATTTAAAATTGTAGTTAACTTTATAGAATAACTGTGGCTTGACAGTTATTCACAAATGAAAATCAATGAATAGCTGTTTCATCCTAATATAGCTTATGATGTAAGCTATGAAATTCAACAAACTCCTGGAAACTGCCCAAAGTAATAACATTCTTGTGTTCACTAGTGACTTATTACTGAAGATAATTCCCATGGTTTTACTGAGAAATCATGACCAATAAATTTGTTTCAAAGTTTCTTAGTATCTACGTTCAGTCATATTAAAAATAATATATAAATATAAGTAATTGACCTCACTAGTGAACTTAATATTCGTGCAAAACTTTAAAGAATGTCTTATAAAAAGTTCACGAAAGCATCAAGAGAATTATTCAAGGTAACAAAATATTCAAAGGAGTACAATGTAATTTAAAGAAAGATTAAATTACATTCCATGTGATCGGATATTTTTCATAATATTTATATCATTTTTTTTCTTAAAACTTAATCAGTTCATGAATGTATACTCACGGTGTATCTTTACTAGATACAAACTAATTATCTAAAACTAACAGTAAAAACAAACAAAAAAATAACAAGCACCTATAATCGATAATAAATAAATTTTCTTTTCTGTGATATATAAATCAAATATGCATATGACTAAAGACATCCAACAGTCATAATTGTTACAAAACTATATTCAGTTACTAATAACATTATAGTAATTAATTTATTAGTTTATACTAACACCTTGCTGACGAGTGCCAAGTAGCACGAAACCCAGGTCAAGGGTTTCCTGTCGACTACCTCCAACCACCATCTAAACTAACTCTAATATCCTATCTACCATTATTAATTTCTTTCTTTTTAGAACTAAGTAAATCATGCATAAATAATCTATATTTAAAAGAATAACTTTTAATTTAAACAGGAAACAATAATTGTGTATTTACTAAATACAAAATTCAATTATAAAACATTGGCCCTCTTAATAATAATTAATTTAATGTTTCATGTATAATATAAATGTCAGACAAATAAACTGAAAAATGTTATGAATAATAATGTTCACTATTTCCTCTCATAAGTAATCAACTCTATGTGATTTCATTATTATATTTAGATCACTCTGTATATGATGTAATAACATAACTTGGAATAAATTTTTGACCGATTTAAAACAAACTATAATTTGTTTCTATCTTGTAATAAACAACATAAAACTATTCAAATTTACTTAAAAACAATGTCTGTTAGAAAGATTTAAACTTTATATTACTTAAACAAATACATGAAATAAATATGCTACAAATGATGAATTATTATTAAGTATAAACATAGTTAAATTACAAAAGAACATAAAAAGTACATATGCGATAAATTAATCTTGGTTTCTTACTGAACATATGATGTGTTTAGTAAAAACACATGTTTAGCAATTATAATGTACATTGATATACTTTTTCGAAATTAATTCAGGTTAAATAGACATAACAATTAATATACCTGGATGCCGACTCAATGGTCTAGAGGTCGTGTTTTCGCGCGAGATCGACAGATCTTGGGTTCGAATCTCACGAGCGCGATGGTGAATGTACACTGTTGGGGAGTCACATACTAAGACGAAACGGCTATCCAGTGCTTTCAGGTTTTCCATGGTGATCCAGCTTTAATGGACTGATGAATTTAACAATTAAATTATTAAAATCTCCACAAGACCTTCTTTTGATAACTTAACAATTATTTGAAAATATAATCATAACAAATATTTATTATAATAAATACTATTATTTGAATTTTCTTTTAAAACGAGTTCTATACACATGTATAACTCTGATCTTGTGATCAACTATTAGCTAAATTTGACTACAGGCAAGATTAAATGTGAATTACATGTGACTATTATAGTATTTGGACCTAACTGTTTATTTCGTTATCCTTTTGAATATATCTTTCAATCAACAACATAAGAAAAACAAAATATATATTTTCAATGAATCAATGCTTTTAGTCAAAAAGTCAAAGACTTTTCTGGAATTTTATAAGCTAAATTTGTTAATGTTTTTAAATGTCAATCAATTTTTAAACCCTTTTTTAAAAATATAAATTGTACCACAGAAAATAAGTGGATATAATATCATTTTATCGATTTACTTCTTTTTGATTAAGACGGTTTCAATGTTTCTACATTCAAGAATCCGAAATTGGATAATTGTGCTCGAAATATAAGGTTATAATTTTAAATGGGTGTATTTATGAGGCACTTGTGATGATGATCTATGAAGTTTCAAATTATTTTATAGATAATAATATTTTTCTAACATGATATCTCATACCAATGAATTTAGCTTTAAATATAGTTTTGACCGTGAAACTATCACTGATTCTGTTGGATTCATCACGATCTTATACAATTTTGTGATTCTTAATAACAGCAAACCAGGATCGTTCTGAAGTATAGTACTTTTATATAAAAAAACAAAAGTTCATTCCATGAATGAAGTGACATAAGCAACACAATGTTGGAGGGCACAACCCCTTCAGATATTTGGCTTAAGTTAAAGCATTTGAGATTTATACAAGTTTGCTTCATTTAAAATTTTCTTGGTGATTATGCAATCGTTTACAAATAACTAATTATTTCTATGGTTGGAGATCAGATGTAAGAGTAGATGGATAAAAACGTTTTCATTAATGCTGATTTCATTTGAAAATTAATATATTCTTAGCTCGTCATATACAAATGCATCAAGAAATCTTAATTTTTCTATACCGTCGACCTCTATCACTAATGGTTGTTGGTAGATTTTTGTTGTTGTTATTTAGAATATTCTTTGTTTTAGAAAAGTAAATTATTCTAAATCATATTTGTGCTTCATATTCCGTATGATTCTTCCAATTCACAATTCCTTTCTATTTTCCCCTCTATCCTCTCCAACTCAATCTTCCTAGCTTTCTGCTGCCACGTTTTTCACTTCCGACTAGTGTTACATACTACTTACGTCGATAGACATAAGTAGGCATACACCACATATATATATATATATATATATATATATATATATATATATATATATATATATAAAGATATTTGAGGCTACGACTATTCACGAGAATTTATTAACACTAGCTTTGTATATGTAATTGTTGGGGACGTTAGATCCCGAAAACTATTATTTTGTAATTTTATCTTTGTGAAGCTTGTATGCAGATGTATGCTTGGGTATTTCTTAACACCCACGCACATAGTCGATCGACGAACTTATCGGTTAAATGTTCAAAAACTTCCATGGCAATATCGATCATATATATTTTGTATAAATACGCTTGGTTTGTGTGCTTGATGAACCTGGTATCTCTGGTTTTCTGTAGAATATACTTTCTACATCTTACCAAGACTTCTGGATCAAGTTAGCTGAGTCGGGGACAATGGACCAGTACAGCCTATCAAGTCTCTGAATCCTTGATTCTCCGTTCCGTTCCGAGTAAGACGAATCAGTAGCACCATTCAAGTTAACGAATATAACAGTACTGACATAAACTAATCGAAACATATAAGACAATTACCGAACGATTCATAATTCAACAAAAATGTTGTTTAAAATTTGAACTTTAGAAGTTTTAACATTTTAAGGTCATAACAGTTACACAGTAGATTAGATTTATTACCTATAAATGTAACTAAACTTGGTAAGAAAAAAAAAGAAAAAAATACGAAGTTCTTGTTTTACGAACTTGGTGTTTTTCGCTTCAAAAGAAAACTCTCATTTTCTAATGTTCTCAAAATGATATAAGAAAATGAAAATAAAATTGTTGGCCACACCCAACTAATATTTAAATTATCACTGAAAAATATTCTATTTTCAAGAAAAATAATTATTCACCTACATTCCAAGAGAGAGAGAAAAAATTTTACACTCCCGCACCAACATTTTTTTAGTTATATCTTGAAAAACTACTGTTGTGGTGAACAAGAACACGAGTGAGGACAATTGAATGTATTTGACACGAAATTACAGAGCACCTCACTAAAATCTGAGAACCATATAGTAAATAGTTAATTTGCAAAATATCAATAAGTTGTCTCAAACTTGACTGTTCCTTTTGCATATATCATTCGATTGTCTCAGATTTCCTTATTCATGCATTTTCATACCAATTGCGTTCCGTTTCCGTTCTTTCCTTATCGACCTTCTACTGAAATACATTCTATGTGTAACCACCGTTATACGCTACTTATGTGGATATAAGTAACCCACACCACACTGTGACTATCAATTAAATACAAACAAACAAAAGAAAACTGTACTATAAATATTAAAATTTCTTTGATTTATACATAACGACGTGCTGTTGGGAAAAAACAAAACTTATTAGTTTCACATTTTTGCATCTATTCACTTAATTATCTTTTAAAGATAAATATTAACTTAATATTTTGTAATGATTTCATTATTTTACAATGTGATTATTGTGAATAATTACAAAGTCAGTTGTTCTTAATCAAACATAAACTCAATCAATTATGATAGACTGTTTATTTTCCGGTGAACTGGTAAATTCCATATTTACTGCACCAAATAATCTCAAAGTGATATTCATGTGGATAAAATTAGTATCCATAAATTTTGTGTGATTTCGAATATGAATCAGTCAGTCAGTTAGTCAGTCTGTCAGCTACAACGTAGGACCAGGCATATGTGTGCATCGAAGCAAATTACCATGTCTCATTAGCACAGTTAATGAATAATAATATATGAATGAGATTCTCAAACATCCTATGGGTAAATTTAACTCATATAAACCATATATTAATAGTTGTTTCAACTATTTCTTTTTTGATGTATGAAGTTCTTATACTTCATGAGAATTTGAATTTGCACCATCACTGAAACTTGGTTTTGAGATGTATGAAAATTTTAGTCCAGTAGATGAAGCTTATGTTAATAATAGGTAGGTTCATAGAAAATGAAATATGTATTTGTGTTTTTATACATAATTTTCACTAAAAATCTGTATTCACGTTTATTACATATCAGCATAACTACAATTTTTAGATGAAGTTGTAAACACCAGCTAAACAGTTAATGATATCTTTTATTTTAGTAGATAAGAAGCAGTAATAAATCAGTTTGTTGAATAACAATTGATGATCAGGGTTTTATTTTCATATTGAATGCTAGAAATGAAAACTTCTAAATTGAGGGATATTGTTAGCTTGACTTAAATATAAGATTCATACCTTTGTTGTCAACTGTTTAACGTGTATAAACCAGATGAGAAACATTTCAATAAATGTTCCGCAATCGATTACGTACGGTGTAATGCCTCATAGGATTTATAGTCAATATAATGAAGTGACCGGCACACTTTGACGACTGACAGTTAGAATATGATATCTTCTGCTAATTTTCGAATAACCATTGATGTAACTGTCAAATGTAGCGCCTGTTTCCATCAAGTAATCTACATTATTCATGAAGAGTTAACGGATCTTCATATTTCATCTCTTTTGTGAAAACAAATATAATATCATTGAAACCATGAACGAATCAATGTTAGACTACCATAGAAAACCTGGGAGCAGTAAACAGTCATTTTCCCTGGTACGGAACTCCCCAGAACTGCTCATTCACGATCTCGCACGTGGTACTTGGACCCATAACCTCCCGTCTGGCACTAACGTTTAACCTTTAGACAACTAGACCGGTATCTAACGATGTTAATGTTGTGGATTGATTGAGGTAAAACATTAACGTCATTGGATCCCAGCTCAGAGGTCTAGAGATTAATTGTTCGCGCACGAGACCAAAGAATATGCATTTTAATCCCATCTGTGGAATCACAGATGCGCACTTCTGAGTAGTCCAATACTACGAAAAAAAAGGTTATTTTTTTTCAGCTTTCACTGGTGGTCTAACATTGATCAGTTCATGATTCACTGATACTCATTAATATTCACTTAGACTGTAAATTGTTATCAGCGATGACTTACAATTGTATCTACAAATTAATGATGCTATCTAGAATAACTATGTTCCATATTCTCTTAGAAGTTGAACTATGATCTACCAATAAATTCAGTTAGCATTCAAATGTAAAGCACACTAACTTTCAGTACTGTTCACTGATTTTCTATTTCCTTGGTAGTTCAACTTGGACTATTCAACATGTGTAAACATTTACACACCTCAAACAGAACAATCTTGCCTGGTTAAGTTGTATCTCTATATTAGAATGTTATTACTTGACCAACAAATTTCCAATTACAAACTGAGTTCCTCTATCTTATTTTCTTGCAAAACGTACTTGAACAAATTGAAAGATTAAATTCGTAAAGTAATGATCAACAAAATAAACTCGAATATTACCCATTTCATCTAATTATTATTTAGTTACTTTAACACTACAGGTATTCTTAAGTATAGCATTCTAATTATGTATTAAACACTAAATGAACAATGATTGACTTTAGTAAATCAATTTATCAAGCTAATCTCTTTTTTTGTAAAATTTATTTTAACAAGTTTATATTTTACTTACTAGTGTATGTTATAGATAATATTGGTTCATTCATCTAAATGTCTATAATGAAAACTATATTCTCTTCAAATAAATACCAATTGTATATATTGCTACTTTGTTAACCTCTTATAAGTAATAGATTATTAAAAAATGTAAATTTTCAAACTGAAATTTCATCATTATCTGTATACTTTAATGAGGTAAGCAATAAACAAATTATAACACTCACTACCACTATCACTTTTTTTCTCTTCTTCTTATTGATAATACCACTATTACTCAAATAACTGAAAGAAATGTTACTTGTCTGAAAAGAATTTTTAATAAATTCCGATGAGACTATAATTTATGGGAGACCTTTGACGCTAAAATGACCTTGAGAATCTTCACCTAATAATTAGGACCAAATGAGAGTTATAAATCAGTGTGAGGAATTATAATTATAATTTACATTTAATGGTTAGAGTCAGAAATTACATTTAGGGTTTTTATCACGAACTGAAATCAGCTTTAATGCCAAAACTTTATTTAGCCAAATAGATGGGTGAATTTTGCACCGAAATCCAAAACCTGTTATCTTATACCTGATTGGTTCGTTCATAAATTATAGTGTCGCCTAAATTTCTTGTATAAAGATTTCAAAATACTAATAAATGATTTTTCATAGTTTTGTTCTTAACTTATAGCGTCTAGTAAAGCAAAGAAGATTAGAACATGTTTGGAATTTAAACTTAAACAGCTTAGAGGATACTAAACAGCAGAGATTCTTAATAAAAGTAGATGAAATTCAAATCAGTTCAATTATCTGACCAGAATTAAAATAATCTAAGCATTTAGGTCAGTTAAACCAAACAATTAGAAATTGCACTTGATGATATTGACATTGAAATGAAAGCATATAAGTGATTTATCTGTGTGCGTCTACTAAGCAGCGCTTATCCGGATGCATTATATCTGACTACTCATATTTATAAGTATTATATAAACTATGTGAATATCAATTAATTCATCAACCGCCATGTTCGTAATTTTCGACTATAAATACAACAGTCGTTCATCAAATGTAATGAGATTAGAAGAAAGTGACATGTTTGTGTTAAAAGCAAAATGTGAATTTACTTTATTCTCAAGAAACGTTTATCAAACTTTGCTCTTTCATTGAAATACATTGTACCATACACCATGCTGGGTTTTTTTTTGTAGTTATTATCATTACAAACACTAGTTTAACTTAAACTACTTTTAATGACATGTAATATGACATATTTTTATTAGATAATTTAATTGAATTCTCAATAACAAAAAGAAACAGAGTATAACCCATAGTTGTTCATTCATTGGAAAACATAATAATTCATTTTTGTTTTAAAAAAATAATTAAATTTTAAATTATTCACTAATAGATATCTTAATAAAGCTAAAAACAAATCAGTGATTATCAACAACATCATCACAGATATCATTACAATAACTATGAGAGTAATAATAGAAAGAAAATTGAAAAAAAAGAAAACATTTATTGATCACAGGCGAAAACAAGTATTATTCAACTGTATCTAATGTAATAATCACAGCATTTGTCCATTTCTTGCCTAAAAGTAAACCGTTCTATACATATATGCAATGTAGTTTTACAATTATCCGATCAGTTTTTGCCTCGATAGTTTTATAAACTTTAATGATTAATAGTAAAATTGAAATGGAATAGAAAAAAAATTCCAGACAAAATTATTAAAATTCTTTTTTAATTATATGTTCACTTGAATGGTTAGTTATTCAGTTAACTTCATGAGCATCATCTATTGTATAAACTGGTATAGGTTTCGTTTCCTTAATTATATTATTTAAACAAAACGAATATAAATTAAAAAATAAGTAATCAGTGAATAACTTTTAATTTGTCTGTCTATTTTTTTTCATTTCTATAGATTCAGTAAAATTTTGTTAAACTAGACCTCCCAATCTCGCTCACATTGTATTTTATGACTAGAAAGATTGAAATAAGAGATAAAGGTTTACTTATTCACAAAAGTACAGATAGTATTATACAAATAATGATTTAAAAATGAAGAATATTTGAGCGAACAATTGTTTTCAATAACTTCATCATCAGGCTCTACAGTTATAAGTCCATAATTATAATATTTTACAAAGGCCAAAATTAAGGCATGTATTAATGAATTTAACAATGTTATGTGTTAAATCCAGATTAGTTTTCGCTTCTGTGAGTCTCTCACTATACTTCAGGTACTCATTGAGTCCCTTCAGTGCAACTGGGTGCTCACTAGATTTCAGTAGTTTAAAAATCCCAAAGAATATTCAAAAGTGAAGAATATTTGAGCGAACAATTGTTTTCAGTTATAAGTCTTCATTAATACATGCCTTAATTTTGGCCTTTGTAAAATATTATAATTATGGACTTATAACTGTAGAGCCTGATGATGAAGTTATTGAAAACAATTGTTCGCTCAAATATCCTTCACTTTTGAATATTCTGTGGGGATTTTTAAACTATTGAAATAAGGATTTAATAATTTTCTGAGTTTAAATGATGATTGAATTATCAAGTAGTCATAGATTTTGAATAGAACCAACCTAATACTTAAATTGAAATACACTACATATTACACCAAATCATTCGAGTCCTTATATAAGTAGCTATCTTATTTGACTACAGTTTTAACTTATGTATTGAGATCAGTGAGATAACTTATGAAAATTAGGGAGAATTGACATTTGTATCGACGTAGTTTATGACTATTGTGACAAACATATCCATAAATCTGCAGTTAAGAATACTTAGTTCTATCAAATTTCTGGTGAATGTAACACAACTGACCAATGTAGTTAAAATCCGACCGTTCATATTTTTAAAATACACCCTGTATAAATGGTTATCTGTTAATGTAGCACTCATTTTCCATGACCTCTATATCGTCATAAATTATTTTTCGGGAGAAATAAATGTTGGTTTCTTGACAGAACTAATAAAGGTAAGATAGAATACACAAAGTAGAATTCAAAGTGTTTAAAGTGTGAGGCTGATGACAAGTAAAAGAAATGAATGGTTTTTTAATATAGTTAATTGATAAAAAATAACTAGTTGTACACCGAGGGTAATTTAATTGAAATCCTATGAGGTCCATCATATGTAAATTATGAATGCTATTGTTAAATGATTGAATTATTGAGATTGAACATAAACCTTCAAAGGGACCTATATGTCAATCCTATGTTCATATTTCACTAAACGTAAACAAATAAGCCATTTTATTTAGTGTTCCTCCTCTGTGGTCAGCCACTTCCGGCAGTAAGCTGATGAGCTTATCTTTTTACACTTGCAATCCAAATGACTAAAGAGAAATAATAACATCATTTATTTTGTGAACAGTGGTGAAAAATACTTTCTTGCAAAGAAATCTTTCGTATTTCCTACGTTTTCTTATAAAATATAATGTTCATAGTCTAGTGTCTGAATACTCATCTGATCTTCTTTTAAACTCACAGAATACTTGTATTACTTTATTGTTATCATCAATACCAATACCATGATATACTGATAGGCTAAACAGAACATCAGGACACGGTTCAGTCAAGAACAGCCTTATAAGTAACTTACGCTTTCATAGAGTACAATCTTTTTAATCCTCCTGTTCATGTGTTCACTTTTTGATTCATTTACAATTGTATATTTTACCGAATACTTTATCACAATTTAGCTTTATCTAATAATTAAGTGAAATTTCTTCTCTTAAAAAAAGTATATTTAGGAAGTAATATTTATAGCATATCGGTATTTTCAGAATGGGTTTTGTGGAGATTTTTAGAAATTTCACAGGTCGAAATCATGAGTCAATTGAAGCTAGACCACCATGGAAAACATGGAAGCACTGGACGGCCGTTTTGTCCTAGTATGGGACTCCTCAGCAGTGCGCATCCACGATCCCGCAACCCGCGAGATTCGAACCCAGGACCTGCTGGTTTCGCGCGCGAGCACTTAACCACTAGACCACTGAGCCGGCATCCAACGGTGTTAATGCCTAACTTCAACCAATCCACGAAGTTGCGCCACCGTACACCATTGTCTTCAGTGAGCTGATATTTCACAACAGACCTGGTTGAACTCCACTGGTAACGGCTTCTCACTTGAAGTCAGTCACTAGTGAGCAGTCGATTATTATCAGAATGGGTTTTGTGGAGATTTTTAGAAATTTCGCAGGTTGAAATCATGGGTCAATTGAAGTTAGACCACCATGGACACCAGTAGGTCCTGGGTTCGAATCTCGCGGGGAGCGGGATCGTGGATGCGCACTGCTGAGGAGTCCCATACTAGGACGAAACGACCGTCCAGTGCTTTCAGGTTTTCCACGGTGGTCTAGCTTCAATTGACTCATGATATCGGTATTTATAAATCAACCAAATTCTAATATATACAATGAACTTTATTGTATCATCCTATTAGTCAAACGAATGTAGCACAAAAATGTAAGATTCATTTCTGTTAGTTTGTGGTTAAATAAATTACACTATAGAGAAAATTTGAAATTTTTTATGATCACAATTTAAACAGTTGTGTACAATTAACAATTTTATTTTCTACTTTTATATTTTATATTGAGAACATAAATAATGGGAGTATCATTCTTTATTTCTGTCGATTTATAAAAAACTGAATGTTGAAGAATTATTATATTACCGAAAATGTTAAAATTCTTTAAGTTCATACTTTCTCAACGCTTTTTTGAAATATGTACCATTTTTATATTTGCTATACAAGTCGTAAATGATATATGTTTATATAATTGTATTCATAGTGAATAACTTTCAAAGGATTACAATTGCCGGAATTCATCAATTTTCTATACAGTTTTAATATTATTTCATTACAACGTTTCTAAAGATTTTAAAGTGCTTTAAACAACTGAATTTTATCACACACTAACGTGATCGCTATATTTATGGCTTTCTTTGTTTAAATATTTTGTTATATAAGTTTAGATCCTTTCTAGTTTCACATGATGGCTTTGTATTCATAGTTATCTTGTTATGCAGCCAATTATTTATTTATAATCAGCTTAAGTTCCGCCATGGTTTTCATGAAATTATATGACTGGAATCAATCAGGAAGAAACCTTAGTTTACACACTTCAGTAAAGTGTACTGTTAATGCAGAGGGAAATATTACACCATGTGCTATTTAAAACTTAATTACAAATTGTCATAAAACTGGTGAATCGTAAGTTCATCAATCCAGTTCAATTAAAACTAAGGACTAGACAAACATGAAACGGATCACTACTCAGTGATGAATTAAATATCTTAGTTGGACAAGAGATAAGGTCAGGTTCGATTAGTTCAGTGATAATATCTCACACTGTAGAACTGGTTGTTCATTTAATTGAAAAGACACTTTAAAGATATTCTAATATTTCTTCTAACTTAGGATATCACAATTACTATATTGGCCTTCATTTACCAAATATTTAACAAGTAAACCAGACGCAAGCATAAAAGTGTTTGATGTTCAATATGTATGAATTTACTCAAATTAAATTCAGTCTTTTTATTCAATGTAATGAAAAATGTCCTTTTACATAGTGTAGAACTTTGACAGTTAGTAATTTTTTTATTATCTTCCATAACTTGTGAACCTTATCCTAATCAAAATATTGCATTTGTGCAAAGGTCAAAAAAATAAATGAGGAAGGAAATAACGGAGATGAAAAGATGGAAAAGACACCAATAGATAACAAAGTGATATATTAAAACTACCGATACCAGTATTTATATCAATAAGCCTTGTCCAACCTCTTTCTATACTACGGAGTACTTAAAAAGATTGTTTATTAACATACAGTATCATTACGTGAGAGTGAATTGAAAACTTTTGCTTAAAGGATAGCTCATAGATATATTTGAAGTGAAGACTAGTGTTAAACAAGACTGACAACTCATCTTTTGTCTTTCTTTTGGTGGTTAGCTGAATTATGAAGACCACATCTCTGGGGAAACACAGAATACACTGAACAGCTAGGATACACCAAGACGATTTAGTTTTCGTAGATGACGTAGCTCTTCTATTCCATATACAGCAAAAAATGAAGGTGAAGACGGACAAAGTAGCAGCAGTTGTTTTCACCTTTCACAAGGAAAAAAGTCAGATCCTAAAATTCAACACAACGAGCACCGGCCAAATCACACTTGGTAAGGAAGTTCTGGAGAGGTGGAATTTTTTACGTATCTCGGCAGTATCAGTGATAAATAATGAGGATCTAATAAAGATGTAAAGGTTCAAATTGGCAAAGCAACGGCTTCATTTATACAACTAAAGAACATATGGAATACAAAAGAATTGTCAGGTAACACTAAAATCAAAATTTTCAACATTAATGTTGAAATAGTTCTGTTACAACAGACCGAAACTAGAAGAACTACCACAGCAAACATTAAAAAGTATAGGTTTTCAAAATAATATAATATACTTCAGATCCATTAACCAAATACCATCAGCGTCAATCGATAAATCAATTTCCAGCTTAAGAAATTAGGGAAACAATCTAGAAGTAAATTGGATACATTTTGTGGAAATCATTAAATTACATCATAACTCAAATCTTAACTTGGAGTCCTTGAGCCCATATTCACAATTACTTAAGATTTCATTTCTCTTATGTCAAAATTCAACAATTAGTTTTTACCACTTAGGAATTTTCTAGAATAAATCTAGCAGTAATTAATTTTATCACTTTATTAAATGGATCGTTTCTTTTAGTAGTTTCTTTATTTTCATTTGAATCAACTCACAACTGTTATTTTAAGCTATAATACTTATTTTAATCATAAAATATCTTATTCATATTATATTTGTCCATTATATTCTTATATTCACGTGTCATTCAATTATAAATAATACTATTTCTTAGGTTACTGCAAAAAAAAAGAGTAAATGCCAGAAAACAGTACCTAGTTAAAATAAAACGAAAACGTAGTCACATTACCTTAATGATAATAATAATAATAATAATAATAATAATAATAATAATAATAATTATTATTATTATTATTATTATTATTATTATTATTATTATTATGGTAATCAACAACTTTTACTGTTTTTTTCAAACTAACTACAAACATGCCGAGTAATAAAAACAACTAAAAGATTTATAAACATTGTCTTTAATTATATCATACAATGGTTAGACGCCGAATTAGTTGATAATTTAATTAAATAAAATAAAGCAAAATATATATATATATATAATTTGTATTATTATGTTTGTTTATTAGTTATACATGGATGATATTTATTTAAACAGTTGTTTTAATTTTGTTTATAAACTTGAATGTAAATTGTATAGTACAATGTTATAATAGAGTACAAATAGAATTCAACTATATTATATATCGATTTATAATGATGTTGATAAGTGATTAATCTCAACATTGTAAACAAATAAATTCTCTTAATGAATCATATATACATATGAATGATTCTATTAATTCATTGTTATTTATTCGTCAGTTAAACTATATGAATGCCACATGTTTATTGTAAAAATAAATGGAACATATTGAGAAAATAAAACTCCTTTTTATTGAAAACATGAAAGAAATTAGTGAATTTATTTTGTTTCAAGGAATCTCAAGCGACGGATTTATCGGAGGGTGATGGTCCCAGGTCTGTACCTATGTCGCTTCTTCACGCCCCCGGTAGCTGGGGCACTTTTGCGCGCAGCCTTGGTGGCTAGCTGCTTTCGAGGTGCCTTACCTCCGGGTGATTTGCGAGCAGCCTTGGTGGCTAGCTGCTTTCGAGGTGCCTTACCTCCGGTTGATTTGCGAGCAGTCTGTTTGGTTCGTGCCATTCCGAAACACCGAGAGACGATAAACTAAGTATAAAAATTTAAGAATAACTGAAATATCTGTAATGATTGTTGATATGACAGGAAGAAAAGTCAAAATTCCATTGATTTACTCAATATGAGTTTTGTTCAACATTTTTCTCCGTTATGATTCAATGTAATGATCATTCAGTGCAGTATTTGTTTCCTTTTCTTGTATGATATTTTCTTCTGTATAATATACGATAATTTTGTATTCCATTGACATGAACTATGCTCTAGGTGGGATTTGTTATATATGTGATTTCATCCGGAATAATAATCAAAGTGTGTGTATTTTCGACTAGGGTTGTCGTCGTGTTTTGGGGTTGATAAATCTTCATTTATATCAGTTTTGTTTTCTCACTTTCGCGTCGTGGGAATTGCAGAGCTCCCTCGTTTCCAGTATAAGTGATAAGTGTTTCCGAAACAAAAATCAGCGACGACCAGATATAACAAGTAGCATTCAATTGACAAGTTGTTACAATTGTCTCATGAATTTATCAAATTTCCGCATACTTCTTTTAGTTCATTTAAAAAAGCTACTACAGTTTTTATAACTTGTTTTATGTGTTGAATAGTTGAAGATTATATTTGCGGAGAACTTTCACTGAGTTGGTTTGAAGAATCGGTCTAGGATTTTTGAAAATGTTTATACTTTTTAGATATGTAGATTTGAGTCGTGTCACTTTAGTAAAGCTTCTATTACTATCAGTCTAACCAATACTTATCAATTAATAGTTATCTCTTAGTATTTTAAACTTTATTTAACTGCCTCTAATTACCGGTCGAATTATGTAGTATTTAAAGAACTTTATTAATAAATGCATAGACAGACAGGTAAGCTAGGGTATGAATTCAAAAACTCTTAGAACCAAAGTTTTAAAATTCTGAATATAAACTACAAACTCTGAAACGATTACTTAGTATTTTTCTAAAGCTGCATCATCAGTACTGTGTAAATTCAGTAGCACATTTTCGTCAATATAGTTACAATTTTTTGTTGCCACGAGAACAAATAAAATGGATTTAAAAACGAGTTTCCTGAATAAAAATCATACTGAATTAAAAACAAGCACTTTATCTTTCTGCTTCATTCCGTAATACTACAAAAATTATTAGTAAATCTGTAATAAAAACAATCTGTCACACTGTCCCTGAACAAAAGACGAGTTGATTGCAATAATTATATTTGTTTGTTATTGAGTTGTCTGTTGAAGTTGACTTAACTTAAACATATTTTCCAAAATTGTTTGACTCTTTTAACAGAACAGCTAGAAAGTTTTCTTTTCTTTTTATTTCTGGATTTCTGTGTGGGTAACTGAAATGTCCTAAACAGTTTCAAAACAACCATCGAATATATTATGATTCTCAAACTGACGCCTAACTGTAGTGTGGAACATATAGTTCTCCATCTTCATGTTACATCTGCACATCTGCACTTACATACTTACATGTTAACCCTCGTAGGGAAGCATAGGCCGCCCACCAGCACTCTCCTTCCAACCCTGTCCTGAGCAATCCTTTCCAGTAGCTATTTATCCTTTTCATATCCGCTTCCATTTCCCGACGTACTATGCTCTTCGGCCTTCTTCTTTTCCGTTTCCCTTGAGGATTCTAAGTTAGCGCTTGCCTCATGGTGCAGTTTGGTGATTTCTGCGATGTATGTCCTATCCACTTCCAACAACGTTCTTTAATTTCCTCATCAGTTTAAAGCTGGTTTGTCCTCTTCCACAGTACGCTGTTGCTGGAAGTTTCCGACCAACGAACATTGAGTATCTTGCGTAAACGACCATCTATAAGTACTTGTACTGTTTTGATGATGGTTCCAGTAGATCTCCATGTTTCAGCTCCGTACAGTAGAACTGTCTTGACGTTCGTATTGAAGTTGCTGAATTCGGTATTGCTTGATAGTTGTTTTGATTTGCATATGTTCGTCAATTGTATGGGTGCTGTCCTTGCTTTGTCAGTCCTCGCCTTTTCGTTTGCATCGGATCCTCCTTGTTAATCAATGATGCTTACTAGGTACGCGAAAGATTCCACCATTTCCAGGGTCTCTTCACCAAGTGTGATTTGGTTGGTGTTCTTCTGTAGCGTCGGTTGACATGTTAAGCCCATACAGCTTATTATAGCTTTCGGACAGGCCAGTCCATTCATTCTAGTTGAGTCGTATTTCGACCTTGGTAAGTATTCGCTTTTCAATCCTGACTGTTTTTATATGAGTGCATATGTGTGTGTGCGTTTCTTATCTCATTCATCACATTTCTGTAACTTATTTTTGTGTGCCTATAAATATTGATTCCCTTCATCTCCATTACACATCGTTTCGCCTCGCTCTATTCCATTCGCTTCATATACAAAATATATGTATTCAAAAGTCCATTTTCGTTATTTGACTTATTTAATTCCGTTATTGACTAAAGTGATTTAAGTCGATGATTATATACGAAGATAGGCGATAAATATATTTCAGTAACAATCATTTAATAACGAACATTCATACGATTTAATGAGTCAGATCCTGGGCCACTAAAGTGAAGAACCCGTCGACAGCACCGTCCAATCTAAATGACGACAAAATAAAGGGCATGCAAGAATTTCCATATGTATTAGTAATAGTGGGACAATTGTGAGATCACTTTAGTGGCCCAGGATCTGACTCAAGTTAAATCGTGGACACGGAGAGTCCCCTTAGGGGAGTTGGAAAATCACGATTAAAAAAATGTCTACAAGATCTTGAGGGAACAAATAGCGTATGAACCAGTTGTTGGCCACGAGCTAACATAGGGCTGTATCTCCTGACGTCACTCCACTGCCAGACCTTTAGGTCCAAGGCTAGTGGTTTAGAGACACTGGGCAGTATTCTGTCTTCCACAAAAACCGAATGATTTATGTGGCGCATATCTGTTTGGTGCCCCCATGAACCAATGATTATGTGCTTAAATAAATAAATAAATAAATAAAATCCTTAAGATTTAGAATGGCATTCTCTGCTGAACAGATAACTACTGCTTTTAGCCGTTGATTGCATCAACTCTAATAAGCGCAAATCAGGCTTTATATCCGTGTTACCAAACTATTCAAATTTCTGGATAATTAATGTATTTCATATATTTTGTGTCTAAACAGTGGTTTCATTGAGATCAAACAGTTGTCTTTTGAATTATGAACGGGTGTTAGAGAAAAACAAACCAAGTATAGGAGATATACGAAACATCAACCAAAATAAGTTGAATAATTGGCTGAATGCGATCACCTAGTTATGTAGATCTCCCGAAACAAATGTCCTCAAAGTAATTGGATAAATATTTGTTTTCCTCTTCAGTGTCTACGGCGATGAAGCGGTTAATAATTCCCTAAAATAAATAGCTCTGTAAGTTTTCGACATTGGATGCTGACCAGATTAGTTTTAGTGGACTCACCTAGCTGAAGGCGCTCGGTCATGCATCCGCACCAGATCACGTGTGGGAACGCCGTGCTCAACTGCTACCGCAATCGCTAGCCAGATTAGATTAGATAATTCCGATATATTGGCAATCGTCAAATACAACTTCTGATCTCCTCGATTCAGTCTTTTGATTTCTCTTGGTGGGTACGAGTTATATTAGATGTTACTGGTAAAAGCGTTGTCAAACACTGAATACCTGTACCATCGTCAGTGAGTGGCGATTTAATTAGACTGTTATTTACAGTCACTACATTTGCAGTAGGTTCTCAAGCTAATGATACAAATTAGCGAATTTTAAAGCAAACTGTTTCTCTCTTTTAAGGTTTTGGAGGCTTCACTAATTTCTCTGTTCTCCACTATTCATATTTGTTCAGATGAGATGAGCGATTTCTTAATGAACTGTGACTTATTCGATGAAATATTCTCAATCAGTTGTGGTAGTTGGTTTATGTAAAATCACACTAGGCTCATTTGATTCAATAATAACTGTCGAATACGTATATGCTCTTGCGACTTTTATTATGATGTTAACCAAGGGAAAACTTTCATTTCATTTGATAGACAGAATTGTATAAATGTGAGTAGATAAGGGTAGAAAGGTTTATATTAATCACCAGCACAATCCTCCTATAAGTTCAAATTCTTAGTTGCATAAAGGATCGAGTTCACTCTTTATTTAGCCCTCTGTCATGGAGAGTGAATTTACTGACATCTTATAGTCAGCTAGCGCAGTAAGTAAATCTAAAGAATTCAGATATTGAACGACTCCTGATGATCATTTGTACTCCGAATTGTATCCTTCACTTGGTCAGTCATTGTAATTTGTCCAGTTGTAACGGTCAGTTGTGAAGCTAGTGGATCAGTGGCCATGTCTCAGACTGGTTTAGTTTGACACAGGATCAAATAAAAAGAATACGTTTCCTACAGCTTGTATATCAACTTTGATGATGAGTGTGAAATAGCACGATAACTAGGTCAGGTGTTTTAAGTATTGGAGAAGATATTCTACAGTTCTCGGTAATATTCTGCAACGAACTAAAATCAAACCACAGTTTGTGCTGTGTCGAATTTTATCCTTCTTTGATACAATTGTTGACATTTAATGTATGGATGTACGTAATTCAGTTTAAACGACAGTCACTCCTCATTCTTGAAATAGATTGGTGTGTGTTCTCGTTCAAAATGTAAAGAAATGAATTTTAAAGACTTAAATCGTCTAACACTGTTGATATAACATTGTTCGGGGTTCTGTATCTGGTCTGTGGTTATTGTTGTAGTTGGATAAATGCATCTGTTGCCCTACAAATTCGTGACGGTGTCAGTGATTTACGTCGGATTAAGCGTACTAAAGTAAGTTGTACTTTTCATCAATTATACAAAGTATGGAGTCCAGATCTGACTAGTTTTTCGGACATCTAGAAAAGCGGCACAGAAGGTGATGAGAATCAAGAGCTAGGTAAACACTGCATTGACCACCGCTCAATGAATAATCCATGAATAACTGCCAGTATTTAAATAAAACAACGCTTCTATAGTACGAATTAATTATTCTTTTGTGCTTGATTTCCCGATGATTAGGAGTTCCGAATACAATACGTTTGTAAGATCCAAACTAAGGTTTGGACTGCTGAATAGCCTTCCAGGTACGTTAGACACGCGCCCTATCCCGTCGAAATCAAAACAAGTAATCGGGTAAATAGCGGTTCTATAATTCATCATAAATTTATATGTAAATCGTTACCTAAACAAATATTACCACCCGGCTATTCAACCAATAGTTGTTCAATCAATCAAATCTAAATTACAATAAATAAAGAAGTTGATAGACGATGAGGGAAAGTTACCAGTCACAACAAATGAACGTTATTCTATCCTGACTGGATAGAACACACACAAAGGGAGGAGCAAATCAATATGGCTACCGCCAAGAACAAGTGCCAACTAAAACAACGTAGATACAGTCCGGGAAGAAGCACAAAAACTTAGTGAAGGCGTAATAAAATAAAAACTATGATAAAATACAAATATTAACAATTCAAATGTAACAAAAAAACTAACAATGTACAACTAAGGGGATCAATAGGAACAAAGTGCAAGTATATGCATGGAAGGATTTTCACAAACACACAAAACATTCAAAATGGATCTTACACCGGCCCCGAAAATCCCTCCATACCACACAAGCTACCTTGATGCCTGTGGTCATGGTTCATTATATGACATATTACACTATAGGAACGAGTACGATTTACAGCAGTACGCCTACTCGACCTATCTACATTGATAATACGAGGAACTAATTCGAGCCTTCAGGGAAGCATACCTTACGTATATCTCTTCTGACTAATCCACCATTCGTACGAACAACCACTGTCCTAACTCTTCCGTCGTCATCTATTTCACAATCTTCAACTACTCCTAAGGGCCACTTTCCACGGGTCGATATGTCCGAAGCCACGATCACTACATCTCCTTTCTGAAAATTGCGGTGTTCAACTAACCATTTTTGACGCTTTTGTAAGGACGGTAAATACTCTCTTAACCACCTTTTCCAAAACACATTAGCAAGATGATTAACCTGTTTCCATCGTTTGTCATATTTATCTCTGATGCTACCTTCGACTATTCCGTCACATTCTCTCAATAATAACAGACTGTTTGGCGACAAGGCTAGTTGATCGTTAGCATCTTGGACGACCGGAGTTAAGGGTCGATCGTTCAATATCCTTTCAACTTCAATCAAATAAGTGCTTAAGGTCTCATCGGTTAAAGTCTGCTCTCTAGTTATCAACAATAACAGTCTGCGTATAGACCTAATCATCCTTTCCCAGACCCCACCTCTGTGGCTGGATGAGGGCGGGTTAAAATGCCACTGAATCTGTCTAGCTGACAGTTTTTTGTCTATCCTCTGCTGATTCAACTGTTGCACAAATCTCTTTAGTTCAGAAACCGCACCCACGAAATTTGACCCATTGTCACTGTAAATTTCTGCAGGTTTCCCTCTTCTTCCAATAAACGTAACAAGGCCATTATAAACGAATCAGTATTCAAACTATGTGTCATTTCAATATGTACTGCTCGGGTTTGCAAGCAAGTAAATACACATCCATATTTTTTTTCTAGTGATCTACCTCTTTTGACAAAAAGGGTCCAAAGTAGTCTACTCCCACGGCTGAGAAGCTTTACCATCCTTGTTGCACTCTACAAGCTGGAAGTGGTGCCATCAATTGTTGCCCTGTAACCATCGTAAACCGCCGGCATGTCACACACTTTCCTATCACTCTCTTAACCGTGCTGGTTCCTTTTATTATCCAATACCTTTTTCGAATCGTGGCCAGTACTTGTGACGTTCCTGTGTGCCCTTGTTCCTTATGATAATGTCTAATTATCATTTCTGTCACTAAGTGTCGACTGGGCAATATTATTGGATGTTTAAAGGCATTTGGGAAATCTGAGTAGCTTAGTCGGCCTCCAACACAGAGTAACCCATCAAGCATTATCGGTGATAAGCCCTTCAGATCATTGTGACTAACTACTTACCATTGTTTTTAATTCCATAAGTATTTCTCCATACACTTCTTTCTGAACCATCAAAAAATTTTACGCTTGGCGACGTCAAGTTCTTTGACCTTTAAACCCCCTAGATGAACGGATCCTTCATGACTCGGTGAACGAAGCACCATCAGAAATTCTATGAACCTTCTAAGCCAGGCTACGGCCCTGACTAATTTCAACCACTCAGAATAATAAGCGAGAATAGGTGACATGTTGTACTTTATACTACTCAAGTTAACCACGGCAGTTTTTCTAAACTCAATATCGTCAGGAGTAGGTTCCGGACAGTCAGTGATTGCTGTACAAAATTCGCCATGCAGTAAGGTAGGACATTTGAACCAAAGCTCAAGATCTGACATTTTTTGTATACCTCTCGAGGTCCAATCAGCTGGATTCTGTGACGACCTTACATAACTCCATTGTTCAATCTTCGTATACTGATGCACAATGGCGAGACGGTTAGCTATATAGGTGCTATAGCGATTCTCGATATTCTTGATGTAGTACAATACTACCATGGAATCTGTATGGAAGTTTACCTTACAGAAAAAATTAGGCAGACTTCTCCGTAAGACTTCGCTAAGCCTCACACTTAACACTGCCGCTGCCATCTCTAGCCTCGGTATAGTGATCTGTTTGATAGGTGCTACCCTAGACTTGCTGTATAACAAAATACAGTAGGGTTGTTCCTTCAAATAACTGACTCGAGCGTACGCGACTGCTCCGTAACCGATCTCTGAAGCGTCACTGAACAGGTGCAATTCTACTTCCGCGTCGGGTTCGTCAATTCTCTTCTTGATACCCCTATCTACCGTAACATGACCTATTTGACGCATAAAGTTTACCCAATTTAGCCACGCCGACACGTATGGCTCGTTGAGAGGCTGATCCCAGCCTAATTGAGACTTACATAGTTTTTGCAAGAGAACCTTGGCAGTAAGACAGACTGGAGCAATTAAACCCAAAGGATCGAACAGAGAAGAAACTATAGATAGAATCCCTCTCCTAGTCAGAGGCCTTTCAGGCGCATCGAAGTAAAACTTGAATACATCTCGTTTAAAATCCCACTCTACTCCTAGAGTTCGATGTGTAGTGTCATAACTCGCTGACATTTCTATCAAGGACTCTTCTTTACATACATCGGGCAAGATGGTCCTTACCTCCTCCGAGTTAGTAACCCATTTCTTTAGTTTAAAACCTCCCCTACATAATAATTCACTTATCTGCTTAACGAAACTCTTTGCTTGATCACAAGTGGGAAAGGATACCAAGCAGTCATCAACATAGAAATTATTCTTAACAGCATCTACGACATAACCATCATAACCGTCAGAGAATATTTGTGCCGTCTTATTCAAGGCGAAGTTCGCGCAAAACGGCGATGATGTGGCACCAAATGGATGAGATGTCATTTGAAACTCGGATGGTTCCCTCGCCATGTCTCCCTCTTGCCACCACAGAAATCTTAAGGCTCCTCGATCAGACTCAGGGACCTTTACTTGCATGAACATTTCTTCACATCCGCAGAGATTGCGACTGCTTCCTTGCGAAAACGCAATAATATACACACTAACTCCGCAGTTGTGTCGGGTCCCTGATAAATCATATCATTTAGAGAAACGCCTGCAAACTTGGCGGCACAGTCAAAGACCACTCTCAGTTTTTCTGGCTTTTTCGGGTTTAAAACTGCATGGTGAGGAAAGTACCACCGGGGGCGATAACTAGGTTGCAATTGTATTTCAGGGATCTTCTCCGCATAGCCCTTAATAAAATTACTTTCAATACCTTTTGTATACTTGATATACAGAATGTCATCTTTCAACAATCTACGCTTCAAACTCTGTAGTCTACTGTTTGCCACTTCATAATTCCCCCCTTTCATATTTGGGTTCACTTTCCATGGTATAGGAACTACAAAATGACCATTTTCGAAGCGTGTGCCCCCTTCCACAATCCTTATAGCCGCCTTATCTTCTATTGATACTGATTTATCATTTGAATAAACATCAGAAAACTCTACATCATAAAGTTTACGTATTTCGTTCTCCAAAGTCTGTATCTTACTGGTATGATTGACGCAGGTCCGAAAACCGTCCACCCCAGCAACGTCTTTACAGCGTACGGGCTTTTTCTTCCACCCAACCGCTGGTCTCACACCCAATGTGCTTCTGGTACGTCGCAACCAATCAACAGCAGAACTTCAGAGTCTAGGTTACCTATTGGTACGTCCCTTAAATGTGGCCATTTAACTAGGTTGTTCACTGCCGACCTTGTTGGCTTATGACCTGGTATACCTACCACAATCAGAGCTCCTTCGATCGTAACATGTTCAGACTAATCTAGAGAATATACCTCAAAAGGAGTATTTGTGACCGTCATTGTCCTATTACCACCCACAGCCTCTACTACCACTGACACTCGGTCTTCCTTCAGCCCGAGACACCTCAAACAGCTCGATTTTATCAATGTTACATCAGACCCGTTATCCAAAAAAGCATAACCCACCATTTCGGCATTTCCCAACATCAACGTACGGGAATCATTCCCAAGCACACTTGGCTACTTAGGGATTTAGTAAATCCACAACAATTCGGGATACCAGGTTTGCCATTTTCGCTGTGCAGCAAAGAATGGTGTTTCTTCTCACAACCATTAACGTTACAACGTTTTGCCAGCTTACATTCATTGACTTTATGTCCTTGCCTAAGGCAGACAAAACAGATGCCATTAACTTTTGCGTGAGACCATCTCTCTTGAACGGTAAGCGCTAAAAATTTTGGACATTTATAAATAGCATGGTCCTAGGAACACACCCTGCATTCAGCTCTCTCTCTCGAATTATTCTCCTGCTCAAACTGGAAGTGACAATGTGTCTTTAAGCTGTGTCCCTTTCTCGGACGATTCGCTAACCGTCCAAACGTACTATTAGCTACTCTCGCGCGGCATGCTATAAATTGGGTAAGCTTGTAGTGGCATTGGACAATAGCCACACAATCCACAAAGCTGTGAACACGAGACTACTCAGAAAATAGATATTCAATATTTAACGCGGAGAAATACCTAACAATGGAGAAGGCGCGAACAGTGAATTGAATGGACTGGAGTTGATCGAGTGGCATGGCTTGGCCATGCAGGCGTGGTCTCTGCTGAATGTTACCTTATATCTTCTATTCATATTAAATATATTGTTCTTTCTCTAGCCTAACCTTGTTCTACATCATGTATTGGTATATGATACGATACAGTGAGTTGGTGTAGTCGATGGTGTGACTTCCACGGAAGATCTTATAGATTAGGCAGTTATATCATGACAAATCTACAAATTTAGGATTAGGTCTATTATTAGAGCAGTACTAATATCATAGTAGACCATAATTCTACAAGCTCGTCAAAATTCGGTTCTCTATTATCTTCCGTCAATTCTTCTACCCAGTCCGCCCACTGGGCTTGCATAACTTGATGTAATAGTCTTACTATTCTCTCTAAAGTAATTAGAGAATTTAAGTCGGCCGTATCCTTCATCTGATTCAAAACCATAGAACAATTTTCCATCCTTATAGCTAGATTTGTCAGTTGCTCAGGATCACTGTAATCAACATTTGTAGTTTTGAATAAGTCCTCTAAAGTTTCCCTAGCGATTACATGCGCCTGTCCGAACAACCGTTTCAGAATTTCTTTGGCCTTCTTGTAACCAGAAGAGGCTTCCAACATAACACAACCCTCAATGGCAGTTTTCGCTTTACTCTTACAATAATGTATCAAATAAAGGAAGCGTTGACCATCATCCTTGACCCTTGATTCTACGTAGGTCTCAAACTCCCTTAAAAACTTCCAATAACCTCTTGGTTGACCGTCGAAATAACTTAACTCAACCTTTAGTAACTCTGGACCTACGAAAAGCGCCGTAGGTATTACGCTTTTCGCCTGTTTCACGTATAAACTAAGGTTTTCTATGCCATCTGCCATTGTATCGCAACTAGATTCACTATAATTACAATCGTCCCTATTAGAATATGAACCATGACACATGGAGGTATCAGAAGGCACTTGCCTTGATTGAGTAGATCCTTTCTTTTGTTCATCCTTTTTAACATCCACGAGCCTTGGACTTAATTTCCTTCGACGATTGTTTGGCATCGCAAGCGAACGACCAAATATTCCCAAGAAGGATAATCAAAATCCACGAAACGAAAGCCAAACGAATTCGACCAAAATATTTGTTTAGAACTGTAAGATCCAAACTAAGGTTTGGACTGCTGAATAGCCTTCCAGGTACGTTAGACACGCGCCCTATCCCGTCGAAATCAAAACAAGTAATCGGGTAAATAGCGGTTCTATAATTCATCATAAATTTATATGTAAATCGTTACCTAAACAAATATTACCACCCGGCTATTCAACCAATAGTTGTTCAATCAATCAAATCTAAATTACAATAAATAAAGAAGTTGATAGACGATGAGGGAAAGTTACCAGTCACAACAAATGAACGTTATTCTATCCTGACTGGATAGAACACACACAAAGGGAGGAGCAAATCAATATGGCTACCGCCAAGAACAAGTGCCAACTAAAACAACGTAGATACAGTCCGGGAAGAAGCACAAAAACTTAGTGAAGGCGTAATAAAATAAAAACTATGATAAAATACAAATATTAACAATTCAAATGTAACAAAAAAACTAACAATGTACAACTAAGGGGATCAATAGGAACAAAGTGCAAGTATATGCATGGAAGGATTTTCACAAACACACAAAACATTCAAAATGGATCTTTCAACGTTCAGTTATGCTCATATGGTTCTAACTGTCTTAAATTGTACCATTCCGGGAACTCTTAGTTTGCGAATCAATTTGAATACTTCTAGTTATAATACTGCTTCCGCAGTGGAGTCGAATCTTGAACAGTTGGATACTATTTCAACTGGGCATGTCATTGAAGACTTCGCGGGGCAGTGTCAAAGAAACAGTGCACGTTTGGTTGGGATGTCACTGGTATTCTCTCATTCTGCGTGGTGGAATACTCCGACAAAATTTCAAAGCAGTATTACACCTTATACTACGGTACTATGGAGATAACAGACTCACCTTTGAGACTTCAAAGTGTAAAGTAGTCCATTTGATACATGTTACAAACTTCAGCTACAACTTAGGTGACTCTCCGTTAGACGTATCCTGAGTTGACAAAGATTTAGGAGTGATGGTACATTACGACTTGAAGTCTTACGCTGTGACAGAAATGTCTTCCGAGCAAACCTTGCACTGAGAACATAGAATCGCATTTTTGGTCAGCTTGGCCGAAGGAATTTTCACATAATTCTCAACAGTTTCATTCGTCTTCATTTAAAATGCGGGATACAGTATTTTCTCCCTCTCTTTACAAAGATAAGGACACTCTGGAACGTGTCCAACTGCGAGCCAAGAAATCAGTCTGGGGACTCAAATTCAAGTCTTACGAAGAGCGACTCCAATCAATGAACCCTTACCGATTAGAATACTAACCTCGTGGAGGTAACGTTCCAATGGTCTGCATTATCATAAAGACTTCTGGACATCTCAAACATCTACTTAAGCTTACTCTCAATACAAACCTTAGGGGTAACACCCAGAACTGCACATACAACACGAAAGGACGGACTATAGACACACCTTCTGCTTCTCAAGAGTATTTAAATAATCCAATTCGCTGCCCGATGAGTTAGTTGAGTGAATTCCCAGGAGTCCTTTAAGAGAAAACTTGATATATTCTTAAGGATTAAGGTTAGTATCTTACTATGATTTATCTTTTTTTCATTTTCCTCTTTTATGGTTAATATATCTAAGTTTCCACCTAGAAGCATCAGTGATCCACTGTCACTAGATACAGAAGCCCTTTAAGCAAAATCTCCGTCTATTTGGTCCATAACCACTTGACGCGTCTGGACCCTTTCTATTGAAGAGTGAAAGCGCGTATTTCGTTTGTTACGTCACTTCACATCATATTTGTGATGCTAGTTATCGTTCTAAAAGAATATGCCCATTTTCCACTTTTCTCCATAAATCAGTGAACAGATAACAATACAAGTAAGATTTGTGCGCTAGACTATATTTCGTGGACAACACGACCACATTTAAGAGATCAGATCTTGGATTTTGGCGCGAAATGCATTCACTCATTTGGCTAAATACCATTTTGGCCTTATAGCTGATGTTTCTTGATGGTATTATTAAGTCAAATTCTTAACCCCAACATTCAAGTGCTAATCCTAATTTCTCACACTATTATATAACCCTCAAGTACTAGGCCTAGTAAGTACCCATGGGTAGATTGCATGGGAGATTGCAATCTCCCAATTTCGGGGAACTTTGGGTAAATTTTGAGGTTTTCCGCAAAGTCTCAGAAAATATAGTAGTCTTTCCCAAAGTTGGGAGGAAAAACTCGAAGGATTATAAGATTCTGGGGAAATATTGAGGAAGACTTCGAATTTCCCCAAACTTAGATGTTTGGGGGTTGGATAGGTGGACACGTGAAGGTCATTTTAGTATTGTTCAAAGGTCATCCATAAAATATAGTCTTGCCCATTTCAAAAGTACCACTTAAATTTGCGTCAAAAATTCTGTTTTTGCTTTCATTTACGCCAAGTAAGTTACGCGGTATTATCTGCTCTTAGCTTGAATATCACCACTGTTCATATTTACGCACGTTATCAAGGAACTAAATTTTTTTTCCAATGGACTTGGTTAGGAAAAACGGTATGTGCTTTAAAAAATACCATTTCACTTTCTGAGGTAATACAGCCGAATAAGGGAAATGAGTTATACCTCCATGACAAACCGTATAGATGTTCCTTGTGACATTTGACTCCCACTTGTTAGCTATATTCTGAAAATGTTTACACAGTTTTCCACGAAACTTACCTACTATATGAGTTATATCAGTTTCTGAGTATTCATCGTCGTAGTAAACATATCAGTGATGTTTGGAGTTATTATACCTCTTTGATATGAAACGTAAAGCCCGGTTACTGTTGTGGATCATGCTATATAGCATATGTTTATTACCACCAGTGCCTTAGTAGTTGAAATAGTAACACAACTTGTATGGGATCTTTCGTTTTGATTAGGAGTTCACCAATCCATTTTTGCTTTTATCTTGATTTGGGTTTAATTTTATTTTACAATTAGGTATGGCCTACCTTCCTCTCACGTTATAGCACATAGAAGTCTTTTGAGTTCGAAGAACAGAAAGGGCTGGGGGTTCGCACGTTACTCGATCTCTAGTTTCAGAATGGGAGTCCATGGATTATGGGGAATACTCTCATCTGTCCAAGAATACCGCCCCTTATCCAAAATTGGCTGCGATTCTGTTGCTGTTGATCTCAGTATATGGATTTGTGGAGATAAGTCAATTGGACCCTTACCTGCACTACATTTAAGGTACGATTTCATGTGAACTTCTATGTGGTCCCGCATATAGACTAAAATTACGTTTACCCTACATTTATTTATCGTAGATTTAGCTATTTGGCAGGATACGTGATAGTTATATTCCATTTCATTTGTTGATATTTATCAGCGATAGCAATTAAATTGTACTGAAAGAATAAAAAAGGACAGTATTTGAGTGATCAACAAAATCAAACATAGCTCTTAACAACTTCTAAACTCCAGTTCGGTGATTGAAAGTGCATTTAAAATACCAGTTTAGTCAATTCTGATTTTGTTCAGTCACTTACTGTAGGTGGAAGCGCGTAAAATATGGTACAGCTAAGTTTTCTATTGTTCGCTAACCGATGTGACGACTCCTTTTCAACTATTTATTAATGCGAATTGGCATGTAACTCGGTAAAGAACGTTCGGTAAAACTTAATTTAAGATAATTGCTCAACGGTTTATCTTTGAGCTATATACAAGTCAGAAACTGAATTTCTTAATATAAGACAATTAAATGTTAACAATACAGGCAATTAAGGTGAAAGTTGTCAACTGAAGGTTTGTGATAACTAAAAGGTTGAGGCTAAAGATCTGATTCTAACCTTAACACCTATACCTTCAGTGATATAATTGAGGTCGCCAATGTGGGATCGTCTTAAAGGGTCTCATTTCTTTGTCTTAATTGGTGGGACGTTTCTGATTCTTGCGAATCCTACCAAGGTTATGTTCCTTTGCTTTTTAACTTCCCATAAGATTCCCACTAGAAAATAACATTTGGTTTACTTCGTTTACGCTTTTCGATCACATAAATTCATTATTCTTTGTAACCAGTAGTCTTCAGAAATAAATAGTTGCTCTTAGTCAGACGTGAGAAATACTACTTGAATTCAAATTCGCTCGACAAGATGTTTCTGCTAAAGTTTGTGCTGTTCTCAAGAAGTTAATGTTTAGTGGGCATGCGGAAAATGTCGGTTCAGTTTTCCGAAATAGGTTTCAGATATCTTTGTAATATAACAGCAAAAGACTTTTCAATTCGCCATGCGATACTGGAATACGATAATAGTATGATCACTAGACTGGATACTGGACCCATAAAATCACATTATACCAGACACATTTTTCGTGACTGAAAACATAAAATCATATTATCAGCCAGATAATCGTTTATTTAACAAAGCACTTGGAGTTCGTATACATATGACAGCAACTTACTAACTTACGCCTATTACTCCTAATGGAGCATAAGCCGCCGACCGGCCTTCTTTTCTAGTTCCATCCAATTCTTGTTCATTTTCCTCATGTCTATCTCCATTTCGTAATGTGTTCTTTGGTCTTCCTCTTTTCCTTTGGCCCTGAGGATTCCACGTGAGGGCTTGTCTTGTGACGCAGTTGGGCGCATTCCTCAATGTGTGTCCTATCCACTTCCAGCGTTTCTTCCTGATTTATTCCTCCCCTGGGTTCTGGTTTTTTCTCTCCCATAGTAGGTTGTTGCTGATAGTTTCCGGCCAACAGATCCGAGGTATTTTGCGCAGACAACTGTTAATAAACACTTGTATCTTCTGGATGTTGGCTTTCGTAGTTCTCCAGGTTTCCGCCCCATACAGTAGAACCGTCTTGAAATTTGTGTTGAAAATCCTGACCTTGGTGTTGGTTGACAGTTGTTTTGAGTTCCAGATGTTCTTCAGTTGTAAATATGCTGCTCTTGCTTTTCCGATCCGCGCTTTCACATCTGCATCAGATCCACCCTGTTCATTAATGATGCTGCCCAGATATGTAAAGGTTTTTACATCTTCCAAATCGTCTCCGTCAATTGTGATTGGATTAGTGCATGCTGTGTTGTATCGGAGAATCTTGCTTTTCCCTTTGTATATTGAGACCTACTGCTGCTGAGGCTGCTGCTAGGTGGGTCGTCTTCTCCTGCATTTGTTGTTGCGTTTGGAATAGAAGAGCCAGATCATCTGCAAAGTCTGGATCGTCCAACTACATCCTAGATGTCCATTGTATCCCGTGCTTCCCTTCTGATGTTGACGTCTTCATGACCCAGTCGATCACCAGGAGGAAGAGAAAGGGTGAGAGTAAGCAACCTTGCCTAACACCAGTCTTTACTTCGAACAAGCTTGTCAACTGTTCTCCATGCACGATTTTGCAGTTTAATCCATCATAGGAATTCCGTATGATATTGACTATCTTCCGAGGCTCGCCGTAGTGTCGAAGAAGCTTCCATAGTGTTGTTCTGTCCACGTTATCAAATGCTTTTTCTTAGTCAATGAAGTTGATGTAGAGTGATGAATTCCATTCAATTGATTGTTCTACAATGATCCGTATAGTTGCAATTTGGTCTGTACACGATCTATCCTTACGGAATCCTGCCTGTTGGTCTCGAAGTTGGGAGTCTACGGAGTCCTTCATCCTGTTTAACAATACCCTGTTGAAGACTTTTCCCGGTATTGAGAGAAGAGTGATGCCCCTGTAGTTATCACAGTTGCTGAGATCGCCTTTCTTCGGTATTTTGACCAGAAGTCCTTCTTTCCAGTCTTTTGGTACTTGTTCTTCATTCCAAATCTTGCTGATGAGAATGTGGTGTATCTTTGCAGTTACTGCTACATCTGGTTTCAGTGCCTCTGCTAGAATGTTGTCTGGTTCTGCTGCTTTGTCCCTCTTGATTTGTCTGATGGCCATGCTGATTTCTTCAATTGTTGGTGGGCCAACATCGATTGGGAGGTCCGTGGGTGCTGCTTCGATGTTGGGTGGGTTCAGTGGGGCTGGTCGATTCAAGAGTTCTTTGAAGTGTTCTACCCACCTGTTTTGTTGCTCTTCAATGTTGGTGATTACCTTGCCTTCCTTGCTTTTCACTGGTCGTTCTGGTTTGCGGCGATTTCCAGAGAGTTTCTTTGTCGTGTCATACAGTTGTCTCATGTTTCCTTCTCTTGCAGCCTTTTCCGCCGTCGTTGCTAAATCTTCCACATATTTACGTTTGTCGGTTCGGATGCTCCTCTTCACTTGTTTGTTTACTTCTGTGTATTCAGCTTGTGCCTTGGCTTTTTCTGCTCTTGTTCGACTGGTATTGATTGCTGCCTTCTTGTTCCGCCTTTCTTGAATCTTATCCAGTGTATCAACAGTGATCCATTACTTGTGGTGGTGCTTCTTGTGACCCAGGACCTCATGACATGTTGAAGTGATTGCCTCTTTGATCCCCTTCCAGTTGCTCTCCACAGTAGTTCCTTCTCCATTGAGTAGATCATGAAAGGCCTGGAACTTGTTGCTGAGGACTATCTTGAATTTGTTGAGTTTGTTAGTATCCTGAAGAAAGGCCGTATTGAACTTTTGTGATATTGTCCGCCCCATTGTCCAGTGCTTCTTGAGTTTCAATTTCATCTTGGCGATCAGCAAGTGATGGTCTGATGCTATATCAGCTCCTCTCTTGGTTCTCACGTCTTCCATAGTCCTCCTGAACGTTTTGTTGATGCAGATATGGTCGATTTGGTTTTGTGTAGTGTGATCCGGTGAAGTCCATGTGGTTTTGTGTATGCGTTTATGTGGGAATATGGTGCCGCCTATGACCAGTTTATTGAAGGCACATAGTTTGCAAATCTCTCACCATTTTCGTTCCTTTCTCCCAGTCCGTGTCGTCCCATGATGTCTTCATATCCAGTGTTGTCCGTTCCAACCTTGGCGTTGAAATCTCCCATCAGAATGGTCAGGTCCTTTGTTGGGCACTTCTCGACGATTGACTGCAGCCTATTGTAGAATTGATCTTTAGCGTCTTCATTGTAATCGTTGGTAGGCGCATAGCATTGGATGATGTTCATTGAAATGCCCTCTTTCTTTGTTTTGAAGGAGGCTTTGATGATCCTTGGTCCATGAGATTCCCATCCTATAAGTGCATTTTGTGTTTGTTTGGACAGCATCAATGCAACTCCTTGTGTATGTGGAGCATTTTCTTCTTCATGGCCGGAGTATAACAGAAGCTCCCCTGAAGCTAGTCGTTGTTGTCCAACTTGCGTCCAATGTGTTTCACTGATCCCAAGCACCTCCAGGTTGTATCTTCTCATTTCTGCAGCAATTTGGAAGGCTCTCCCGGTGTCTCACATTGTACGAACATTCCATGTACCTAAATAAATGGTCGCTCTGGTTGTCAGAAGGGGCATCGGCCTCGTAACTTCCGAAGGAATTCGGCTTTCATCATGAGGCGTCATAGTTCTTCTAAATGAAGACTTTCTGACTCCCGGGGAAGAGTTTTAAAGGTTTGAATAATTTTTTCTGGTTAGCGTTTTTTAGCGAGTTAGTTTTCTACAGGATGGGGTCGCTAACCTCATGCCCAACCCTCCTTTATCCGGTTAGGTCAAAGGTGGTAATATATAAAAGAAAGATTGCAATAAGGATATAGTATAGGAAGAAAGAATTAGTTCGTAGAAAGAAAGATGTGAAGTGATCTTAATCTCTTAGTTTAAGAGAAGACAGAGAGTGTATACACCGACGCCATTGTGATCGATTCTGAGCCATGTCACCAAGGGTCTCCAACCATTGGTTACGAAAGTCACGCGGACCCCAACCAAGTAGTCTGCATCTACCAACATGGCTCAGACTAGAAGTTAGTGACTTCAGGCACTGATGCCACGTTTTGGTTTGGCCGCCCCTAACTTTCTTCCAACCATCCCCTACACCGGTTAGCATTGCACGTCGCGGTAATCGGTGTTCAGGCATACGTAATACGTGGCCCAACCATCTCAGTCGATGAAGATTCATAACCTCATCAACTGATTTACCATCATTCCCTAATACCCTGCGTCTAACCTCACTATTACTTACCCGGTGATCCCAGCAGATGCCAGCAATATTTCTAAGGCATCTGTGGTCAAATACTAGTAGCTTACGGGTGTCTTCTACTCTTAAGGGCCATGTTTCGCTGCCGTAAATTAAAACAGAACGGACAGCCGCGCAGTATACTCGTCCTTTTATTGATAGACGGATATCTCGCCTCCGCCAAAGGTGACGTAAGTTGGCAAAAGCCAAACGAGCTTTACGAATCCGTGCTGAGATTTCGTCAGACACCAACCCATTAGGGCTGATCAGACTTCCAAGATAAGTGAAGTTGTCAACTCGTTCGACTACTTCACTCCCTATCCTTAGTTCAGGTGTTGACGCAGACCAGTCCTGAAGCAACAACTTGCATTTAGAGGGAGAGAAGCGCATCCCAAACATTCTGGCATTGTTGCTTAGTGCTACCAGAAGACTCTGCATTTTGTCAGCGTCTTCACCAAACAGGACTATGTCATCTGCATATTCTAAGTCGATAAGTGGACCTCCTGGAAGGAGATCAATACCCGAGAATTCAGTCGACGAGAGTGTTATTTCCATCAATAGGTCTATGATGAAGTTAAACAAAAATGGAGAAAGTGGGCAGCCTTGACGGACACCACTTGAGGTTGCAAAAGTAGATGACAGTTCGCCATAAGCCCTGACTCGACTAGTAGTGTTCGAGTAAAGAGCCTTCACAAGGTTTATGTACTTCTGAGGTACGCCTTTCAATGACAGACACTGCCACAGAGTCTCGCGGTCTACAGAGTCAAATGCTGCTTTTAAGTCAAGAAAGACCACCATCGTCGGACGCCGATAGGTATGCCTGTGTTCTAGAACCTGACGAATGGTGAATATGTGGTCGATGCAGCCACGACCAGGTCTAAAGCCAGCTTGGTTCTCTCGTGTTTGTAGTTCACGAGTCTTAGTTAGGCGTTTGATAATTATCGAGGCCAGTATTTTAGATACTATGTTTGTTAAACTAATCCCTCTGTGGTTGTCACAGGATGATTTTGACCCTTTCTTATATATTGGGACGATAAGTGATTGCGACCAGTCAGATGGGATAACGTCTAATTCTCAGATCTTAGCTAAAATATTAGTCAACCTAATCGCTAAAATTGGACCACCATCCTTAAAGACCTCTGGAGCCAGTCCATCTGGACCAGCTGCCCTTCCTCGTTTCAGATTAACTATAGCCTTCTCAACTTCAGCAAGAGTTGGGGGACCTACTTCAATGTTCCATTCACTTTGTCTGGGAATGGAGGGTAGTTGTAGAGTAGCTGAAGGCCAGCTGAACTGTTCTCTAAAATGTTCCGCCCATCGTTCTAAACGTCTGGACTGGGAGCAGATGAGAGTATCATCTTTTTCCGAAATAATCTCACTTACACTTGACTTATTAATTCCAGTTTCTTTTATTAGTCTGTAAAGCTGTCTTGTGTTCCCTATAGTCGCCGCCTTTTCCATCTCTTTTGCTTTCGTTACCCACCACTGCTCACGGTCGTTCCTTGGACTTTTTCTTAACCTAGATCTGATCAGGACCGACAGTAGCCCTCGAAGGGACTCCATGCGGAGTCATATGACAGCAAACTATGTAGTAACAGTTTTCACATACTCACCGTCACACGTCACCCTTTGGAGTGTCTTTGGTGGACAGCTTTTGAGCATTCAGATATCAAATTATTTAAAATGTGTAGTTACATGAATACTACTAATAGTCCCTATTTCTTCCAACATGCAGACTGAACTGTAGTAAACATTAGATTCCGTAATATTATCTTCGATTGGTAACCAGAAGCTTTTTCAATTGCCACTTAAGTGAGATTAAACATTTTGCTGAACAGCACAGCTAGTCAGCAGTGCTCAATAAGTTTACACTGTACTGTAAACACTAGAAAGCGGCCTCATGAGTATTATCCTGGAATAGAATATGCTTAGGATCAGATTGTTAACATGTGACCGGTTTCTGAATTAGGTGGTAATAAATGAATTCACAGCGTGTGTTTTAAATATCTACAACCAGGTTAAACTGACGGCTGTTTGAAGCCTAAAAGTAATATCTTACCAAGCTTTCCAGTTCTCATTCATATCTTAAACATCAAATATCACAAACTTGCTCAGATTGCTTGCTTGCTATTTATAAGTCGTATTTTTCTACTGGTTTTCAGAAATATCTCTAAATCATCTTTATGTTACGTGTGAATATCTATTGACGAATGTCGCGAAATATTGAACTTGTTCTGGCTACCATCCGCCACGGTAGATTTACCGACATTCATCTAAAATATCTTTATAATCCAGCTGCTGTGCATAGTGATACAAAAGTCTTTTTCTTTTTGATTATCATACTTTTAACTATTTTGTCAAAACTTCATTTTATCCAGCAGAAAGCTATTATGGTTAAGTCGAATTACTACCTTTCAAATTGACTAGCTATATCTCATTGTTTTTCTGACCGGGCATAAATTTTCGTTTGACATTAAGTCTTCATCAGGACACCTAACAGGTATGACTTGTATAGTGATAGTTTATAATAAATAAACAGTATTCTCTTATAGTCAGACATAAACGAAATTAACATTTAGTTAATAATTTGAAAACCTAACTCCAAATTCTTTATTTTTTCAGTATAATAGTCCACTTTTGTTTTCCACAAGCAGGAATTTGTTTTTCCGGTTAGTGGGTCTGTTACGTCAAAATACCTTGCCTGTCGCAGTTTTGGATGGTGTCGCTCCGTCACTAAAATCGGATGTTATGGAACAAAGACAACAAAAATTGTGAGTTGTTTTTCCTGGAAAGCTGTCAATAAAGGTAGATCTAGTGTTGATGTTTTAGAAGGAGAATATATCACCTGTACATGTTCTTTTATCCTTAAGTTTTATGAGTACCAGTATGTTTTCACTGTTTCAGCTACCTAGGGTGAACTTAAAAAAATATATTGTTTCAAGTTAAAAAGTAAATTAGTTAAACGAGAAAGGCTGATGGTTGATGACATTCCGACGCATATATCAAATGACTTTTTGTGTTTGCAGAGATTTACTATATTTTATTCCACTAAGGTGGTTAACTAATAGTTGGAAGAGAATTATAACACGCGTCTCACATCTGTTTGACTGAGTTGTAGTTATTAAGGGCAGATAATCAAGAGTTAATATATTCAGAATATTTGTCATTATTGGTGTAACTTTTCTTGCGGTAAATGTTGTTCCAGATGTAGAGTGTTAGTCGACTGATGAAACTAAAGTGAATGAGGCTTCGTTATTATTAATGGGTGGAATTTATCAGATGCTTAACACTCCCTAATAGGTGAATTCCTGTATGCCCAATAATGGCTAGGGTCCAAGTAATAATCTGATTTAAAGCTTCATATACCCACTGAGCTTGTTTCGTTTTTTTTTAAAAAGTTTTATATCATATTACCATATATATAGATTTCGGTTGCCTGTAGTGTCAGTCATTATTTTAAGCCCATGTATCTTATATTCTAGTTTTCGGACATTCCATTTTATTCGTTCTACTTGAGTCATGTTTTGACCTTGTCAATTATTCACTTATCAGTCTTGACTGTTTTTATATATGAGCGTATATGTGTGTACACTTCATATCCCATGACTCATCACATGTTTGTAGTTTATTTTTGTCTGACTATAAATATTGAGTAACGCTTAATTAAAATGGAGTTGGCTTCCCAGCCATCCTCCCTGTGCGTCATTTTGCTTGGCTCATGCTCCATTCACTTCATGTACGAAATATATGTATTCTCAAATCAATTCTCGTTATTCGACTTATTTAATTCCGTTATTGGATAACGCGATCTAAGTCGACGATGATATACGAGAATCAGCGATAGCAAACATTCGTACGATCTTGGAGTCAGATCCACGGGCCACCAAATGCCAATAGGATCGAAGACGTGACTTTCTACTCTGTCTCTACAGTTCGACTCACGTGGAAGTGTTCGATTTCACATTTCAACTGTCATATTCCGTTCTTATAGGAAAATTGAACAATTTAAGTCTTTAGTTTGAAAATTGAATTAAGAAGAAATTTAAAACTGGAAACTAAATGAAATAGCTCAGTTTAGGCGACTATTTAATATTCATTTTCGTTTTTTTTATTTATTAAAGGATAAGTTGTTTAATCAAAATTAATTTCTCCCATTTCCATTCAGTTCTTGTTTTCAAGATATATATTTCGCGTATATTTTTTATCATATTACTTCCTCACTAGAATTAACTATTGATCTGTCGAAGTCGATATCCAGTTATAGGATTGATGATTAACAGCCACTAGAATAACTGAAATCCTTTTATAAATTATTCTACGACATGATTTTGAAAGTTCTTGCTTTACAAACTTAATAAAATAGACAGCTGGTTATTAAAACAGTTAGTTTCCGTTGTTGTTAAGTTTTATTTGACCTAGCATTCTTGAACACTTCACTTTACTTGTTCCCATATCAAAGCACGACTTGGACAGAAACGTGAACACATTCTAAAGCAGACAAAAAGTTAGGTAAATGTAGCATAAAGATATCAGTGTATATACAAAGAAATTTTAATGTCTTCTTACCCCATTCATTAGCTCTGATTGGTTGTACCTCAACGTCATTTTGTCTGAAGCATGCGTTAATCATGGCTCTATCCTGCTAACAGTCATTTTAATTTCTTTCCCATTCGTATATGCATAGCGTTTATAGATACTTTGAGTTGTTATGTCACCGTAGTTTTCATGTCTGTTTTCTCCAAAACGTATCGATTACCGTCATTTTCGTTCTATTCTCTTTTCCTAGGACAGGGAAGATCACAACTCAGAAATGTACGAAACCAAATCGTAGTAGAATACGGTTCTCAAAAATATCTCAAGAAGTAAGTAGTAAATGAGGATTCTAAGGTCCCAAGATAATTTAATTACTCAGTAGTATGGTAATTTATTTTCAAAGCCACTATATTAACAGTGTTGTATCATAGGACGAAATTGATTAATTGATGAATTTACGGAAATCTAAATAAAATAAAGTCACAGCATCTAAACTCTGCTTCTTTATTTGTTTGTCAGGACACTGGTATCTGAGATCGAAAAAAAAATTAAAACGTTCAAAATAGTTAGTTGAACCTTTCTAGTTTCCAGTTTAAACTGACTTAAATAAAGTAAAACACAGGTGCATAGTTCCTGTTATGATATGAGATAGACTAATAAGTAGCCACCGTCTGTTATATACCAAACTTTAAAGCACATTTTCGTCTAGAGTCTACTTGCGTTCCTCAGAGTTACCATATTTTACATTTTCTTTTAACCAATATGACAAGAATGGGGGAAGTAACACAGAGGAAATAACTACTTTTCCACAATAATAGCCACTTTTATCGATGTATTTTGGTATCGTGTTAAAGTAGATGTTAAGAACGACGTTAAGGTCTCAATGACTGTTCAGTTTAGTGTTTCTTTGTTGTATCTTTTAGTGCATTCAACTACTTAATTCATTTGGCATTCCATGGGTCCAGAGTCCCGGAGAAGCGGAAGCTATGTGTGCATTCCTTAACTCAAGTAAAGTAAGTTTTCAAGAAAGACTCACTGTTTTCCTATTAATAGAAACTTAGCTTTTTGGTTTGAGCACTAATCTATTAACTGTGAGTGTATTGCTTCACATTTTACTTAGAGCATATTGTAGTTTATAGATGCCTTAATTAACTGTGTGGATTAGAAGTATGTGGTTTTAATAACTATTCATTTTATTTATTTGAACATGTAAATATTGGCACAAAGTGGCACCGAATGCATATGCGCCACATAGGTCACGTGATTTGTGTCTGGGCTGTGATACTGCCCAGGTGCCCAAACCGAAGCAGGTGATTTTCTTAGAGTGCCACACCCGGAGCTTTCGACCTACAGGTCTGGTCCACAAGGCAGTGAAGCGACGTCAGGAGATGCAGTCCTATGGTAGCTGGTGATAAATAATTGGTTAGTACGCCATTTGTTCCCCCAAGATCCTGTAGCCATTTGTTTTGAATCAGGACTTTCCAACTCCTCTAGGTGGACCCGCCATACCCACCACTCCAGTTGGAACGCCGGACATTCGCTTTTCTTTCTCTCAATTTCGTAAACAATAGTAATGCCGCGAGAAGGCAGTGAGTAAGATTTCCCTGACAGTAGCTGTATAATAGATATATCGCTACATGGTATTATAGGGGTATTACATTTGTAACAGTTATTTTATGATGCTTCAGATACTGATCTTATGCTATACATTACTGTTGTGTTTTGTAAAATTACTCATTTCCTATGACTAGAGATTTCGAATACTAATTGCTAGTGGAACTGATAATCTATTTTACGAACTGGTACACCCACCCACTGCTATAACTTGTGGCCTGTGTCCTGTTAATGTATAACTTAATGAGACCTGCAATTAGAGAACAGTGAATTATCGACCGGACCAATGACTCAAAAGAGTCTTTATCGGTCCCGCTTCCCGCCTAGCCCTGCCAGTTAAGTCCATAACATCAATCTCAGCCTCTGCAATATGAATCATTTATTTCAAACATACTAGGGTTATATACCAACCAGATAGACCACATCATACCATAAAATAGGAAACAACATTTGTACAAGATTTAACCAAATGTGGCTGCAAGTGTGGGAGGTAGTAATTAAAAGACAGGGCATAATTCGAGAATGGTAAATCATAGAATAATAGTTCATAAGTCAAAATAAAGCTCATAATAAGAGGGACATGAAAATGAATAGTTTAGTTATTTAACAATTATACAATGAAAATATACGCATAGTATCGGTCCATAAATGGATCCCAAAAGTTACCATTCATTATTCTCATCGGGACATAACACCAACCAATAACAATCAAGGTCTTAACACTTATTGGTCTTCGAGCCCTATCCAGGCCGGCAGTTAGTCAGGAGACGACAGTAGAAAGCAGATTAGTTTTCTGTTGTGCCCAATCCAATCATGAATCAAAACTCATACAATAATATACCAACGATCCCTGACCACATACGGTACCAAATAAATAATCACACTTTATAGCACAATCATACCATGTGGTAGAGGACGAAGCAATCAGTTCGTAATTAATTAGCAATAATTAGGGAACACTGAAACTTATAACAACAGTCAATAGGTCCACTGAAAGCTTACAATAAGGGTACGTAGAACTGCAACAGTAAAGTTATCTATCAATTATATGGTAAAAATAACTGAGAATTTCAACTTTCCCATTATTCGTCGTGTCATAACAGTTACCTCATTTCTCAGTTTACACTACTCATATAGGCTTTAAATGAGTATAAGTATGTCAAAGTAGTTTGAATATGTGTTTTCAACTATTAAGCCATGGGCTTGGACCTATTGTTTCAATCCAATCTCTCACCGAATCCATAGACCTTTTCTGATAACTGATTTTTATTAATTATTCCTTGGTCTATTTTTTAGATATTTGTAATGAACAAGACTGTTCCAGCTAAAAATAAAGTATTTTTTCTCATTTATCCTTTTAGCTAGTGGACGCTTGTATCACAAATGATGGTGACGCTTTTCTGTATGGTGCTGAGACAGTTTATCGTCATTTCTCTATGGATAGTCGGGTATGTCATGAAAATCATGTGTATGTCATCCAACTGTTATTGCTTTTTGACGGCTAGTTTATTCAATAGTTATTTTCTGTTTCTCCTTTAATCTTATTTGTACATGAATGAACCAAGACCTTTTATGAAGTTATTTCAGTGTTAGATTTTAGTTGGCTGTAGATAATCAATAAGGGGCTCTAGGTCTTAGTTTCTCTCAGGTATTCATCAACAAAGGGCTTTTAAAGCTTCAATGAAACTGATTTAAGTCCTCGTCAATTAGCACTGTAGACGGAGCTACTTAAGTCACAACTGAACATTTGAAGAACTAGTTTATTTTACTTTGAATGGCAACCATTCTTACCCTATTTAGCCCTCAGTTCTGTATTCAGTCGACCACTCTTACAATGAGATTGCTGAATAAAGTCAGTCTTGACTGAAGTAACTCAGTAACACTGTCTCTAATCATTACGTTGGGTGATGCAGTAGCTATTGTTATGACTACTTACAGCCTACCTTCAACTACCGAGCATCAAATACAAACTACAATAAATCGGGATTGTTCAAATTAATGACCATTTTGCCACTTTCCTATCAATTGAATTCGATCAATGCTAAGAAGTCTGGAGTAAGATACTAGTTGCTTACCAGTGATCGATTAATGTGAATATTATACCAAGACTTACTTTTTATCACAGGATTTGTAGTCTTTGATAAAGTTTAAATTTTTATTGTCGTTAAGTATGTTCTTATCTCATACTCTCGACGATAATGATTTTTCACCATACTTATTAGTCTGTTCAGAAAGTTAAAGTACTTTCTTCCTTCTGTTTTTCTGTTTCATTTTGGTTCTAGAGCTATTGAGTCTACTAATTATTTTTGAATTCTCCAGTTTAAATTGACATTTCTTAAAAATGAGTGACTTTGATGCGATGAGCTATAAATTCGTTTTTAACAAAAGTTCGACCTTGCTTTGTATACTGAAATTAAAACGGTCAGTTTTAGTAACAGCTCAATAAACCAACCCTTAAGTAGTTACTGAAAACTCAGTTTTATTTTATGAATATTTTTCTAGATGTTATCACGCATTCATTTCTCTTTTTCAGGACTCCAGTGTTTGTGTTTTTCACATGCATCGTATACGCAACGTACTGAATTTGACGAAATGTGATTTAGTTCTACTTGGCATTTTGTTGGGTTGTGATTATTGGGCAAGTGGTGTCTCTCGTTTAGGTCCAGTTGGAGCTTTACGTTTGATTGCATCCTTGAAATCTCCAAATCTGAATGTAGATGAGCATTTCCTCATTAAATTTTTGACTTGGTTAACAAGTACTTGTCCACAAAATTGCGAAGATTTCAATCTCAATCCATTTGATCTTCGTGTATGTCCAAGTGTTATAAAAATGTGGCTGCGTGTTGGCGTAGAATTAAAGAATTGTCCGTACGAAGAAGTAAGTCACCAAAAATAAGGAATCTGACTAATTATGTCGTTGTTTATTAGGCCGTGATGGCATTAGTCTGAGTCACATTAAAATGCACAGACTTCTTGGTTAAAGTTGTTAAAATAATCTTAATCTATGGTAGAAAACCTCTAGTTCTTACTCTGGGGGTAGTCAGTGACTTGTCATACGTCGAACAGGTCTTCAACAGTTCATTCGATAAAGATTCACAACCTGATAAATGCAGTCCGTCACAACAACAAATAAATAATGAAGGTTTCAAATGGGTTCTGGGAAATTAGGTTTCCATTATGTTTGTATTTACTGTTTCTGACTATGTTATATCCCGATAAGAATAATGAATGGTAACTTTTGGGATCCATTTATGGACCGATACTATGCGTATATTTTCATTGTATAATTGTTAAATAACTAAACTATTCATTTTCATGTCCCTCTTATTATGAGCTTTATTTTGACTTATGAACTATTATTCTATGATTTACCATTCTCGAATTATGCCCTGTCTTTTAATTACTACCTCCCACACTTGCAGCCACATTTGGTTAAATCTTGTACAAATGTTGTTTCCTATTTTATGGTATGATGTGGTCTATCTGGTTGGTATATAACCCTAGTATGTTTGAAATAAATGATTCATATTGCAGAGGCTGAGATTGATGTTATGGACTTAACTGGCAGGGCTAGGCGGGAAGCGGGACCGATAAAGACTCTTTTGAGTCATTGGTCCGGTCGATAATTCACTGTTCTCTAATTGCAGGTCTCATTAAGTTATACATTAACAGGACACAGGCCACAAGTTATAACAGACTAAAAAATTCATGTTCCCAAGGTGAACTGTACTAAATAACTAAGCCAGTTGAACTTAATGTAGAACCCGACATATCGGTTCAAGTTACCGTACCACATTAATATATCGAGATGAAATTGTTAGGGCGAATCCCAGAATCACAGAGGTAGTAACAGTATTAGTGGTAGTAGAAGCGACCAGGAATAGAAGTTACGATTGAAGAAGATATGAATTAGTGAAATAAAAGGGTTTTCGTAAAGAATTTAGAAACGTAGAATCTAAGGAGTGACGAAAAGTGTATGCAACTTCACCGTTTGTAACGATTTTGAGCCATTTCATGTAAAGTTTCTAACTAGAATTTTTAATGATCATGCGAACTCTGACCAGGTAGTCTACTTCTGTCCAGAACGCTAAGTAGTTGTGGATGTTTTTCTTTTGTGTCTTTCAGAAACTAAGTTTTTATCATTATTTGTGTTCAAAGTTCAACCACAACCAATCCCGTAAACACCAAGTCTGTCAATGAGAGTTATTTATTCCTGATAGTTGACCACTTGAACTACCGATTTACTGCATGAACTAACTCAAAATATGCCTGTACGTAATCCTCTTTTTTCTCTCTTCATTCCGTCAACATTAAATTCTTAAAACTAAATTTCAGCTTCCAATATACACTCGTGTATCTTGTTTTATTTATGATTAGACCAGGCAATATAGAATAAAGCCGATCCATGTTTAACTATTTGAAATATATATTACATCCATCTGTCTAATCATTTGTTAAAGTATGGATATTGAAATTAATGAGCGTCGTTAAAAACTATAAAGCTAAATATAACGACTCACTTATCATAGAGTAATTTGAAGTATGAAATAGCGAATTGATGGGAGTGGAATGTCGTCTTAGAAAGACGACGATGACAGTCTTCACCACTATTTTTATGCGTTCTTTGTTTTATCCAATCACCGAGTCAACAAATGTGGACACACTGACTACAAAAATCCATTTGGCTGTTTGATACCTATTGTTAGATACCAGATATTCAAATCGCGATGAATGAAAACCCAATATATAATATTTTCTAACTAACAGGATGACATTTCATTCACGCATGTATTTTTTTGGAAATGTTTAAATTCATGTCTAGTTATGATTCATTCACTGTCTGAACAATGTACGTTGATACGTTTACTCTTAGTGTCTTTGTTTTATCCATCAGTGAATTCCAAGAATACATCCACTAATTGAAACAATTCAAATTTAATACATGAACGTATGTAATACTTGATCCTCGAAAATCCTATAATGTTAACCAAATATTTTATTGAATACCCAGTTTTATTTATTTATTTCTGTTCTAGATATTTGCAGAATTCTTAACCAGTTTTGAAAATCGTAATTGGATCTTACCCAAACAGGAATCTGTTTCTCAGTGGAAACGACCAGATCCAAGAAAAGCTGTGTCTTTTTGTCAAATTCATTTAAATTGGGATCCAGCCTATACTCTTCAACATTTTTTACCAGTTATGGCAATATGGGATTTAAGACATCCTCAAATTTATAATTCACCTTCATATATCAAGTCGTTAATTGATTATCAAATTGATGATTCTGTTATTTTGAAACCTTTAAGGTATATTTAAACGGTTTAATCAGTTCACTTGGTATTGTTTTACTTGAATCTTCCCATTGATGTTTTAGGACTGAAATTGGTCAGTCTCTTATTGGCATATGTGCATACTGTGCGTATGCCTCGATATTGCCTTAATTTACAAGCATTATACGCACAGTATGCACATATGCCAATAAGAGACTGATCAATTTCAGTCCTAAAACATCAATGGGAAGATTCAAGTAAAACAATACCAAGTGAATTAAACTTCACCCCATTGCACAAGCAAGTGGCTATCAGGACTCAGTAGCTAAGTGGATAACGCAATGGCGTTTGAAGCGAACGGTACTGAGTTCGAGTCCCAGAGTAAACATCAGCCCTGAGATGCAAGTACATCCAGCTGACGAGTCCCGAACAGGACGAAACGCGCGTCCTGGATTCCACTGCTAGCCACTATTCATCTTTGGTTTAATCAATTATTCATTTATGCTTAATTTATTGTCGGTTTTCGGTTACGTGTAGAGTTTGGATATATGATACTGAAGCTCTTGAACGTTAATCTTCATAGAACTACAGTGTTCGATTTTTCAACTCATTAGTCACACTCAAACTTCAATCTAGTTATCATTGGGGAATAGATAGTTTGGGATTAATTGCCTTTATTGACCAACAACTGGTTAACTGCGAATCAACACCACAGCTCTTAAATAGAATAAAGAGTACCTATCAGTTAAATATATACTCGCACCATGGTTGAATAAAGTCATAAGATTTTCGTAGCTTCTTGTAATATTCAGTTGTCTGTTACCATATGCCGATATTTACTTGGATAAAATTTGTTTAAATTACTAATTGAAATCCAAGGTGAGTAAACCAGGAACATATAGTAGACGTTAAACACAAACAAGAGACAAAATTATCAAGATTGCCCTCTGGGATAAACATTAAATACATGAATCTTTAACAAGGAACTAGCCTCTAGCTAAACAATAAATCTTGACTAAGAAAACATTTGCAATAAAATTAGCGTTACTTATGGGCAATATATCTAGTCAATATTCCGTTTTACTCTTGACTAATTTCATTAGATTGATGCACCATTAAAATGGTAATTGGATCTCCAGATCATAAGATCGCATTATTGTTTCGTGTTCGAAAGTATTTTAACCATGTTATTTAAAATATTAACCTCGTGAAATACTACTGAGTGAAGCTGATTAATTTTACCTGCTCTCCGATCTTCAAGCGCCTTATAATTTTAAATCACTGGGGAGATTTCGATCACTTATCTTGTATGTTTCCCAGTACTTCAGTATGATTTCAGAAATCTCGCCTGAGATTTACTAACGTGTTAGCCGTTGCGACGTCTGACAATAAAGCAGGAAGTACGGTAGATATCATTTCGCTGTGTTTCATTTTTTGACTACGAAACGTGTCACTTAAATGTAGAAGGCATTCATAAGTCACTAGTATTCGATAATAGGTTTATTCGAAACATTGGTCATGTGTTTCGGGACCACCGAGTTAACAAGGGTTAGGTTACAGGTAGGTTTCTGGCAAATCGGTTGACGAGGTTGTGGGTATTCGTCAGCTGAAGCAACGAGGAGATTCGTTGTCTGTATCCAACCACCAACTCCCTCGACGAATAATGTTGGTTGGTATAATAATAGATTAGACAAAAATAAAGATACCCAAACTAAGTCTTGTCATCAGTCTCTAAAGATCACTGACTATTGGACTAAGACATATCGGTAGATCCAAACTGTTTGTAATCTGTGGGATAATTGAGATCAGTGATTGGAGATGTTGAGTAAAATATCTCCAAATCGGTCTTAGTAGGGCATTTAGATCCACTTATCTTCTAGATCGTAAGTTTCAGAATTCCTTCATACATACATTTTTACTACTTTTGTAACCATATTCAATATTTAACGTTGTTTACCATCATTGCTACTAAGATTAGATTGACTCCATTGGTGTTTATCTTGTTATTTTCCTATTTTGTTGTGATGTCAGATGCGGTAACCTGAATCAATAAACGTTCGTCGTAGGGACCTGGTTGACTACATAAAAGCTTTACTTCCCGAGAAATATTTTAAAATATATTTAAGCTGCAAGTTAGCAACTCAAATATTGTTCACTTTCTTAACAAATCTGGTCACATTTTAAATAAGAGACCGTTGATAAGTTTTACTAATTGATTGACTTGAATCTCTAATAATTTATCTCACTAACCACCTGTACTTAGTTCTTAATTTAATTAGGCTTGTACATTATTTCTCTGGTATTTTAATCTAAGTATATTTTTTTCCTTATAGGATAGTAAAGAAACGCATAGTTAATTATGTAGACTCTTACGAAGTCGAGTGGGAAAGATTGGGTAAGTTGCAATTTGTGAACTTATTTTAGTGGATGTTCAGTGTACTTTTATCTTTTATCTATAGACGGATGTCAGTGACATATTACTTTGTTATCTGCGTATAATTTTCAAACTAACTTAGTTGTACTGAATAACGTACAAGTAATCTGGATAAAATAGAAATTCTAAGATTACAAATAAATAAATAGAAAAACAAATCATCTAAAACACCTGCAAACAATGACTAGTTGAAAATCAGCTTGATTGAATCATTTCCTTACTGAATGTTTGAGGTTAGTTTGTCGTTGACCGGTCTGCCTAAAACAATAAAAATTCTGTTCCATTGTTTGGTTTTTTTCTAATAGTCACATAGGTAAAAGTTTGGCACTCATTTCATTTTAATCCCTAGTACTCAAACACTCCACATGTAATCGTCTTCAGTACAAAGAGCTTACTGACTGACTAAACGAATGTTGAGATTTCACATATTAGTGAAATAATTCCAATGACTTTTAATCAGAAATAACCAATACAAAATAGGTGCTTCGTTTTTCATTTTAAAATATACCTGAACATGATAAGTAAATAGAATATAAACGAGTTACCGGAAATTACCCAAAATACTCAATTAACTTGATTCTTTTCTGTAGTAAATCTTACTCATCTTGCTATAATATTCCTGACTATCTGAATATGACACCTGTAACATCATTGTTTTCAAAATTACACATACACCTTGGTGAGAAGTGCCATCCAGCACAATTCCTGGTTTTATAGGTTTTTACTGAATTACTTTAACCATCAAATGTCAAAAGAAAGTTCCCTCGAATATCATGTAACCTAAACTAGTAGTCACATTACAGCTCAATTAGTATAGATACATCATCGCTATTACTTACGCCTGTTACTCCCAATGGAACATAGGCCGCCGGCTAGCATTCTCCAACCCACTCTTTCCTGGGCATTCCTTTCTAGTTCTATCCAATTTTGGTTCATTTTTCTCATGTCTGTCTCCATTTCTTGACGTAATGTGTTCTTTGGTCACATTACGCCGAAAAACCATCATCATCGCTATAAAGAATAGATAATATAACACTATTCAATATTCAGTGATTAATTAGTTCATGGTTATGAAGACGGTACACTGGTGAACTCAAAGAAGTTCTAAGAAGCTCAGAAAGAGCCGAAGACATTCCATCCATTTATCTCTTGGAAGAACATTCCAGAATCTCGACGTGTAGCTTCCCTGTTGGACGAAAGTTAGAAACCACTGTATGCGAATTGGATGACTATAATGATGATTTCGCTTTTACTAAAAACTATAAATACCTGAGAGTTTTGTACCATATTTGACACTGTTGGAATAACATTCCTTCTCACTCCTCTTATGTCTTCTCATTTTGCCACTCGCAGGGTTCTAGCGTTCGAGTGCTGAAGTTGTACGCGGTGTATGAAGAATCTAAGCTCTAGATATAACAATGATTTTATGGTATTCCTAGTTTGTTTTGTTTATACCTACTTTTTTCGCATTTTTATTTATATCTAGGATTCGATAAATGGTCCGGACAAAAAAATATTCTGCATCCCAATGATGAAAATGTTCAGAATATGAATACTTCTGATAATTGCAATTATTATTTTTCTGTACCACAAGTAGAATTTCGTAGAGCTCATAGTGAAATTTGTTCTGTGTTTGAAAATTCCACGCGTCAAATTCTAATTGGGAAGAAAAAAACAAAGTCGAAGTTGTCTAAAATTGATAAAAATCAACTTATGTTAGATGAAGCATTCAAGGGTTTAAGTATATCAACTAAAAAAGTAAATAAGAGTGAGTCAGAAAAAGACAAAAGTCCTAATATTTTGACTTCGCTTACTAATCTCATTAAGCATCCAGTGTGGGAGTCAGACAATTCAAGCATTGATGAAAATGAATATGTGTACGTTCAGAGGGTTTTCCATATGTTATTTAGGAATAAATTCATTTTTTCACATTAGAAAAACATATGCATTAGCATACATGTATATTTATTGAAAATATGTGTTATGTATCCACCGTATTGTTGAGCTATAATCCGTTCTACTTAACAGCTATCAAGGTAAAGTGTTAATCACTGATAATAAGAGGTTTCTTCAGTTTGGTTATCGATCCCTCCTTTGTGTTCTGTGATTAGATTAATCAGTGCAAATTTTTGATGTGAGATGACAAATCAACCGACAAATTTATTGATATGTATCTCATAAAATGACAATGAATGATGTATGAAGTACTGAACCCTGACTGGGATTGATACTGATTGTGAGACTGGCACGTAAAACTCAATAACGAGAGATAGACTTCTCAGCTAGTATTTGTGCGATATTGGGAATTACTTATCAAAAAATAAATACCGTGAACCACACTTTGAGCGATACTATCTCTATTTGATTATAACTTTCAAATGTTTCACAAGTGACACATAGAAGAAATATGACTTAACATGAATGTGTTATCAATACGAGATGCCACACTTCATATCACCACTACAATCGAAGAAGTGAAGATGAAAAGTAGGGAAAGAGGAACAGTGCTATCCATGTCAGTGGAAAGTAAAACATCACGAAATAATACTATGATCAGGATTCGTAGAATAACATTTATATCACTGTGACTGAATGATATCATATCACTCGTCTTTCACTATCTCCTCATTTTGTCAAAACTGGTAGAAAATAACTTGATTTCGTCTAATGTATTGCTTTTCTACTATTACTCATGTTCCTGTTATGTTCAGCTAGTCTTGAAAACGTGTTTATATTCGGAATGTTAAATTATCTCTTAAAACACCACTGACTGTTAGCCTAATTATCCATAACCTGTAAGTTAGTTCCAGTACCACTTTGGACCCTCTACTTTTTAACTTAGTCATCTGGCGTGAAAATTCGGAACTACTTGTTGTAGTATAGCCTCAAATGAATGTATGAATTGTGAAGTGATGGCTTAGCGACTAAGATATTAGACTTTTAACTACTATGTTACATATTCGAACCCATATTCCATCTACTTTAGTTTGAATATCTCAGAAGTATCGCTAGCCTTAAAACGTAAAGTGTAGCTCAAAGCCCAAGTATACGGATCTGTACCTAGTTGATGATTTAACCAGTCGGTCAGTCAAACGCAACGTAGAACCCGACATATCGGTTCAAGTTACCATACCACATTAGTATATCGAGATGAAATTGTTAGGGCGAATCCCAGAATCACAGAGGTAGTAACAGTATTAGTGGTAGTAGAAGCGACCAGGAATAGAAGTTACGATTGAAGAAAATATGAATTAGTGAAATAAAAGGGTTTTCGTAAAGAATTTAGAAACGTAGAATCTAAGGAGTGACGAAAAGTGTATGCAACTTCACCGTTTGTAACGATTTTGAGCCATTTCATGTAAGTTTCTAACTAGCAGTTATAATGATCAGCGGACCTCAACCAGGTAGTGTACACCTACCTACGTGACTTAGCCGATTATTCGGTGTCTACATGGACCAATACTACATCTTGGCTTGGCTGATCCTACCTTTCTTTAAAACTTGCTCCTTTACCAGTCGTCATTGCTCATCAAAGTAATCGGTAGATAGGCATACGTAATACATGTCCGAACCATCTCACTCGATAACGATTTAATATCTCGTTATTCAATTTCCATCCTTATTTAGTACTCTGCATCTTACCTCAGATTTGCTAACGCAATGGTCCCAAAATACACGAACAATACTCCATAGACATCTATGATCGAATACTAGTAACCTACTAGCATCTATTTTTATGGGCCACGTGCGAGTCAGCCTTTGCTGTTTTTTAATTCATTCCTTTCAGTTGTATTAATTACTTTTCATATTTTTTTCTCCCAAATATTATGTATGTTTGCTGCTACTAGTGATTACAATAATGATGTAAACAGAAATCACAAGCATATGTTGCCTGAATCCATCTTTTCCGAAATGAATATTGGTTATAATAGTGATATTGGAGCCTACAATCACACTGGTCGCGAATCGCCACCACCGTCTCTCTCCGCTGTATGCAAATTTTCATCTCCACTGAATAGTGAATTGAAATCAACGTTTTCTAACTTGACCAAACGCTCATCTTCATTGTCTGATTTATTTAATAACCCACGTTTACAATTGCAAACTTCTCTTCTATCCAATTCTTTTGTATCTGAAAGGAAAATCTCACATTCCAGTCTTTTGTCACCATCAATCTTCTCTAGTTGTTCTTCTTGTTCAACTGACAAAGAAGATGATATAATTACTGGTCATAGTGTTTCACGAATAATTGAAAATTCCGTACACCTAAAACATTAAAAGATCGGTTAGGTGTTGTAAATTATTTTTAATGAATGAGTCGCTCTCACTAAACTATTTTATTGAAATAGTATTACTTTTTTATCCACCTTTTTGCCTTATTCCATGCTTGTTTTTATATGCATTACTATACAACCAGGAAATTTTGTTGACTTTTTAAATGCTTATGATTTTTTCTTCTCTCTAAATAGCCTTTCTTGTATTGTCGTCTTTATTTTTTTACCCTGTTGTAAATACAATTTATTGTTTTTTAGAACCTGTTTCTATGAGATGTTTTCAAAATTTATTTAAATGAAACAGATTTTATTTTCTATAGAAATATGCTGTCACGAATGTTGATGAAAGAATGTGTCTGTGTTTCTAGTTATTCGTATTATTTTAACTTCGGTGTATTTTAAGGAATAAAGCTACTAGATAATTACCATAACACATAAATGACACCTTTCTTTGCTTATCAGGAAAAGGTATTCACTTCCTCATCAGAGCTTTGACAAATTAAACGGTAAAATTTTAAAGTTTGTATGGTTCGAGAGTATCCATATTTTCCGGTATTAGTTTCTCAACTGCATAACCAAACTTGTTTTAGAATCCTCTGGTTACTTAAAATTGTTTTGAGCTTGAGTAATGTCTTTCCGGACAACAGAAATGTCATTAATAAACTGTTTTTTGGACCACTTTCCTTTGTTTTACTTGTTTAGTGTGAGAAAACGTGTGGGTTGTGGATTTCGTTTCTTTTCATCAATGAACATTACGCTAAATACAAACTCAGTGGTATTAAAACCTGACTGAATTCGTCTTATTTCCTTTGATTGACGACAAAACGATTTACCATCACACCAGATAGTTCATGTACGACGACCTAGCGTCTTTAGATCGTTTAGACATATCGACGGTAGACTCAAATCAATAAAACACAATACCACTATTTTATTTTAACAAAGATCCCATAGTACTCACTATAGGTTACTATTTCGCCTTGACTATAACGTTATAGATATATAACTATTCTTCAACAATGGTTTCATGTCCGTTTATATTCTACACATAGATAATGACTTCTGCAACTGGCAGTTATTGGTTTCAGCGAATTATCACTTTGAAAAAGAAGTCACGTGGATGTCATTATGTTACGGATGAGATTAGAAAAGCTTTGCCAGAAATTGGACAACTACAAATGGGTATTTTACATCTTTTTAGTAAGTACACGTTAACATAGCTTATAAAATTGTATACTAAACGGAAGCGCTTCATCCTTTTTTTTGATATTTTCGCCGACCATTTGTACGGAATCCCTAAATACTTGTCACTATACATTTGTAGGTCGTTAGGTTCTAGTTCTCAAGTGTCTTGACGACTTCAAACACTCACTTTCTCGTAAGAGTGTAAGCTGATGGTGCGAATGTTTATTAATAGGAAAATGGTTAAGATACTGGCTGTAGGTAACACTACCTGGTTGGGGTCCACGTGACTATCGTAACCAATGTTTGGAGACTCTAGGTGACATGGCTCAGAATCGATCACAATGGTCTACGTGTACACACTCTTTGTCTTCCCATAAACTGAGATTGAAATTACTTTATATATTTCTTTCTCCCCGTATTATATCCTTATATGCAATCCTTCTTTTATATATTACTGCCATTGAGTTAGCTACTTTTATGAATTTAGTGTTCATCTTATTGTGCTAATGAGGTATGGCAACGTGGACCGATGCATATGTGTGCTTGATCCTACGTTGTAGATTACTGACCATGAAATTCACCTGTTGACTTAGAACACCCACATAGTATCATCCTGTTTGTCGAAAACTCTGATAGGATGTAGTCTTCTAGTCTTGTGCATGTCTGGATTACGTTTCTCACCCTCAAATGCAAAATGTTTCAAACCGCCTTACATTATATTCTAGAGTGTGATATGGAATGTAGTGGTTAAGCGTGTCGACTACTCATCTTGGAATCCTCGTCAGCCCTGGCGTGTTGGTGATTGATAAAATCTCGGCACGGATCAGAAGTCTATCTTGGGTTTGTCAACTGGCATCACCTTTGTGGTGAGCCAGAAAATCGTCCTCTAATCAAAGGAAGAGTATGCTGCGCAGCAGTCTGCTCAATTTTACTTTACAGCTTTGAAGTGTAGTCAGTAAAAGTATAGGACATTCAGAAGTTACTGATATTTGATAATCGGTACTTTGAAGTTTAATGTATAATACTAGACAAATATGGCAAATTAGTTTATGAGGCTGTGATTACTTCATGACTGATATGATTGGGAAATGTGTTACACACGATAAATACTTAACACTAAATACCACGATGCACAACGCTGATCGGAAAAGGAGTGGGTTAGCCGGAAGCTAGAGGCGTCTAAACTAAGATGTGAAATCGATCCGCACTGTTATTTGACTGTTGGTTTATTCAAACTACGAATAATCATAATCGGTGGCTCGAGGTGGGTGACATGTTGATGAATCGGTTACAGTGACATATATTCGTTCGCTACTAATCTACCTCTAGATCACGAGTTTCTAAATTATTCTACACTTTTTGTTCACCAAATTCTTTCTTACTGAATCATATTCTCTGTTTTAAATCTTGTCTATCATAACTGGTGCTTCAACTCCGATATTTATTTTCGCACTGTCATCTCACTGTTGTGTAGCAACTCATTTTTATACACAAGTGTCATGTTCTTACGTTTACTTATGACTATCTGGCTAATATCAAACCTTCTGAACACTGAAGTTTGTGCATAGCTATATTATTCAGTTGATCAAAATGTGTGAACTTGCTAGAAAGCTGGATATGTGGTTTTTCGTTGTACTGTCAAATAATTCACTTGTTGATTTGTTAATATTATTCTCCTTTATCTACTATTTTGGTGTTTTAATGGAGATATTTTTAGACAGATATACATAGTCTTTACAAAAAAACGGGAACTTTAGTTTATACAATTTAGGGCGATTTAGTTAACACACTAAATCAACTTCCCTTTGCATTAAATTTAATCCCTGGCAATTCCTTCCCATTAGCGAGAACTTCCACGCATGTTTTGAACTATTGTAATGGAAGCGGGAACCATATAATGAGGATTTTGAACGAGATAAGATCAATATTCCCACATGTTTATAAAAATGTCTTTAGGATCTCTGTTCGCGTATTTATTGGACAGATAATGTATTTTAAAGCTTGTTTTGTCAATCTTGAATTAGAAATTACTTCATTAAATCTTTAAGCCACCACTTTTGAGATTTAAAAATTTCAGTCTGTATGTCCTCTTTATAAATTCTTTTTATTATCGTTCTAATTTTCGGCTTTCACTGTTTTATCTTTTTTGTTCTTATTTCTGACAGTTCAGCATACATCAGCTACTCTAACAATTAATGAAGTACGTTCATGTGATATTATAGGGTATAGTTAAGTATTCAAAGATATTATCTACTACCGTTATATTGTTATTTGATCTGAAATTAGATTTTATCACTTACCGATGATGTTTATGAAGACAATGAATCTTCACGATTCAGTTATCTAGCTCAGAAACAAAACATCTCATAAATCCTCTTCCTAAACTGCAAATATTCCCCTTCACCTCATTGACATAATTCTTCACTCAATAATGGAAGAAGTCCTCCATTTGTTCATCTCACACTCACTGTATAAATTAACTAGATACCAGAAATATAATCTCAAATGAACGAACGAGACCCACAATTTTTAGAGGAAAATGGAGAATGAACACAAGTGCAACCAGTTTTTCACCCTATCACTGAATGTCTACAACAGTTGATTATGAGTCTTTTGCGACCTCCAGTTGGCAAGTCTTCACTTGTCAACATGTCTCATATCATCAGTCAGTGAATTCATGGAATGATTATATGTAGTGATCTTCCCATCTCTAGCTTTTTTTACAACTTTTCCACTACATGTCAGCGTAAACGGTTGTTGCATGTGCAACACATCATGTACTTGTCCTTATATGCAATCTTTTATATATTATCACCACTTAATTAACTACTTCTATGAATCCGGTGTTCATCTTGTTGTGCTAATGAAGTATGGCAACTTGAATCGATACACATATGTGCCTGGTCCTACGTTGTAGCTGACTGACTACATCATGTACTAAGCATCTCACTATATGGAGATATATGACCTCAACTACCAACTTTCCCTCTATTCAATACTCTATAGTGAGAGTAATAAGGAAAAAACTGCTGTTCAATAAATGTTTTCTAACATGAATATCTGGCGTAATTTGTCGAAAACCAAGAGAACCTTTTGTACCCGTGCTTGGATTTTGTCAGTCTCATATAATTTCGAAATCGGAAAACAGAAGCATTATACTATGTTGATTACTGTCTTATTTACGATACCACTTACCTCAGAGTTGAAAATACATAGTCAGTTCAATACCGATAGGCGATGAGTCCTGTCAAGATGCATGTAGACGTTTCGAAGATTAGTTAACCATATTTATTTGTCACTCTTATTTTCTATACTGCAGAATAGTTTTTTTGGGAAAATCGGTCATGAAAAATAGGGTCTCGCTCTATTCACTCAGTCTTCTTGATAAACCAGTGTTTAAATGTATCCAGTTATTCCTGAATATTTTGAAGTTTACAAAAGTTGCAAACAAGATTAGGGGTGTTTATGATATTATCATATTTATATTACCCCTAACATTTTTTATTATCTTTTTCTTTAACTAACAGAGTTGGGATCCATCTGTTACGTAAGTTTCACTCGACCTTTTTTCAGGTATTCATAATGAGGGTTGTAGTAACTCATTTACAATTGGATTGTAGCGGGAATTAATATGGCGGAATTATACAAATCATTGCTTGACCTTATCTGATATTCATATACTTAATTATGAGATTATTGGTTATATTGTATTCATTCATTTACTAATAATCCCAACCTTTCACTTATGTGCATTTTTATATGTGAATTCTTGTTTATCTCTATTCACCAAGATTATTCTTTGTCTGTTTTCATAAATAAGCTTAGATATAAATTTATTTAATAAAGTTGGCGTAAAGCCTATTTTCAAGCTTCATCTATTTATTCTTACCATCTGTCCGTTTGCATTCGAGTGCCTCAAATTTTTCTAGCACATTTCGAATTCGGCTTGTATTACCACCATTGCACAATGTGGTTAGATATACGAAATTGATAAGAGATTTATGTTTCATTATCGTCTTCATTCATGAGGTTGATAATGGACACCAAAGGTTTTACTTCTATTGCGTATTCTCAAACTTTATTATTCATTTATTTGAACACATAAATGTTGGTGCAATGTGGCACATCGGCGATGAATGTGCCGAAAGTTAGTGCTAGCCAGAAACAGGTTGTGGTCTGTCCACGGTTGCAGTAAACGGTCCCCGTTATCTGTCCTGCGACCAACAAGTCCCCATCGGCCACCTAAACGACTCTTTTCTGTGCCTAGACGCCCGACCTGAGCATTCAAGTCTCCGGCTAGTACCACAATATCTGTCGAACGCACTTTCTGGAGAAGAACAGATAACTAGTGGTAAAACTCATCCTTGATTCCATCCGGGCTGCAATCTGTCGGAGCATAGACGGAGATGACGAAAAGACATCGTTTCTCACGCCGATTTCTTCCCACTTTGATGGAACTTTCTATTCTAACAGCACATAACCGACTGTTTTTGAGGATCCAATGGATTGGTGCTGCCTCAGCTCTAGCGTTTAGTGCGACACCAACACCAGCAAGACAAGATGAAGCTGCCACAGGGTCCCCGGATGAACGCACGTAAAACAAGATTTTTGAAGCAACTGATGGAGATCGAATTTGTAGTACTTCACCAGAGTCTTGAATACGGGTCTAGGATAGGCAACAAACATCGATATTAAGACTATCTAAGAAATTTCTCTTAAATCAGCATTTTGGAATTTTTCTCCAAGATATGGGGATAAATGGTTCATCTCTCAAAAACGGATAATTAACAGAACTAAGATACATGGATGAATGGAAGTTTACGATAAAGTATATTTTGTGTAGGTTAGGTACTTTGTTAGGTGTAGTGAATTCTTTGTTTCAACTAAGGTTCTTGATTTCTTTAATTGCGTAGAATATAAAAAGCTGGATTATACTAGACGATTTTTGTTGGTATTATACTCAGACTTAAATGTTTATTTCAAAGATGAAACCTAGGAAACGTGGCTTTTTTCTGTAAAAAAAATGCTAGTGGCTGGTTTTTCTGTCTGATACATTGATAAACGAATGTGTCGATTTCTTTATTGACTTAATAAAAAAATGTCAGTCATCCATTCTGTTAGTCTTGCATATGTTCGAGCACTTGAGCATTTATAACAGTCATATAAAGTCATTAATATTACTATTAGTACTGCTATCAGGACTCTCAAACTGTTGTAGATATTGTGGAATTCTCATCCTTGATTTAGTTGTTTGACATTTAAACGAATCAACCACCGTGTTGAAAACATCTTGTTCACATTTTAATGTTAATAGTTTTTTTGCTTAAAAAACTCTAATCCTCATTTCTATGAATTTTGGATAAGGGATTATATAAATTCACTTTATTTCGCTATTGATTTTTCAGAACAGATATGGAAATGGTTCTAAATCATCTTGTACCTGAGGTATGTTTCATCCTCATTGTTGATTATCATGTGCTCATCTCACCTATCGTGTGGGAACATTACTGCTTAAAAGTCCATTTTCCTTGGAAATATTGTTTTCCCTTTCAACTTGCGTTTAAAAATATTTGTTCCATTTTCTTTACGGACCATCGTCATTTCGTATAATAAATGTCTTATTATTTTTTCCAATGCGTTGCAAAAGACCCATTTAGTTAAATATGTACAGTTCTGGACTTTTGGTGGTGTATGCAATGAATCTACTGCAACTAGGATCTATGTAAATATATCATATTTAGCTTGTTAGCCTTCAACTTGGTCTTGACATCGAATAAATTACACTTTGTCTCCATATAAATATTTATTTCACGGCAGGAGGATCCAGATTCCTAGAGTTCACGAAGCTATAAATAAATAAGTTCATTAAAAACTTTTTGAAATTTCAGTCAATAATTCCACTAATGTAAGTGGCATTTTGATGAGTAATGGAATTAAGCGCTTTACAAAGGCAGAGTAATCGGTTACTTAAATTTTTGAATATTCAGATTAGGTGGTGTAATCTTTTTGGGATAGTTCCCACCATGAACTGACTCCAACTAGAAAATTACTTAAAATTGAGAGAGCACTGGCCAACTGTGTTATATTTAATGTAACATATTGCAAATTAGACTTTTAGGTCGTGGTTAACGGTAGAATTCCGGGATGCACGTGTTGTCCTAGTATGACTATTCTCAAGTAGAACAAAACGGGTTTTCTAAATTCTGCTGATAGTCACAATCTTAAAATATAGTAAAAATCTTTAACTCAAAGCGATATTTAGGGATCCACTCAGGGTGTATAGATTCCAACGGAGATTAATCATATATAATCCAAAGTAAATATTTGCAAAAACCTCTTCCTCAGTGAACAATTGTGCATTAAATTTATTCATGTTAACATATCTATGTGTTGTTATTAAATCATAATTTTTTTTTATATTTATCGTAGTCACTTAAATACAAACATAATTGTGAAGGCGCTGATGACATGGTAAGTTCATATTCACTCCAATAATGTACAACATCTATGATTGTTCTTAATACCTCAATTTAATTCTATTGGTACATTGATGTGCTGAAAATTGCATAACTTAAATAGATGGTTGAATTATGTTTATCGATTGCAGCTTTAAATGTTGATGAAAAGTTCATTTGAATAATTAATTTCATCGGCGTGATTTTCGTAAATCACCTTCCACGAGTCAGTCTTGTTACTATAATGTACGACTGACCTACTTTTGTATCATTACCATATTGTAGGTTAGTTTCCGTTGTTGGTGGGAGATATAGAGAAAGGATAAGCTACTGATTCTTATGTAACTCTCTGTTGTGTTGTACAGTGTTTAGCTCTGACGTTGAATAACATGCTTCCTATTTGCGACCCTGATCGGCTAATTGAATGAGAAGACTGAAAGTGAAAAGAACGTCTCTTAATAACTGCATTCATATATATATATATATATATATATATATTTCATAGAAATTGGAGCCATATCAATGGAAAGTCCCGTTTCTTAGAAAAATACTCCATATCATGTGAGCTCAACATGTTACTAATGTCCAACTGGCCCACTGTATCAACTTGCTTAATCATTAGCTACCTAATGAGTAAGTATATAATGGTTATACTGTCTTGGGTGAATTTATATCAGTTGTAATTACATTATCTTATTCATTCAGTCGGGCAACTACTGATTCTGTTCTTTGTGATCTGAAGTTTGGGTACCGACTCAACGAATAATTGTCTGTAGAACCACTTCAATTGCTTTATTGTCTGGTCAATCGACTGTACCGTCATAACCCATTGTTACTAATTAGTTTTCTTGGGTAAAATTGACATATTGGATTTTCTTACGATCCTTGTATACGTATTACCTACTTGCTCCATGTCAATATATTTTTTCAACATATTTTCATTATAATTATTAATGTTCACTTACTAAATGTAACTTTTAGCTTAACAATATGTATGTATGTTTTCCAATTTCAAATTCTGTTTAAGCCTGCACATGCAAAACAAGCATTACTTGGTGGACCCAGTATTACCATACCTATTACAAATGGTCAGTTAGCCTTGGGTACTTGGCAAGGAATATGGCTTTGTGAACATCGGAACTCTGGTTGTAAGTTCTTATTCAACTTTATAATCTCGTATCTATGTTTAATTTCTGTATCTTTAACTCACTGTTTGTCCATTATCTGTATTTCTCTGAAAAAGACGGTAATTTTTTTTTCATACGCGAACCCATTCGCTGAAGCATCTTATTAAAGAGGTGCTATTGAGATGGTGGAGAAGATTTGTAGCTCAGGTGGATGATTTTGGTGGAGTTTTGTTCTCTGAGCTGGATGGTTTGATCGTGTGGATTCTGTAGTGTGCATCCGTTATCATTGGGTGTACCATTTTTCTTCCACTTTGCTCAGCTATTTTCCATCCTAATGGGCAGTTGATTGGAGGTCTATATCTTACACTTGTTGGTAGAACATGCTGGCGAAGACACTCATGGAGAAAATATAGCACGACCAAACCATCCAGCTCAGAGAACAAAACTCCACCAAAAGAGGTGCTATCAAAGACCCGAATTTATTCTCTGTAGATTGACTAGCTAGATAACTGGTAGAATAGTTATTAAAGTATACTAAGATAATTTGGTAACAGTTTTCTTATAAGAGTAATTAGTCATCAACCTTACTGTCTGTATAATTTTAAGCTGTTCTAAGCGTGACCATACAAAGCGTATTGTTGACCAGTCATATTAACTCATTATCTCTGAATTCTAACAACCAATTATGGTGTTGTAATAATCATTAAGTTTGAATTGGTGATCTAATATTTGGTTGCTGAACTATTGTACTGCTGCTGTAATTCATCAAATACAATCACATCCTGTATGTTCTAATTATCTCGATTCGATTTTCTTTTAATAACTAATGTTATTTTTTACTATGACATAGAATTAGTACCATTATAAACTACTAACTTTTATCCATTTTTATCGTAGCTTCGCGTCAAGTAGTGGCCACAATACAAGGATGCCTACGATAGTACAATTGAAGTGAATACTTTTTTTCCGTCAATTATTTCTTGTCTCTGTTGTTCTATTGCTTAAATGGCTGCTCGATTTCTTGGTTGTGAACTGTTTTGTACACATAACATTTGAATTGCTTTTAATGTAATTTTTCAACGACTCATATATTTAGGTTTAATATCTTTAGAATTTCACATTATCAATGTAAAACTTCATTTCCAGCTACCCGATCATTTCAAATGTTTGCTTTAATTCTCCCGTCTCTAAACTTTTTTTCTTGTCACATATTTGTTGTTTTTTATAACACAATATTGTATTAATAAGTGATTTCTTCAGTTTGGTACTTTGTTCTGTTCCGGAAATTATGTAACAGCTACCTAAAGCTTGAAATACTTGAGTCTGATCTCTAGTGGTGTTAGAGGTACACACTATTGAGAAGTCCCATGCTAGGACAAAACAGCTTTCTAATTCTCTTGTTTTAATGACTTCTGAGTTACAGTCAGTCCGTATAATAAATTGTCTTTATGTTTCGTTTTTCTGCACATGCATTTGTTTTTCATTGTAGGTTTCGTTTGTTTTAACATACATCAATGAATAACTAAAGAAAATTTATTAAAACCTTAATTGATTTATTCTTTGAGTTCTGAAGAAAAACAAACCATACCCGACATTTTTTGTATTGTTTAGGTTTTTGTCTACCGTATTACTTCAGTGACATAAACTTCATGTGTCCGTAGGTATTGTCTCTTTATGCTGTTTACGTGAATTCAAAATGTGGTTTTGATATTTTAACATTTCGCCGTACTAAAGATACACAGTCCCGATTGTAAATGCTTTTGTAGTAAGAAATAGCACAATATGCATATCATAAGCGGAGATGGTAGTGGTCAGCAATGGAATCCAGGGCGCGCGTTTCGTTCTATTTAAGACTCGTTATCTGGATATCCCGAATAGGATGAAACGCTCGTCATGGATTCCACTGCTAGCTACCATCCACCTCCACTTATAAGGCTTGTGACTTAAGGTAATCCGCACGTATGCTGATAAGAGACTGATCACTTTCAGTCCTAAACATCAATGGGAAGATTCAAACAACCAATACAAGAATGAATTAATATGCAAATCAATTCTATCTGTTGAAACTGCCGATCTTCTTGAAAGTAGGGTTGATATTGAATTACTTAAAATTTTAAGATTTACAAAACATAACTTTTAGTCATTATTTCTGAAATGTAAGTGCGAAGAAAGTTCAACAACCAGCGGAATACATAGTTTATTATCAATCATTCCTCGTACACACAAAAAAACTGAAAATGTACAATTGTCAACAATTATAGATATTTTCAGTAATGTATATAGCAGAATCACTACACCCATTCAGAAGTTAGCGACAATTTCACTTTAGGGCATGTGATGGCTGTATATGCATATTATAGTATTGCAGTAACACTCAAAGTGTTCATGAGACTATGACTATGAATTGAACTTAAAACTTTTTATAATTTAAGAAACAGAAACTGTGATATAGTTTGAGCTGAAAATGAATACGAATCAACACAGTGAAAAAACAAGCACACTAAGCAAGTGCAAATTAACTCGTTCATTCAAAACAAAAAAACTTCTCTAACAAAGATACCCGTATATTTGCAGATTCATATGTATTGTTATGGGTTAACGAAACTGATACTTATGAAGGATTACTCTAAATTAATACAAAATGACATCAAACTAAATCGATGCAATCAAAATGTTAAACTGAATTTATTGAAATTATGTTACATATGATACAAACTGAAATTTTATATAAATGATGCGCTATATTAAAGAAACTGGCACACTAAACAAGTTACGAGACCCCTACTACTAGTTCATCATACAATACGATGTCAGTCAGATACTCCAAGTCAAGATAACTTTCAGGTAGAATATCAATTCCTGGAAAGTCAAACGAACTGTTCCCTAAAAAAGGATATCTATAAAAGAAAACTGATGAGATTAATGGCCCATGAAAAGTCCACTTGCTATATTATTGCTCTAGATCTAAAGTTTATACTGACCATCTAACAGCTGTAATGTGAGTAGGATCCCAAAGATTTTGAATAGGTACCCTATGAACACACTCATAAGTGTTCCATGTAACATTCAGTGTATGTAAAAATTTAGGATTGATCTTAAATAAGCTCAGTGAGCTTCACAAAGTAATATGGTGAGTCGTTTCTTCACATTTTTATTCGATTGTAGTTCATATAGGTTAAATATTGATACAAATATTTTATTGATCTCCATATAAAGATGACTGAATTATTTAAAGATTCCAATCAGATACTTGAACAACAATGAAAATCGTCTTTTCTTTACACCAAATACTTAAAAATGAAAAAGCAATCAATTTGAAATTTCTCATATCATACACATAAGATCAACATGATCCTATTCAATAAGGATAAAGTGAGTCGATTTATTTAACTAGTTTTCCTTCATTTCATATTTAGTAAACTGTATCATATGGAAAATCGGTTCTCGTTTTTGCCTTATAGTCGATAAAGACACGGAATAATTATTTAAACCTATCAATCAAATGATCGTGACCATAATATCTGTAAATAGCTCAAGTATATTTAATACGGGAGAAAAAATCTTAAATCACGTTACCATTCATTATTTACATTTCAAGTGCATATAGGTGATTATAATTTGAATTCATCTAATGAAATTACCTGCCTCTTATTTTTGGTTATATAATCTGTGATTTCAACTTCCGAATTACAAAATCAATAACCGAAAGTATTAACAAGTTGCATCTATTTCAGTGGGTATTATTAAGACACTGCATTATGTAGGTTAACTTGTAGATGATACTATTTAACTAAATTAAATTTATTATCAAAGATCAATATATTGATTTCATATATCTGGAGACAATCACATTTATTTGAACAGTAGGAAATGTTAATCTATATACCTAACTTGTATTACCATTAGAATAAAATATTTCTATATTATATAGTGATCTTATTATCAAGTTAGAAATGCCATTTTACAATGATGAAGATTTAATTATTATTGATCCTAGTTATGAAAATTTAACAGATTTTCGCAAAGATTACGATTATGATCTGATTGGTAATGCTATTAGCTTACGCGCATCGTTTCTTCGGAATCCAGCTGGTTATTTACACAACATTATTGAACAACATATGATAGAGTTATTATTTACAAGTCTAATCTGTTTCAGTATATTTCTTGGTGTGGTTGTTTTATTATTTGTACTAAAAAGGTTTATTCGTTATGTGAAATTGATCAAGTTACTTGTGAAGGAATTCAATAGTGTAAGATTACAACTAAAAGAGATTAAGAAAGAAAATTTGCCAATGAATTATGACATCTATGCAAAAGCAGTATTTACTGTATTAATAAGTTATTATCAGCTGTTCAAAGGAAGTAAGGAAAGAATTATACCTGAAGATTTGGTTGAATATGAAATAATACGTTTTGTATTAGAGGCTGCATGGAAGAATACTATAAGTTGTAGACAGTTATACAATATAGAATTGAATAGATCAACTGAAGATGAATCAGTTGAAGGACTAGTAGATGATTCAGAAAATGTAATAGACAATCTAAATGATGTGGTTGATCATAATCAAAATATTAATAATTCAAGAACAGGTAAAAAGTCTGATGTTAATCATATAAGAGACGATAATGTGAATTTTATGGTGAATAAAATGTATTACAAAAGAACAAACAAGCAAAATCTATCAAACAAATCAATTGTAAAACCATGGTATAAAAACAAAAATCAAATATTTATGAAAAACATCATTAGTTCCAATGATAGACATAGCATGATAAAATTAGAAAGTTTAAACAATCTTGATGAATACAAAAGTAATGTTCAATATTTGAAGGAGGAATTTAATAATAATGAACTCCAGGAAATAACTCCAACTAATTTCGATCATGCTAATCAAATATCCTTGGATTATAATGACACAGGCGAATAAAATAAGATCAAGAGATTTTGAGGTGAATTTTTTGAATGTGAATTCTTTCAATTATGTTCCAAGTACTGACACTTTAATTATTACACTATGCATTGTTCTCTTGTTTATAATTTACAGATATTCTATTTGTTTCTTAAAATTCTAAATAAACTGATTACTGTAGTTGCGTTTTCCAAAATTGTCCTTTTTAATATCATTTGAACAAGAAATTCCTGGGTATATATGCAAATAGATTAAGTATACAGATGAAAGCTGTGAATTGATCACGGCAATTAATCAAGTTCATTTGTTTTTTGACTCCATCTCAAAACGGTATCTGAAAATTGAAAAAGGAACTAATTGTTCCGATACTTCATTAAATATCTGATACTTCTGAGCCATATCTTATAAAATAGAAACAATAACGGGGCGGGTTTGCATGCATAAAGCATACAATTCTCTTTGAAACTAGCACACAACAATAGCATCATGCACTGTCCCATCGCCCTTGGCAGATCAGGCAACCCGAAAGTTACAAGAACACCATCAGGACATACGACAGGCCAGGTACCACGATATGGCTCAGAATAGAAGCCAGTGGCGGTCCTATTGTAACCTTTTACTTCATAAAAAGTGTTTGTATCTTCCTTAACTAAAAGAATTCTTCTGGTTGTACCTTTCCATTCCTCCATTATTATTATTATTACACTACCTTATACTAATCTGTGTTCGCTATTGTTCTTTTTTTCTTATACACACCTTACCTTCTTTTTTCTCTTCCCATTCTCATGGTTTTGTGTGGCGCATATATATTTGGTGCCCCCTTGTACCAATATTTATGTGTTCAAATAAATAAATAAACTTCATTTAATATTATCCAAAAGTGCTAACCTTATGGTATATTTGCAATTATCAGCTTTAAAGATGAGAAAGAAAATATACTGTAATGCACTGAGATAAATCCATGCAGTGAGTGGCTCCATAAATGTAATGATTCAAATGAGGTATAACTATTTCAGTTTTAAAATTTGTAAAGTGTAAAAACCGAGGTTCAGTTCAAAAAATGCTACAGAATGGATATATAACCTTAGTTTTTAAGTCCAATGTTGTAATACAAAGCTTGATATCGATTCCAATAAACGTCATGTGTATTACTATTGGATCATGAATTTAAAAGTTTTTCAACAGTGTAAGTGCTAACTATTTATTCCCCCATTCCACATATAACAGTAATTATTTACAAAGAGATATTGCTAAACTGTTTGCTCAATTCAGGATCAAATCACTCTATATCTGAATATACTGTAACCAACGAAGAATTGGGTAGGGTAGAACATTTTATCACGTGTTCTGACACTAAGGTGTAAAATATGACAATAGACAGGAGGAAAGTAAGTTTATTGTAAGGTTACTAAGAATTTACAAAATATGTATACATAGTTTTCAATCTTCCATTTGCATTTTTAGGTGTTCTGCAGTCCGAACCGTCTTCTCGTCTAGCCTCCACATGCTATCACAAACCCATGCTTTATACAAAATGAAGCTCTTCATTTCGTCTGAAGGCTATTGCCACTTCGATGCCACATTCCGCTACATACTACTTACAAACAATCTTGTGAGTAGTGTTCACTACAATAGGACAAAATAAAAGTTCACTAAGTGATAAAACCTATGCTCATCAGGTTAAGTATTTTAATTATACCTGTTTCTAAATTCAACCAACCTATAATACAAAGTAATACATGCTAACGAATGAAAGAATAAACTACCTGATATGGTAAAATAGAACCCCGTTATAAAGAACCTAGCAAGAGTAAACGGAGGAAGTTTCCTCTTTGAGAGGAAAAAGACCTTCATATAGAAACGTTATGACACTTCATAAAGAAAGTTAAGAATCACCAGAAATTACAAGGCCGATGTCCATTCTGACAACCATGAGCACAAATAAAATAGAGATATGAAATGTCCTTATATAGGAGACCGGTATCATTATCTTACTGGTTCAATGAAAATTTACAACCTGGCTCTATTTGAAATAACTAAAACAAGCCGAACAGAAAAGGCTAGGTGTAGTAAAAATATTGTTTTATTCTGATCATGGAGAAAATGAACATACACAAGGATTGCTCGCCAAACCAGTGCAAAAAGTGCTTATGGAATGGGAGACTCACAACTCCACGATCATCAACGCATATTACAAAATGAAGAAAAAGATTACCATGAACGGCACTCAGCCCTATGCACTTTTCAACAACAGTAGTTAAGATGACCAAAACTAGCTTTGTGAGAATGTCAAGAGAATGGAAACGGGGATATCACAATGACAAATTGTTATAACTTGTGACCTGTGTACCCTGTTAATGTATAACTTAATGATACCTCCAATTAAAGAACAGTGAATTATCGACCGGACCAATGACTCAAAAGAGTCTTTATCGGTCCTGCTTCCCACCTAGCCCTGCCAGTTAAGTCCAGAACATCAATCTCAGCCTCTGCGATATGAATCATTTATTTCAAACATACTAGGTTTATAAACCAACCAGACAGACCACATCATACCATAAAATAGGAAACAACATTTGTACAAGATTTAACCAAATGTGGCTGCGAGTGTGTGGGGTAGTAATTAGTAGACAGGGCATAATTCAAGAATTGTAAATCATAGAATAATAGTTCATAGGTCAAAATAAAGCTTATAATAAGAGGGACATGAAAATGAATAGTTTAGTTATTTAACAATTATACAATAAATATATACGCATAGTATTGGTCCATAGTCAGTCAGTCAGCTACAACATAGGACCAGGCACATATATGCATCAGTCCAAGTCGTCATACCTCAATAACACAACAAGATGGACACCGGATTCATAAAAGTAGTTAATTCAGAGGTGGTAATATATAAAAGAAAGACTGCATATAAGGACATATTACAGGAAGAAAGAATTAGTTCGTAGAAAGAAAGATATGAAGTGATTTTAATCTCTTAGTTTAAGGGAAGACAGAGAGTGTATACACCGACGCCATTGTGATCGATTCTGAGCCATGTCACCAAGAGTCTCCAACCATTGGTTACGATAGTCACGCGTACCCCAACCAAGTAGTCTGCATCTACCAACATGGTTCAGACTAGAAGTCAGTGACTTCAAGCACTGATGCCACGTTTTGGTTTGGCCGCCCCTAACTTTCTTCCAACCATCTCCAATACCGGATAGCATTGCACGTCGCGGTAATCGGTGTTCAGGCATACGTAACACGTGGCCCAACCATCTCAGTCGATGAAGATTCATAACCTCATCAACTGATTTACCATCATTCCCTAATACCCTGCGTCTAACCTCACTATTACTTATCCGGTGATCCCAGCAGACGCCAGCAATATTTCTAAGGCATCTGTGGTCAAATACTAATAGCTTACGAGTTTCTTCTACTCTTAGTGGCCATGTTTCGCTGCCGTAAATTAAAACAGAACGAACAGCCGCGCAGTATACTCGTCCTTTTATTGATAGACGGATATCTCGCCTCCGCCAAAGGTGACGTAAGTTGGCAAAAGCCAAACGAGCTTTACGAATCCGTGCTGAGATTTCGTCCGATACCAACCCCTTAGGGCTGATCAGACTTCCAAGATATGTGAAGTTGTCAACGCGTTCGACTACTTCACTCCCTATCCTTAGTTCAGGTGTTGACGCAGACCAGTCCTGAAGCAACAACTTGCATTTAGAGGGAGAGAAGCGCATTCCAAACATTCTGGCATTGTTGCTTAGTGCTACCAGAAGACTCTGCATTTTGTCAGCGTCTTCACCAAACAGAACTCCGCCTGTAGCTCTAATAGGGTTACTGCCGGTCCCAAGCCCGGGTAAAGGAGGAGGGTTGGGCATGGGGTTAGCGTCCCCATCCCGTAGAAAACTAACTCGCTAAAAAAACGCTTACCAGAAAAAATTATTCAAACCATTTAAACTCTGCCCTGGGAGTTAGAAGGTCTTCAGTTAGAAGAATTATGACGCTTCATGGTGAAAGCCGAGTTCCTTCGGAAGCCACGAGGCCGATGCCCCTTCTAACAACCAGAGCAAAAATTTTTATAGGTACATGGAACGTTCGAACAATGTGGGAAACCGGGAAGACCAGTCAAATAGCAATGGAAATGAGGAGATACAACTTAGCAGTACTGGGAATCAGCGAAACCCACTGGACCCAAGCTGGACAGAAAAGGCTAGCTACGGGAGAGATGCTGCTATACTCCGGTCACGAGGAGGACAATGCTCCACACACTCAGGGAGTCGCTCTTATGCTGTCCAAAGTAGCACGAAATGCACTTGTAGGATGGGAGTCTCACGGATCCAGAATCATCAAAGCATCATTCAAAACAAAGAAGGAGGGGATCTTAATGAATATTATCCAATGTTATGCACCCACCAATGATAGCAACGACGACATTAAAGATCAGTTCTACGAGCGGCTACAGTCAATCATTGAGAAATGCCAAGAAAGGACCTAACTATTCTGATGGGAGATCTAAATGCCAAAGTCGGAATAGACAACACTGGATATGAAGATATCATGGGACGACATGGACTGGGACAGAGAAACGAAAATGGAGAAAGATTTGCAAATCTATGTGCATTCAACAAATTGGTCATAGGAGGCACAATATTTCCACACAAGCGTATACACAAGGCTACATGGATCTCACCGGACCACACTACAGAGAACCAAATAGATCATATTTGCATCAACAAAAAATTCCGAAGGACAATGGAAGATGTAAGAACCAGGAGAGGTGCTGACGTAGCTTCAGATCACCACCTAGTTGTAGCCAATTTAAAACTGAAGCTAAAAAAGAACTGGACAAGTGGACCAACAGCACTACAAAGGTTCAATACAGCCTTCCTTCGAGATACTGACAAACTCAATGAATTCAAGATAGCTCTCAACAACAGGTTCCAAGCCTTACAAGATCTACTGAAAGAAGAAGAAACTAGTATGGAGGACAACTGGAAAGGCATCAAGGAAGCATTAACTTCAACGTGTCAAGAGGTTCTGGGCCTAAAGAAACACCATCATAAGGAATGGATCTCTATAGAAACACTGGACAAGATCAAAGAAAGGAAGAACAAGAAGGCAGCAATTAACAACAGCCGAACACGAGCAGAGAAAGTTCAAGCACAAGCTGAATACATAGAAGCAAACAAACAAGTGAAGAGGTGCATTAGAGCCGACAAGAAGAAATACGTGGAAGAACTAGCAACGACGGCAGAAAAAGCTGCTAGAGAAGGAAATATGAAACAGCTTTACGATACAACGAAGAAACTAGCAGGGAAATACAGTAAACCAGAGAGGCCGGTCAAAGACAAAGAAGGCAAGCCAATCACCGAAATTCAACATCAGCGTAACAGATGGGTGGAATACTTCGAGGAACTCCTGAATAGGCCGGCTCCAATGAATCCACCGGACATCGAAGCAGCACACATAGATCTTCCTATAGATGTCAACCCACCAACGACGGAAGAAATTAGAATGGCCGTCAGACAAATCAAGAACGGGAAAGCAGCAGGACCCGACAACATACCAGCTGAAGCACTGAAATCAGACATCGAAGCAACCACAAGCATGCTGTACCTTCTATTCAAAAAGATTTGGGAGGAGGAACAAGTGCCGATGGACTGGAAAGAAGGACACCTCGTCAAGATTCCAAAGAAAGGAGATCTGAGCAAATGTGAAAACTACAGAGGCATTACACTACTGTCAATACCAGGGAAAGTCTTCAACAGAGTGTTGCTGAACCGGATGAAGGATGCAGTAGACGCCCAACTTCGAGATCAACAAGCTGGATTCCGTAAGGATCGGTCGTGCACAGACCAAATTGCAACACTACGGATCATCGTCGAACAATCAGTGGAGTGGAACTCATCACTATACATCAACTTCATTGATTATGAAAAGGCATTCGACAGTGTAGATAGGAGGACATTATGGAAACTTCTTCGACACTACGGAGTTCCTGAGAAGATTGTCAACATTATCCGGAACTCATACGACGGACTACAGTGCAAAGTAGTGCATGGAGGACAGCTGACAGATGCATTCCAAGTAAGGACTGGAGTCAGACAAGGCTGTTTACTCTCTCCCTTCCTCTTTCTTCTGGTGGTCGACTGGATTATGAAGACCTCGACATCTGAAGGAAAACACGGAATACAATGGACAACTCAGAATCAATTAGACGATTTGGACTTCGCAGACGACCTAGCCCTCCTATCACGTACACACGAACAGATGCAGATGAAGACAGCCAGTGTAGCAGCAGTCTCTGCATCAGTAGGCCTCAGCATACACAAAGGGAAAACCAAGGTCCTCAAATTCAACACGCAGAACAGCAATCCAATCACTCTTGATGGCGAAACTCTGGAAGATGTAGAGTCCTTCACATACCTAGGAAGCATCATCGATGAACAAGGAGGTTCAGATGCAGACGTAAAGGCGAGGATCGGCAAAGCAAGGGTCGCATTCCTACAATTGAAGAACATATGGAACTCAAAACAACTTTCAACCAATATCAAAGTGAGAATCTTCAATACGAACGTCAAGGCAGTTCTACTGTATGGAGCTGAAACTTGGAGAACTACAACAACCACCATCAAGAAAGTACAAGTATTTATAAATAGCTGTCTACGCAAGATACTCAACATCCACTGGCCGGATACCATCAGCAATAGCCTTCTGTGGGAGAGAACAAAGCAACTTCCAGCTGAAGAAGAAATTAGGAAAAGACGATGGAAATGGATAGGACATACATTACGCAAACCGTCAAACTGCATCACGAGGCAAGCCCTAACTTGGAACCCTGAAGGGAGGCGAAAAAGAGGAAGGCCAAAGAACACATTGCGTCGGATTATAGAAGCAGATATGAAAAGGATGAATTACAACTGGACGGAGCTAGAAAGGATTGCCCAGGACAGGGTTGGATGGAGAATGCTGGTGAGTGGCCTATGCTCCTTCACGAGGAGTAACAGGCGTAAGTAAGTAAGTAAGTGGACCTCCTGGAAGGAGATCAATAATCGAGAATTCAGTAGACGAGAATGTTATTTCCATCAATAGGTCTATGATGAAGTTAAACAAAAATGGAAAAGGTGGACAGCCTTGAAGGACACCACTTGAGGTTGCAAAAGCAGATGACAGTTCGTCATAAGCTCTGACTCGACTTATATTGTCCGAGTAAAGAGCCTTTACAAGGTTTATGTACTTCTGAGGTTCGCCTTTCAATGACAGACACTGTCACAGAATCTCGCGGTCTACCGAGTCAAATGCTGCTTTCAAGTCAAGAAAGACCAACATTGTCGGACGCCAATAAGTATGCCTGTGTTCTAGAACCTGACGAATGGTGAATATGTGGTCGATGCAGCCACGACCAGGTCGAAAGCCAGCTTGGTTCTCTTGTGTTTGCAGTTCACGAGTCTTAGTTAGGCGTCTGATAATTATCGAGGCTAGTATTTTAGATATTATATTAGTTAAACTAATCCCTCTGTGGTTGTCACAGGATGATTTTGACCCTTTCTTATATATTGGGACGATAAGTGATTGTGACCAGTTAGATGGGATAACGTCTAACTCCCAGATTTTAGCTAAAATATTAGTCAACCTAATCGCTAAAATTGGACCACCATCCTTAAAGACCTCTGGAGCCAGTCCATCTGGACCAGCTGCCCTTCCTCGTTTCAGATTAACTATAGCCTTTTGAACTTCAGCGAGAGTTGGGGGACCTACTTCAATGTTCCATTCACACTGTCTGGGAATGGAGGGTAGTTGTAGAGTAGCTGAAGGCCAGCTGAACTGTTCTCTGAAATGTTCCGCCCATCGTTCTAAACGTCTGGACTGGGAGCAGATGAGGGTGTCGTCTTTTTCCGAAATAATCTCACTTACACTTAACTTATTAATTCCAGTTTCTTTTATTAGTCTGTAAAGCTGTCTTGTGTTCCCTATAGTCGCCGCCTTTTCCATCTCTTTTGCTTTCGTTGCCCACCACTGCTCACGGTCGTTTCTTAGACTTTTTCTTAACCTAGATCTGATTTGTTGTCGCTCTTCATCATGTTCGGAACCTGATGGGACGAGTTTGCGAGAATCCATCAGTGTGATAGACTTTGAAGAAATCCACTGGTTCCTTGTAACTCTGTGGTTTAAGTCACTAATAGATCTCACTGCTGTTTCCACAGCTGTTTGTATGCTTTCCAAGCAACATCTGGGTCAGCCTCGTTTTCAGAACTACCTAAGTGTGACCTCAGTTGTTCCTGGAACCTACTTTTGGTTTTCTCGTTACTCAATTCAGTTCTAATGGGTCTTTTTAATGTGGCTTTTTTGCGTCCAGTGAGGCGCAAGCAGATGCGTGCCCGTATTAGGGCGTGGTCGGAGTCCAAGCAGGTACTCCAGAATGAGCGACAATCTTCTACCGACCCTCTCCAACGATGACTGATGGCAATATGGTCTATTTGAGTCCATCGTTGGTTTGGTGTAGGGGGTCGCCATGTTTTGTGTTTGCTAGAAATAAGCGATTGTCTGAGCACAGTTGCAGCAGATGGTCACCATTATCTGTTCGTTGTGCCGGTATACTAAAATACCCACCTAAATGCCTTTCTGTTTGGTTTAAACTACCTATCTGAGCATTAAAGTCACCTGCTACGAGTACTATGTCTGAGCGTTTAGCTTTCTGAAGAAGTTCGGACAGCTTTCTGTACAATTCATCTTTCACATCATCTGAGCTGCAGTCAGTGGGAGCGTAGGCAGAAACGACGAATAGGCAACGACGTGTGTCCCTATCCTTCCGAGTTCTTACGGAGCCGTTTAGCCGAACAGCACATAAACGTCTGTTAACGGGGATCCACTCTAGCAGTGCTTGTTCCGCCCTCATGACTAGTGCTATCTCTACACCTGCCAGTCCACGAGAACTGGCCATCGGGTCACCGGATACGCGGAGGGTGTATCTCGTTGGCTCTCCGTTTTGCCGAGGTGAGGTCAGGTGAATGACCACACTAGAGTCCTGTATGCGTGTTTCGGAGACACAGCATACATCAATGGAAAGAGACTCTAGGGTTTTAGCCAAGGAAGCCTGCTGACCGATTTGAAATAGGGTTCGTACGTTGAAGGCTCCAATGTGTAGTGTGGAGCGAGGTTTCAGTAGACCTGGGACAGTGTTTTGCGCACCAGAATCGTTGGCTATGGTGACACTTGAGGGGAAGCCGAAAGAGGAAGTTTAGAGTTGAAAGTCGATGTAGGAGGAATAATAGGAATTGAAGAGGAAGGTTGATTATGAATACAGTGGTCTTGAGTGCTGTTAGAGGTATGAGGGCGGTTATCACTTCCCGGTTGCCCACACCGTGGAAGCGTTGTTCTGGAGGTACCTGAAAAGGAAATTGGATTAGAGGTGGTCTTAGTGACCTGGGAGCGTGACCGCAGTGCCCAAGGGACAACTGCTTGAGGTCGGTCACACACGAGCTTTTCATGGGTAATTTTTGTGTTAGCTCCGTACTTGTTGAGACCTTACCGCCAGAGACGGATATCCGTGAGATAAGGCGAGGTGTGCATTTTTAGGGTCGACCTTTTCTAACCCCACCCCTCCTTGTGGGAAGGCAGCATCGCTGTCATGCTGGTTGTCTGAAGGAAACACCTTACTGCTGTCACACCTCTGTACAGTAAGCAGTACGACTTCGCCTTCGGACCTTGGGTTTGTTGCTTTTAGTCTTACCGCTCTTCAACCGACCTTTCTGACATGGTAGGACCTTGAGGAACGGTTGTTTCAGTCAGTATAGCTCGGTTGCTTCATCACGATAGGCAAGCCCGACCACCACGTCAAGGTAGCAACAACGGTCGGGATTGGTCCATAAATGGATCCCAAAAGTTACCATTCATTATGCTTATGGCGACATAACACAAAGAGAATCAAGATCATAGTAAGTGTGAGAACTACAGAGGGATCACACTACTGTCAGCACCAAGTAAAGTTTTCAGTGGTGTTACTGAACCGAACAAATCACTCAGCAGATACATCTTCAAGGTAAACAAGCTGGCTTTCGTAGCAACTGATCATGTACGGACAAAACTGCAACGCTGTAAAATCAATAAAACATAATTCATCATTTCGTATTAAGCTCCTTGATTATGAGGCAGTATGCGACAGTGTGAATGAAAGGTACGGTAGGATCGTCGATATTATGAAATACGTGAAAATATCTTCACCATCATGCGAAGCCTTTAGGAGGGATACTGATATGTGGGCAAGAAAAATAATGACTGGTTATTTACCTAATCGGACTAGTAGATAGTGTGACAGGCACTAGATGTGGAAAACCGAGAGCTATTTCAGACACACATCGCAGAAGCCAACAAACTGGATGTTGTGGATACAGAATAATAGACCAATAATTATCATGTTAAGTCCAATGGTGTCCTTGGACTTTAAATGTACATTCCCTATTGGCTATTATTTAATTCATTCGTTACATATTGTGTAAATGTTGTTTACTATTTTTATGGTACGATGTGGTTTGCTTGTTTGGTATATAAATAGAGCATGTCTGAAATACAATGATTCATATCTCCGAGGCTGTGACTTGTGTTCTGGACTCAACTGACTGGGCTAGACAGGGAAGCGAGACCAATAGAGACTCTAGGCCGTCCGTACGTGTTTACGTGTCATTGAATCGATCGATAAGTACGCTGCTCTCTAATTTTCCAGTCAAGGACACAACAATTAGCACAGGGTAAAAGTCGACCACAACTTAAATTCATAACACTGGATTATCAGATAGATTCCAAATTGAAGTCCTGATGGCAAAGAAAGAGGCTCTAGGAACTGGATGTGTATACCTAAAAGAGAGAGCCCAAGACAGAGTTGTTAGGATTCCTTGGTCGGTGGCCTATGGTGCAAGAAGGGTACAACATTTAAGTATATCCTTTTTAGTCCATATCGATACTACAGCACATGAAGTTAGAATATAGATGTTTAGTGATTTTAAATTCAGCTTGCTAGCTTGTTGCTACTATGAATAATCTACACCCTTAAAAAAGCCATATTTTGTTAATCTCAAATGTCTGAGGTGATTATATTAAGCTGCTTGAATTTTAGTTTACTGGTAGCTGTATTAAATCTTCATACAAGTCAATATAATCCCTGAATTCATGCTTCAATTCAACCAATACTTTTCTAAATGTTAACCAACATATTTCTTGTTGACCAATATCATCTAATATAGTGAAATGTATCACATCTCATGACCTTGAAAATGTAATGTGACTAAGTTTGAAATAAAATTTCTATCAATAAAATCTACTGCTATGTATAATACTTAGTAAGTATTAAATAAACTGATCCACAAAGAATTGTACTTTCTTTACACGGATGCATAAAATTAACAATTTATGCCAACCAAGTCATTATTTCCTATCCACATTATTGATCCAACATATAAAGATATAAATGAATATGCAAAAGATTATGATTATGATCTACGTGGTGTACCAATATCAAAATGGATATTGATCATAAATTATTCATTAATTTATTTAAAATATTATTTAGAAAATTACTCGTTTCTGTCATATTTACTACCGGTGATATTACTTTTGATATTTTATATTTTAATGAATCTTGTTGAAAGTATCAACTGTTTATATTATAAAATGAAAATTGCAAGAGAATGGAAAAAATTTACAGATAAACATTATCGTCCAGTATCAACTGAAAACAAACCGGAAGACATCAATCTTAAACAATCAAAACAATCCCACGAACAATGTAAAGAAGATACTTCAAACGTTACAGAAGGACAACAGAAAGAAGATTTAATAGACCCTGTTCTTACCTGCCTACCCTATCATATGAGAAAGTTACTAACAATTACAACTGTAAACGATAAAGTATCGAATGAAACTAATACAGAATCAATTGATGAAAAAATCCAGCTTCAGGAAATTGAAAGCCAAGGTTGGATAAACGAATACATATCTAGAGTTCGTGTTGCAATGAAACAAGCTGCAAAGTATCAAAAAATAAAATCTTATCCTTGCGAAGAATGGAATTCTCTTGTGTGCTACAATGAAGATGGTAACGACCAAAATGAAGGTCAGAAGAATCCTAACAGTATAAAAGAGGTTGATTCGTCCAAAATGAAAACACAACTAGTAGATAATGACCAGAAGGATGATAAAAATAATGAGAAGCAAAAACCGCTACTAGAATTTCAATTCAAAGGAACTGGTGAATCACATGGTAAATTATCTGGTACTAGGGAACAGAATTCGTTAGCAGCGATTTCACACAAAAAACGAAATAAACGTTATCAATCAAAACAACGCTTAATGAAATTTAATAAACCGTTGTATTTAACAACTGAACAAGCGTTGTTTAAAGATAGTGGTCAAGTATCAAATCTACATAGCCTATCATATAGACAGAATAGTTATAATTATTACTCAAGGCATCATAAAAGGCATAAACGTTCTGAAAAAGAAATTTAAAAGAGCTGCAAATAATCAAACAAACATTTGTTGCATCAGACTTGAATAAAGACTGAAAAAACTACTATAAGAAATCAATTTTTCCTTATAAATAAACAAAACATTGATGGAAGCAAAGAAGTAACGAATACTTGTCAGTTGATTCATTCGGAATATTACTACATTATAATAATAACAATACCAAGTAAAATTCTTACGGTTATTAATGAAATTACTCTAATTTTACTGCATAAACCTTATGGGCCAGAATTTTTGCTAGTGTTCATTAGATCGTCAACTTCATGAAGGTAATACAACATTTTAAGCAACCCTCTCTTAATGCATACAATAATCCATTTTCCTAATTTATAAAATGGACACGGATTTTCACATACAAAATTTATTATAATTATTATCAAATCTTTTATTTTTATCAGGTCTTAAATTATAATGATTGCTTCACTTATTGAACATAACTAACAAAAATATTTTGGGAAACAGTTACAGCAATTTTAAAAATTTTTGAAATAATAAGTGTATGCAATTTGCAATACTGTGGTGTATGCTACTTATATCGACAGACACATGTAGTATGTAACGCCAATCAGAAGAGGCATGCCCGGAAGTAGAAGGTTGAGTTGAAGAAAACAGGAATGTAAACAGAGTAATTGTAATAACAACAGGAATGAAGAAACGATGAAATTTATGAGAGACAAATGATAGATGTGCAAATGAAGTATTGAATAAATGGTTTCCATAATTTACGAAGACACTCTAGCATTAAGTAATAAATTGGTCTTCTCCGCCTGAGTCCTCGCTCACTACAATACTATTCATAAACTTGACGTTATCAGCTGGAACAATTTCTACATTGTAGGTTCTTATACAACATAAAACAAAATTAAAATGAATGTGTTAAGGAGACTTCGACAAAATAAACTGAAAGTTGAATTTATCCAAATTTCATACGACGAACGGGAACTTTGGGACAGAATTTTCGAAGGACTATTTCAATATTCACTATCAAAGTTCTGACATCAGTAAAACGTAAGATCGATGACTTTAAAATAATATACAGGTATTTTCGATATGAAAAGCCAATTATTCAAGCTGTGTTATCTTAATTACAAATAGTTTAAGGGTCTTATCATCATTCTCTAAATGATTTAGGTGTCTGAACATGAATCTTAAGTAATAACAATAATAAAGAAACTAATGTTTTTGGTCACCGCAGCAAGACAACTATAACAATGAGAAAGATCTCTATCTGTAAAAGGTTGCTCAAAGTTTTACAGATACTCAAAATCTATTAATTTACAATGAGGGTATTAATCAGTGTTAAAATGGCCAAGATGTTAACTCAAAATTTTAGATGCCACAATATTTCATGAGTGAAAGTAGCAGTCATTATTGAGAATGCTCTGTCTTTGACACTTACTAATTCTTAATTTAACGAAGACTTTAAGTGCCTCATCATGCAGACAACTATGAATGAATATATGAAACATTAAACATTATAAGGTTTAAAATCGGCGCATGATTAAAATGTCATTAAATGTCAAACAAATAAACTTCATACAAGTTACTTGAATCGACAGTGAGTCTATTCCAAAGATCACACACTGGAAATCAATAAACGAAAACAAATGCATTAATTTAAAGAGCGAACAAAATTATTTATTAATTTCATACTATAATATAACAAGGTAATTTGATATGTTTTGCTTGTATGCAAGTGTGTTGGATCTCCTAAATGTAATATAAAGGTCAAATATAAAAAAATAATAAAGTTTAGAATAGAAATAAAATTTTACAGAAAAGTTCCTGTTCACTGTCGAATAAATTATTTTTTGTAGAATTAAAATATAGAAAAAAAAGCAAGAAACAATCAAATAATATTTAATTCAGCATTTGTCGAAGTATAAAAATCATTTAAACCAAATATTATAGTTAACTGTGCCAATTTTGACCTAGCGCTTCTAACACTGCTACCTCCATCAGTAGTATCATGAACAAGTAATCGATTAACACGACGTCTTAAAAATTGACTGTAACTTCGAAAACTTGCATGAACCGCATACAACTGCCTCCATTCTGTATGCTCAATCTGTTCATTACTCAATAACTGTTGTTGAGTACCATCAATATCACTAAACTGATGATGCGATGATTTAACAATCCATCTTCCTGTTAATAAAGCACGATGAAACTGATGTGCACATGTCAGCAAACCTTGGAAAAGTAGATTTAATTCACTATCTGATACATCCAGCAAAAGCCTAAAAGAAAATTAAAATATGAACAACATTATTACTATTCTACTTCATAAATACACATATGTAAACAAAGGTAGCCACATTTAAACACAGTCAGTATCAAAAGCATAGGAGGTAGAAATATAAGGTCGTACTGTTATTTTAACCAATGTTAAGATTAGCAAACGAAATACAGACTAATCAGCATAAACATTAACGAACACTGAAATATGAACAGTTAGAGTACGACCCAGACATTCACAAACCGGAATTTACATAATTTGACATTGAAGTGAATCTTATAAATAGATAACTAACTGATTTAAAGCCCACATTCTTTATACAGTGATGGCAAACAGAATGTCCATAACATTAATGCTTTAACGAATTAGATTTATATACATTCATGCTTATAACAGCCTATAATCAACTCAGGGGAATATAAAGTTAAGATTCAAACTAAAAATCCAGTTTCTGTTTAAATAAGTTTCATACATATAGAGCTAGATAGTACACGCAACAACGATTGTAGAAAGTAGACTGAAACTAATATTATCTACTGTAATTTTCGAGTTTATTTTTCTTTGTTCCCTATAACGTCCACGAACTTTTATCTCAGAGCTATTCATTCCTTTAGTATTTAAATATAAGTGTTTTTAAATTGAAAAAGTGGTAATATAGTCTGGAAAAAAGTTGAAATAAACAATATATATTATCATAAACCGAATGATCAATTAAAATTCAATAAAAAAGAAGTACTGGTTTATGAAATTTCCACTTATAAACATAATAAACGTTAAATTAAACTTCTTTTCTTTTGAACCAGAACTGTAACGACTTTTACTTTAATATATCAAATTCAGAAGACATTTCTACATAACCCGTAATTCAATATACACAAATAATAATGAAATAAAAGAAAAGAAAATTTACCCAGATAGAATTTCATTCAAATAATTTTCATGTGCATTGAACAACACATTCAAATTGTTAATTTGTTCACTTTTAATAGATTCTTCATTATCCATAATATTTTCTATGATATGTTTATACATTTTAAATGAATTACCTTCGGACATAAAATTATAAAATGTATTAGATAATCCTAAATATTTCATAAATTTACTCCAACATGCATTAACATGATTTGATAAATGCATATTTAAACTATGAATAACTTGATGTAATTCATGTAACCATAAATAGATAGAATGAAATGATTTTGATAATTGATCAAATAGAGTAATGAATGATGATGATGGTGATGATGATGATAAAGTCGAAGATGAAGAGATATTTCTTAAATTTAATAAATGATTTAAACAATAATTACGATCATTTTTTAATTGTATAATACATGAATTCAATGCCCATAAAGCAAATTGACATTGGATTAAACGTTGAAATATACAATTGTATTTTTTGATTATATTAACATTAAAACAAAGATTAATTGGCCATGGAGCATTATACATTAAATGTAAATTCTTAAAAGATATATATTCATATTGGTCAATAATAGATGAACTATTATCAACTATAGAATGATTTGATTCTACATCGAAATCATTATTTAAAGAACCAATAGTTGATAGTTGTTTTGTTGTTGATATTGACGACAAAGAGATCAAATCTAAGTAATTCTTAATCAAGTTTGTAGTGTTTAACAGTGGAGAATTAACAGAAACATCGTCATGTTTATCATTATTATTAAGATCTGAATTAAAATTTGATAACATTTGTTGGTTTGACATTTCTGAACTGACTGATTTTAAAAGCTGTTGAAGATAATGTGTATCAAATATGCTGGCACGATCATAAACTGTTCCAGAAGCCTAGAAAAAATAACGAAAATCTATATTTGCATTCTATATAAGTAGTAGAATATAGAAAATATGTTTTCAACTGTTTGGGAATTCATCACTTGAATACAACCTACACACATCCTAATCAGCGTACATGATTCCACTTCAACTTGATAAGAGAGTATTTGTCGTTTCAAACACCAAAACACCTTCTTGCATTGTGATTTCAATCAAGAGTTCTACTTATTGCATTTACATGACCAATTAATTTCTGTCTAAAGCAAAATGTCAAATATTAAAAATCAATTGATGTATACGGAATATCAAATTAAGAGAAGTGGGAAAATTCTTATTCCAAATCCAGTGGTTAACATTGGCTCCTTAATTCCAACAGAATGCACGTTACAGGAATCTATCCTAATAATTATAGTTAGTGACAACTTAACTTCTAAATAGTTTTAATTCATTAAAAAGGGCTTCTCTACGAATTAATCTGAATTCAATCAGACGGTAACCTACTATTTCAAAAATACTGCTCAAAATTCAAATTAGAAAAAGGCATATTATCGATAACTAGTGTAAACATATCAGTATGAAAAATCTTGATTCTAAATTATAAATACGCTCTACATTCGTTTCTATAAGATCATCGTCTAGATGTGCTAATATTCAACTAAGCACCAAAACCAAAGATACATTAATGAAAAAATGGAATTATTTTCCATTTTTCCAAACGTGATCCTCGTCAATACTAACATTTTCTGAGTTACTTACAACAAATTTAATACCCTTACATTAATTTTAAGGAGAGCAAACACAACAGTATTTTCAACTGTCATCCCTGGAAACAAGTGACCGAAAGCGAAATACAGAATGAAGAGCTTAACAATAAGAAAACAGACGTAGCTTAATAACTCGGTACAAATATATCCAAAGGGCTATGAATGAAACGCCTTGCACAAGAGCCGGAGATTTTATCCGGCTTTTCAGATGGAACTTAATAATGTATGAATAATAAAAAATTACATGCTTAATGAATAAATCATATATAAGCCAATTTCATTTAGATTAAGTATATACTTTTGAAATTGAGGGTATTTTATTAAACAGATAGCTCCACTTAAGTCTGATCGATATGGATATGTAATGATTATATACTAAACTAGTTGAAGACACATTGGAGAATAACTCATAGATCAGTAGAATTTATGGACAATTTTTATTTTGAAAAGCACCAGGAAATTCAGCAAAATACAGTATGACAAAATGTAAATAGGGTATATCCCTCATCAAACGAATAAGCTTGCATGTTTAGAACGAAGGTATTCTGTACATGTCGACTGGCTTCTTTTCAAACTGGATATTTTTAGGATACCCTAGAAGTTTCCCATGTAACTTATTACATAAACAATTGAGTTTCTTACCTCTGTACAGTCGTTCCAGAATTTATCTTCAGAATATAATTTATGCCTAGATTATTCTATTCCGTCTAGAATTGATCAAATTACGGTGAAATGTACTACAAGTCAAAGACACTAGAAGTCGAGAAGAATGTAATACTTAAGGAGTTCAATTAAAACCTAAGACCAGGGACAACAACAATCTGGTTACTTTTTTCTAAATATTGCAAAAATATACATAATGAGATAATACCAACTTTAAACAATCATTTGTAATAGTTTACTTGATTTAAAATTTAATAAAACAAACAATTACTACCAACCTTATGAAATAAAGCATTCAATAATGGTTGAGCAAAACTTCCATTGTTTAGGAAATAAGTTTCATACAAACAATAAAAGTGATCACATAGACGAAGATCAAATATGAAATAATTGCACAGTGTTTTGTTAACATGTTTCATGCTGTAAAATATGTAGAAAAACACAGAAATGAAAATTTGTTCAAAGAAAGTGATAATTATCAGTATAAGGTTATGAAGATTGTTGAGTTTCAAATAAAATTATGAACCGGCCAATGATGGGTTCGAGTCCTGCGTGCGAGATCATGGATGTGCATTGCTGAGTCCCATACTAGGATTAAATGGCCGTCTAGTGCTTCCAGGGTTTCAATGGTAGTCTAACATTGGTCGGTTCATGATTACAATTGAAAGTGATGATTAGTTGAAAAACATCAAATTTGATGTTGTATTTGTTTTCTTATCATCTAAATAGTGCCTGACAAACATATTAAATTCACAGAATCATTAACTCAAACTTTCAAAATAACTTATGTACCATTTTCCATTGTACCGATTTCTGTATCGCTGGCTTTAAGAAACTAGATATTTAAATCATCTTAAGCGAAGATGTTAATTTATAGTTTACAACCAGGCAATAGAGATACATTCTGTTCAGAAAGGTAAAGAATGTTCAGTAAGATCACATTTAAGGTATTGATGATTTGTTTGGTTTATAAAAATCTCTTTCAATGTCACTCAGATCCATTATCTAAGGTTTAAGTTAACTCCACATCAAAACGTTCAATTGAAAAAACCAACTACAACTCGTCTTAAAGTGGAAAATTTGAAAAAGCTATAAAGTAGATCACCAATATCTTCAGGACAACTAAGCGTAAACTTCTAACGACATAAGATGAATATATATACAGCACATCCACTGGTAATTTATAATCTTAAAAATGAAGGAGAAATTTTCAAAACAAAGTAACACTTTTGAAAATGAAAGAAACGAATCAAATAAAACCTACTGAATACTGAGAGGCCAAATCAAGGAACGGTTGATTAGTACACTTAAGGGCATTGATAGTGAACCATTTGAATTTTTAAACAAATTGTCAAGTTCATTTGAAGACTGTACAGATGAATCAGAGTTTTTGAATATTGACGACACAGAAAGACAATTTTGATCTATGGTAACGACAAAAAAATTAGTCAAAAGAAACTATTTTTTAACTAGCAGAATAGGTAATCAGTTGAAAATAACGAAACTAAAATTGTTGAGATGTATCATCAATTCGATAATTAAGACTAACATCCTAGATGCTCTGACTTTCTGGTGACTTCCGAGTTGTCAGATCTATCAAGGCCTATGGGATATTACATGACGATATTATTGCGGACTAGGTTTAGTGCAAGCTCCATCTCATGAATATGCGGTCTGCTTATTTCTAAAGTAGAGCAGTGGCTCATAGGTTTAAGCAATTGTCACTTGACGAGTAAAAATTAGCCCCAGCAACCACGTCTTAATTAATTAGTCAGCAAGTAACCTAAAAAAAACCTGTAATTTCCAATTATATATGACTTAATTATAGTTTTGTGCATAAACGTGTTGCTATTAGGAAGAAAAACCTATTTTGCTGAGCAGATGTTTTGTCTTTTGACATCTGTTCATATGGGGGCTTGTGTCAATGACCAGGTTTTGTGAGCAGTTATCACTCGACTACATTGTATCATCCTATTTCACATATCCATCAACATTTTACTCATCTATTTAACAATTCTTAAACATTTTTCAATACAAATCATAAAACCTTCCTCTATAACAGCTTACGAGAAATAAATCGCGGTTTTAATCATCGCTTTGCCTAATTCAGTGATATCACCAGCCCTCAATACAAATATTATAGTTCATAGCTGAGTATAAAAACTTGTACATTCACAGTCAATATTGAGGGAGTGTGTACGATATACTTTGTGAGCACCAAAATGTATTTCTGAGTATACGGAATACAAATATGAGCAATATAACGGATACTTACATATCCATATGTAAAACAAATCATTAAAACATTATGAGATACATTTATATAGTATTGGTCTCAATTAAATAACAACCAAACAATCATTTATCAATTATAGGAGTCGATTTGATACACGTTACGTGTAAACAACGCTCAAAGCTAGAGATGATTTAGGAATAATATCTTGTTTGAATAATGAAGGACAGCAACTGAGTTTTTTACAGGTGGAAATTTCAGTCTTGGAATAAAATCTAAATGAAAAGAGACTGGATCACACTCTACAAATAAGTGATAAACTCATTCGAGACATGGAATTTTAGTAAATATTTGTGGATATTTGTATTTGATTATCGGCTGCAATTATTTTGTCAAATTTGAAGGTACTACAGAAATATGCAAACATAATCATGTACTTATACGTTGACGATTGAAGATTTATGTTACTGAGATACAACCCAAATAATTCAAGAAGCGAAATTACTAAACAAGTTTGCTTTGGGAGTTTAAAGTTGGAATCAACAGAGCTCTATACTCCAGCTTTATATATATTGAGACTTATCAGAAACCTTTGTCACGGAATCAATTTATGTTATTAGAATGCATTACCGTGGAATATCGACAAATGTCAGATAGAAAGGATACATAGCATGACACTGGATTTTTTTCTAGAGCATATAGGAACTTTACAAATGTATATAGCCAAAACTCACTATATTACGTCACTTTTGGACCCCAATGGTATGAGGACAGTTGGACCTAGTGATTCGTAGGAGAATATTCACAATCAAACACAGTTTCAATAAAGTTGAAACACTAAGTGCACTGATATATCACATGAAAAAATACACTATATTCTAGAACAGACATTAAGAATGTAAACGTACCAAGTGATGGGAATTCTTTGGTAAACGGTTTTACTGGTGACGTATTGTCCGAAAATTCTAAGGCTTCTTTATAAAATGTGACTGCGTCCGGTTCAGGCAATTCCGTAGCTAAGCGAACTGCATCCTCTTTCTCACGTTCTGCTTCCCAAACTTTATGCATACAATAAGGGAAATGATAGGAAAGAATAACAAGCAATTAATAGATCATATATATAGAATTAATCGAAATAAAAATTCATTCTTTTAAAATGCGTAGTAAAAAATAGTTTATTTATAACGATACTAATCAGCTAAAAATGAAATCTGATATCATCAAGAGGATAATCGAAATAAAATGATTGAGTTACTTTCATTTAGAGCTTCAGAAAAGCTTTAAACAAAGCACACATTGTTTACATTCAGTCAGTTAATAATTTTCTCATCAACGTTATGTCGCCAAATACAAAGAATTAATTGATCTGGAGCGCAGGCAAACATTTACCTTTATCGATGGTAAATTTCAGAGGAAATTATTCATGTAGAGAAATGTAAAATCTTTGCCACAATAAATGATATATGTATAAATATACCTGGAAATATATGCTCGTGTAAAACTATTCAAACAATGTAAGTAAACTAACCTGATGGCCTAGATGATGGACCAAGACCTTTACCATAGAGTATATGCTGAATAGTTGAATCAGAAGAGTGACCAAAAGTATTACGTTCCCGAAAGGATTTCATAGATGTTAAAGTATTCAAATTATTTGCATCGGCAGATTTGGTAAATTTAGGCTCAATCGATTTCTAACAAAACGGGATTGTAGAAGAAAAAAATAGGTAGTACGTGTATAAGAATGAAGTAATAAAATATTGAAGAAAAAGGACAAGAAAACAAGAAGAGATGGGTTTAACAATTTTTACGTCTATTTACAAATAATGAAAGCACAAATAGATACATATATGTACAACGGCAAAAGAGAACTGAAATAAAAACTTTATTTTACTATTTATTTTATTGTTGGACAAATCAGCATAAATCACCCATTACAATCTTAGATCGTCTTATAATGTAAATAACGACTGGTATTTTTTTATATATTAATCCTTCGTATATACAATATAAATGTTTGATATTCGGCAACTCAATAAAATATAGGGCTCTGTGAGTACTAATCATATTGCCGTCAACTTGGGTATTATCAACGCAAATCTGTTCTCAATATCCCATAAATTTGCTACGTTATATCATACACCGACCGACTGATAACTAATTCTACCTTTCATCTGATTAGACTTTGGTTTGAAACAAAAAAACAATATTACTGTAACTATGACATTGTACCAAAGTTCTAAAAATCTAACTTGTCAACCAGTGGAGGACCCAGTTAATACCATTAGAAGTAACATTGTTGTGCTCTTGAGCTGTCTTTCAACAATAAACAAGAGAGAACTTGTCCCGATCTAGGTTAGGGCCGTGACACGATAGACTAACCGGTAAATTTTTGAGGTTAGAAATGAGTGAGTCCGAATCGAGACTATCGGCCTTGAGCAGAGAGACAAAAGCTAACCTGCCGCCTAATTGGTTAACAAGTGAGAGAGAGAGAGAGAAGACGAACCAACTGAAACACTACTCAACTTATTCGTGATTCAACTTAGTGTAGAAAAGACACATGAATAAATAGATGACTAACATAACCACAACGCATAAACAATTAGAAAAGTACAATTACGTCAAAACTGGGCATTAGAGTGGAAAAAATAGAGTACAAAAGGTTAGGTTTCAATAACCATAGCTTCAGGATAGAAAAGGTTATGGAAGTGAATCATGCATCAAACGACAGCTCATGATTTACAGAATAATCTAACGATAAAAATCAAATGTTAGTATTTTACAAACTTTAAATTAAAATAATGCCCGCAAAAATAGCTTCATGGCTTCTTCATTTCTCTATTCACATCAAACCTAATGAATGAACTAACAATGGACGAAAAATCCATCGCCCACTAAGGTTAGCGGATGCCGTAGTATGATCACTATTCAGATAGGTACTCTAGAAGGAGAAGCCATTTTTTACACGTTCACTCCACAGACAGTGGGTCGTAATGTGAGAAATCTAAGTTCAGGCACAAGTTGGAGGAGAAGGACACCAGGTAGCATATTGGTAATGATCGCGTCGGGAACTAGTGCTAGACAGGAGCTCAAAGGTATGGAAGGAAGTTAACGTAATCTGACCTTAAGTCACCGAAACCCCATTGAGCACTAAAGCGACTCTCTTCTGCCCTTCGACACTAACCAGAACCAGAATAACTATCGAATGAATCTTATTGAAGAGATTATTTGACTAGTGGTAGAACTAATATTTGGTTGCTTTCGAGATGTAATTTATTGACGAGTACGGGGAGATTACGAAAAGATAACATTTCCTACACAGGTTTCTTCTAACATAACGGTGAAAATAATGTCCGTTAATGTAGATCCAGTAGATTATTGCTGTCTTTACTGTGGCGCTTAGAGTAATACTAAAGCCAAAGGGGGAAAGTTTAAATGTCACTCATAAAATCGATTATTGAGATAAAACTTTCAGTAAGAAACGAGCTGTTGAACACAAATAAAGGTATGTCGAGAATGAGAATGAAGCGAAACAGAAAGCTGAAGCAATGTAGAGTAATTTTAATTGTAGTAAAGTGATTCCCAATATCATTTGCAAGGATAACGAGGCGGAGGGAATAGAACATTATCTTCACAATTATTTATTATCATATTTGTGAGAAAGTGAAATTATTTATAATCAAAGGAACACTGAAACAAACACCGAATGAATTCCAGACAAAAAAACATACGTCATAGAATTTACCGTTAACTATAATTCAACAAAACTGTTACACGAACTTTAACACGACAGCAGAAAACATTTTTCGTGCATAATCAGTAAAACATAAAACCGATTTAATATAAACACATAAAACATCAAAATACAACAAAAAGTGAATTAGGAATTATCATAATCAATATTGGATAATAAAAACATCAAAAAATCTTACTTCATCTGAACATTTTTCATGAGCTCCATAAATTATCTCTGACATTTGATCTTTGAATATGCATCCATCTTTATTACGCTGACGAAATTTAATACGTAGAATTGTTAAAGGATCATCACTCAATAAATTATCGGGTTTAACTAAGTTATTTTCTTTTTCATTTTGTACAGTATGAAATTGTAATTGTGGTTGATGATCATTATTTTCTTGTTGAACCATTTCAGATGGAATGATACACATCTTAGAGGACTGATTAAATACACTTGGAGTAATTTCAACTGAAGATTTTTCATTCCATTTATCCTTACTCATGGGAGCAAAACGATTTGCTTTAAATTCTAATGCTTTAATAGCACTTGGTTCCAATGCCTCAATAAGAATATGATCATTTTTAATATGTTTTTCAAAACTGAATCTACGTTCATCAGCTTGTTGTATTATATTCGTGTAAAATGCTTCTAATTCAGCTCTGTGATAGAAATCAATAAATAAGAACGATATATATATAAATTGTGTAACAGTTTAATTGTTTAAACATCATTGTGATAAACAGTATCTAAGATTTCAATATGTTAAACTGTTAATCATATTACCGCCTATCTGTTTTAAACTAGACATGATAAACTTATATAAATTACCAAGTGTATGAATAAAACAAGATTAACAACAGACTACCTACCTAGATTTGCTTGTCTATTAAAGGAATTATCAACTAGATGAGAAATTTATAAAGCACATAAATGTTAATTAACTTTGGAATGAATACAAAAATGAATTTGTACGGTTACATATTGATAAAAGAGATAATTTAAAATGTTTTCTTCTCTCTGTAGTATATTACCATAATACAATAAGTAATATGATAATGAGACTGGTCTGGTTGATTGAGTTTGCAATACCGCTGGATCGGATACTCGAGCAGTACACAATTGAGACTGGATCACGTTATATCAGATAAACGATTCACAATTAAGAATCGAGAATCAGATTAACGCCAGACAACACTTTATTACACACAATTGCAAGCAGTCACTTTCAATGGGTCCAAAGTAGAAATCAATAAGAGGGAAGGAAATCACAAATTTAGTCGTCAGTAAGTTGAATGCCTGTGCTTTTTACACTCAGTGGCCAACCACATTTACTCCCACTAGCACACACATCTGAACGACAAGCTACGTTACACTGCATTTATAAGAGCCTACATATCCAGATTTGTAGAAATCTTAAGATTGAGTAGATACCTATATAGCTTTAACCTTCTCTGGAAAACTAAATGAATATATTTTACACATAAATGGTGTACATCACCTAGTAAATTTATTTCAAACATAAGATAAATAAAATATTTTTGCACTTCAGATACGGATGGGGTTTAAGAATAACATGACCAACACTCGGATTAGTTTTAGCATAGATTGTGTTCACCGAATTGTGTACAGAGCTCTAGATAGAAATAAGTATGTGAAACGAATTGCACAACTGAACGATGAGAAGTGTTCTCGTTTCGCGCAAACACGAAATCTATACATCACCACCATTTTACTACACTTCCGATTTAATTTCGACGTTAGCCAGAATCATTTCCAAAAAACTGTTCAGTTTCCAAGAATGCAGATACCGAATACAACATTAATACGCTCAAATTCCAATTAAATTAATTGTAACTTTGGTAACTAGACATTTAAATATTTGCGATAAGTAAGTGTAGTATAGAAGTTGAGTAGACGAGCGTCTTTTCTGTTATTTAAGGGGATTCAAATTTTCCCAGGATTTTAAAATGCCTAAAATTCTGAGTACTTTTGATTGACAGAGTAATTTAAGTTACATTCACTCAGAAACTGTCTAAAATTTTGCCGTACTAAAGAACAGTTAGCAAATATTAGCATGGAATCTCTCGAACTGTAAAAATGATAGGACTAAAATTTATAAATTGATATGGACTAGATGAAATGGGGCTAGCAGTGGGATCTACGATGTGCGTTTCGCTCTATTTGAGACTCTTCAGCTGGATGCACCTGCATCCCAGAGTTGATGTTCACTCGGGGACTTGAATCAACTATTGTTTGCTTCAAGAGCCATCGCGTTACCGACTTAGCTACTGAGTCCAGATGTCTACTTACTTGTGCAACGGGTATGAGATTTAATTCAATCTGAAATGGTTTGTATTATCACGAAACACGCGTCCTGGATTTCATTGCCATCCACGTTCAACTTAGTCTATATCAACTTGTGTCATAATGACTTTGTCGAGGTAATTCGCACGGGATGCCCGTTTCCCAACTAAATTTCGACCAAAAATATCAACAACGGGTTAATCCGAACCACCTTAAATTGAATTAAGAATCATAAAGACATTGAATTTCTGATTACTACAGTTACATATATTTCATTATTTCTGTTCATTTATCAAGTACAGGTTTTACAATTTGGTTTTAAGACACACTGTTTTTATAAAGGGCTAGTGATACTACTCGCTTGGCAGAATCAACAAAGGTGGAATGAGATTTAAACTTGTAACCTAGAGGTTGAAAGTTGAATAGTGTAACGATCAACGCACCCCTACTCTTTATATATATTCCACATAATTCCATTCAACTATAGATCAATTAATGTGGAGTAAACATACTTGGTTTCAGCTATCACTTCTTCTCGATACTTATTAGACATAGAAATTGATTCCAACAGCATTTGATCAGCTTTCTTTTCAGCTTCTATTGCTTCTTGACGTTGTTTAGCCGCATTTTCAGCCGCTAACTTTAAATCAGCGAATTCAGTTTGCTGTTTAGTTAAATATGCCTTTAATCGTTCACGTCGTTTAGCTACATATATTTTTTAATGAGCAGAAAAGTAACGAACTAAACAGTAAAAGTCTAGATAAGAATCTAACACAAAAGTTCGTAGTAGTAATAATAATGCTGTATTCAATACTTTAATACAGTACAGACATGTTAATATTCGGACGCATACTTTTTTAAAACGTTACTGATGTCATAAAATCCATGGATAGAATGATAAATGAAGATTATTGCTGTGATAAAGCAAGGACGATAATATTTACAGAATACAGTGAATTGATGACATTTCGTTGCTTTCTATTCAACTACATACATTTTACAAGTATTGTCGTTCTTGCTTTATTGAAATTTATGAAGGCAACCGTTTGCATGAAGATTATTGTAACTATCATTTATCAAATAAATACGGAAAAAAGGAGGCCATTTGTTGAAAGACAACTGCTACTACTAATCTATACTTTATGCGTTTCATAGCTAATTTTATTGTGTACAATTAAAATTTCTTCAAACGATCTTGAGTTTGAATTGAGTCCAATGACTCATTATTCGTTTTCGGAAGCATAATGCACATAAAAACTGAAACGATATATTCATCGGTGCGTTTTTAACATTCGTAGTATTTCAATGGGAACATTGTGTAAATGATCTTGAATTGTAGTGGTATATTTTTTGGCACCAAAAATAGGTTCCAAGAACAACTGAGTTCACAATTAGGTAGTTCCGAAAACGAGGCTGACCCAGATGTTGCTTGGAAAGACATACAAGCAGCTGTGGAAACAGCAGTGACATCTATTAGCGACTTAAACCACAGAGTTACAAAGAACCAGTGGATTTCTTCAAAGTCTATCACACTGATGGATTCTCGCAAACTCGTCCCATCAGGTTCCGAACATGATGAAGAGCGACAACAAATCAGATCTAGGTTAAGAAAAAGTCTAAGAAACGACCGTGAGCAGTGGTGGGCAACGAAAGCAAAAGAGATGGAAAAGGCGGCGACTATAGGGAACACAAGACAGCTTTACAGACTAATAAAAGAAACTGGAATTAATAAGTCAAGTGTAAGTGAGATTATTTCGGAAAAAGACGATACCCTCATCTGCTCCCAGTCCAGACGTTTAGAACGATGGGCGGAACATTTCAGAGAACAGTTCAGCTGGCCTTCAGCTACTCTACAACTACCCTCCATTCCCAGACAATGTGAATGGAACATTGAAGTAGGTCCCCCAACTCTTGCTGAAGTTCAAAAGGCTATAGTTAATCTGAAACGAGGAAGGGCAGCTGGTCCAGATGGACTGGCTCCAGAGGTCTTTAAGGATGGTGGTCCAATTTTAGCGATTAGGTTGACTAATATTTTAGCTAAATCTGGGAGTTAGACGTTATCCCATCTAACTGGTCACAATCACTTATCGTCCCAATATATAAGAAAGGGTCAAAATCATCCTGTGACAACCACAGAGGGATTAGTTTAACTAATATAATATCTAAAATACTAGCCTCGATAATTATCAGACGCCTAACTAAGACTCGTGAACTGCAAACACGAGAGAACCAAGCTGGCTTTAGACCTGGTCGTGGCTGCATCGACCACATATTCACCATTCGTCAGGTTCTAGAACACAGGCATACTTATCGGCGTCCGACGATGGTGGTCTTTCTTGACTTAAAAGCAGCATTTGACTCTGTAGACCGCGAGATTCTGTGGCAGTGTCTGTCATTGAAAGGCGTACCTCAGAAGTACATAAACCTTGTGAAGGCTCTTTACTCGAACACTACTAGTCGAGTCAGAGCTTATGGCGAACTGTCATCTACTTTTGCAACCTCAAGTGGTGTCCGTCAAGGCTGTCCACCTTTTCCATTTTTGTTTAACTTCATCATAGACCTATTGATGGAAATAACATTCTCGTCGACTGAATTCTCGGGTATTGATCTCCTTCCAGGAGGTCCACTTATCGACTTAGAATACGCAGATGACATAGTCCTGTTTGGTGAAGACGCTGACAAAATGCAGAGTCTTCTGGTAGCACTAAGCAACAATGCCAGAATGTTTGGAATGCGCTTCTCTCCCTCTAAATGCAAGTTGTTGCTTCAGGACTGGTCTGCGTCAACACCTGAACTAAGGATAGGGAGTGAAGTAGTCGAACGCGTTGACAACTTCACTTATCTTGGAAGTCTGATCAGCCCTAATGGGTTGGTGTCTGACGAAATCTCAGCACGGATTCGAAAAGCTCGTTTGGCTTTTGCCAACTTACGTCACCTTTGGCGAAGGCGAGATATCCGTCTATCAATAAAAGGACGAGTATACTGCGCGGCAGTCCGTTCTGTTTTAATTTACGGCAGCGAAACATGGCCTTAAGAGTAGAAGACACTCGTAAGCTACTAGTATTTGACCACAGATGCCTTAGAAATATTGCTGGCGTCTGCTGGGATCACCGGGTAAGTAATAGTGAGGTTAGACGCAGGGTATTAGGGAATGATGGTAAATCAGTTGATGAGGTTATGAATCTTCATCGACTGAGATGGTTGGGCCACGTGTTACGTATGCCTGAACACCGATTACCACGACGTGCAATGCTATCCGGTATTGGAGATGGTTGGAAGAAAGTTAGGGGCGGCCAAACCAAAACGTGGCATCAGTGCTTGAAGTCACTAACTTCTAGTCTGAGCCATGTTGGTAGATGCAGACTACTTGGTTGGGGTCCGCGTGACTTCGTAACCAATGGTTGGAGACTCTTGGTGACATGGCTCAGAATCGATCACAATGGCGTCGGTGTATACACTCTCTGTCTTCCCTTAAACTAAGAGATTAAAATCACTTCATATCTTTCTTTCTACGAACCAATTCTTTCTTCTTGTACTATATCTCTATATGCAATCTTTCTCTTATATATTACCACCTTTGACATAACCACTGCTATGAATCCGGTGTTCATCTTGTTGTGCTGATGCGGTATGGCAACCTGGACCGATGCACATATGTGCCTGGTCCTACGTTGTAGCTGACTGACTGACTGATTTTTTGGCACAGTAAATAAATCATTTCATATCGTGAATAATGCCCTCCTTTACAAGACTTTATTAAACAAAGCTGTTACTTAGATAAAGAAAGACTGACGAAATTCCAGAGAAATTACAATTGAATGTACTTTTAGCGACAGAAAGATACGTCATGCGTAGTGTATATTAACATAGTTGGTTCAATTGATTTAAAAGAATGGTCTGTTATAAATAATAGGCAATTTCAGTGTATTGTCATGATACAATAAACAAGAATGGTCTGGAACCCATTTTCATTTCTGTATCACCAATTCATTTACTTAATCCGTGACTAGCGTACTCAACAGAAACCATATGCCTTATCACTACAAAAAAGGACTCGGATTCTAACAAGCAAGCCGTAAATCCAAGCCGCACAACAGATTCCGTTCAAAGCCTAGCCACTCTGCAAGCACCTTAGTGTACAAACGGAAAGGTAATTTCTTACTTGTGTCTAATTTTGAGTGTGAATAAAGACTGACAAGAAAGGTGGATTTCTCAGTAGTTATGAATAAAGTCATATATATATATATATATATATATATATATATATATATATATATATATATATATATATACCCAGCTTACCTTCAATGGCTGCGACTCTTGATGATTGAACTTGACTCACATATTTCAAGAAATTTTGTCGTTCACTAATCATTTGAGTAATCTTTTGCTTTCTTAAAGAAGAAGGTGAAAATTAGACGACAAGAAGCAATAAGTAAATTACTACGGAAATAATAAAACAAATACATCTGTTCAGGCATACTGACGCAAAAACAAATCAATTTACAGACAAATTAGCCTGATATGAAATCAATTATGGAGAAGCTGACTATTTCAGAGCTAAGAAATTATAGCTTGATAGTGCAGAGAAATAACATATCCCAATTTCGAATCAATAAATCAGACTCACGAGAGGTGAAAACTTACAAATCATAGACAATGAAATTTTTCAAAAGAAATGGTTTCTTACTTACGCATGTTGCCTCTCGTGGAGGAGCATAGGCCACCCACATGCATTCTACATCTAATCCTGTTCTGGGAAATCCATTCCAGTTATTTCCAATTGCTATTCATCCTTTTCATGTCCGCCTCCCATTCCCGATGTAGTATGATATTCGGCCTTACACTTTCCTTTTCCCCTTCACAATTACTAGTTGGCATCTGCCTCGTGATGCACTTTGATGATTTCCTCAATGTATGTCATACCGACTACTAGCGTCGTTTTCCAATTCCCTCTCCAGTTGGAAGCTGCCTTGTTCTCTCCCACAGTACGCTGTTCCTGATGGTATCCGGCCAACGGACATTCAGTATCACACGTAGACGATTGTTTATAAATACTTGTAATTCCGTGATGATGGTTGTAGTAGTTCTCCAGGTTTCAGCTTCGCACAGTAGAACTGTTTTGACGTTCGTATTGAAAATTCTAACTCTGATATTGGTTGACAGTTGTTTTGAGTCCCACATGTTCTTTAGTTGCAGGAATGTGGACATTGCTTTGCCAATCCTCACCTCTACGTCTACATCACATTTTTCATGTTCATCAATGATACTACCCAGATACGTGGATGTTTCAACCTCTCCCAGAGTTTCTCCATCAAGTGTGATGCGGTTGGTGTTCTCCGTGTCGGATCTGAGGATATTGCTTTTTCCTTTGTGTATGTTGAGGCCTACTGATGCAGAGGCTGCTGCGAAACTAGTTCTCATCATCTGTGTTTTTTCGTGTGTATGGGATACAAGGGACAGGTCATCAGCGCAGTTCAAATCTTCTAATTGATTCCGAGCTGTTCGTTGTATTCCGTGCTTTCCCTCAGATGTCGAGGTCTTCATAATCCAGTCGACCACCAGAAGAGGAAGGGGAAGAGTAATTAAGCTTGTCTGACTCCGGTACTTACTTGCAATGCATCTGTCAGCTGTCCTCTATGCACGACTTTGCACTGTAGTCCGTCGTATGAATTCCGGATGATATAATGGTTTCTACAACCGTTAATGCATTAAATCAAATAACTAATATTCAAATGAGAATATCTCTGACCAATATTAAATATGGATAGCTCAATACTTACTAACCGGAATCGAGTAATGAAATTAGTGAAAGCATTCCAGAATAATTAGAATATACACAGTCTATGATTAAATTAATTTTTATAGATGAAGGAAAATTAAACATGCTTCAATACAGTTAAACTGTCTTGATAACGTGGGAAAAGTTATGAAACATTGCAATATTTTTCACTGTTACTCTTACTAACCTTGTAGCTGTATGTTCATAGGCTGTATCTTGTAATAATTTTTGGTATTTTTTGAATGCGTCATTATAATCGGACATTTCTTCAATAGTCTCCAGAAAACCAAGTGTTGGAAATTTTGAGCGAGTTTGAAATAGAAAGTGCTAAAATTGTAGATTTTCGAGAGATGTACAAAGAAAAATGAACTCATTACTTTTGCAAGTATTTCAAAGGATGAAAATTCATGGAAAAATCCCTGACTATTAAAACAAAACTATCTAACCTTTGGACAGATTGACCTCAACAACAGCACAGACTTAGCACAACACAAGATTTCCTCTTTAAATCCGGATGGTAAAAGCTGACTCAATGCAACTCGTATCAGCTTTTCGGTCCCAATATCAGTGTTCAGTATTTGATCGTACGTTGAAAAATGAAAGCTTTCAGTCCAAAATGAACTATCTAAATATTGCCATTTAAGAAAAAATCAAGGAATTAAGTAAATAAAATGCTTACATCAAATTTAACAGAATTCATTCAATTAGGTAATGAAGAAAATAGTTGTGTGATACATAAATACGTAGGATTAATGGCACACATTATTTTGTACCTATATAGTTATTAAGAATTGTGATATGTTGAACGATGGACAGTTTGAGAACTATTAACATGAATGAATAGATTTCAGATAGATAAATGAACGCAATGAAATGACGTGGCCAAGTGATGACTGCTCACGAAGTCAGATCAGTAACACAAACCACTAACCAGAACGATACATTTTCTTCTCAGTAAAATAACACGTTTATACACAAAATCACAAGGGGGTTTTGTGGAGAGTGTAGTAATTTAATGGTTGAGTCCATGAGTCAATTAAGGGGCCCGTGAGCGGGATTGTGGATGCGCACTGCTGAGGAGTCCCATACTAAGAAGAAACGGCAGTCCAGTGCTTCCAAGTTTTCCATAGTGGTCTAGCTTCAATTGACTCATGAACTCAACTATTAAATCAATAAAATGTTGAATACAAGAATAAACAAGGTTAACAACCAATCAAAATATAAGGAACTAGAAGAAATGGGTTTCGTAGGTCACTCAAGTCTTAATGAAATTAAGACTTAAACAGCTGGCTTAATACCTGCCTGAAATTAGGAAATGGTCTAACCAGGAAATAATCTAACTAACAGTGTTTAGTTCTGCAACATAACTTGGCGATCCAGCCAATGTGTTAGTATCCGTTTACTAATTCGCGTGTAATGTAAACGCCAAGTGAACAATGGAGAAGTTAATTACAGAGCTATAATCAAGGGACAATGGTCAGTAACCGGGTCTTTAAATATGTTTCTATTGAGGTAGCTGAGTCGAGTTATGTAATCACATTTATATAATATACCTTTATGGGCCAGAGTAATTTTATACTGGGTTTCATGAGGACCGAACACCATCCACACTTTCACGTGACAACCCAAACGGTACAGCTCCACCCCGTTTAACAGGAAAGGCAGACACCTCCCAGGCTTAGCCGGAGTAATACAACTCAATCCCGCTTCACAGGAGAACCAGACACCACATAGGCCTTAACGCTACAATCTAAACAGTACAGCTCAATCACGTGGCGCAACCACACAGGTACCAAGCACCCTGGTGGACTATTCGCACCATTCATATATACATTCACATCACATGTATAATTATTCGAATCAATGGTCGCGTAAATCAATTATGCACAGAACGAACAGGTCAAAGTTGACCTATTCCGCTTACACGACAGTCTCATATGAGACCTTCAACTCTACATAGCAATATAGCTTATACTCCATACAATACATATGTAGGGTAGTAAACGAAATAGCCCAGCCTGAGGCGCTAGGACTTAAAGAACACTTAAAACCGATTGTCTGGTATCGGAATACTATTACAAAACCACCAAAATCATTTTTATCACATTTGCAAAATTTTCATTTTTTTCGAATTTTTAGACCCTAAGTTATGTTGTACATGACTAAATGACTAAGCGGATATTATTTTAACATTGATCAGTATATGATGATAACAACTAATTAAAACCGTAAATTTGAAAGCCTTATCGCACACTAACTATGTTAGGCACTAGTAACCACACTGAAGTTTTAAACATTTTAATAAGTTACTAGGAGTGTCTATAACGCCATAATAAGAAAAACACAAAATATAGTTTGAGGTCTTAGGAAAAGTTTGAATCGTAATTTTTTTGCAAGTGACTCGATTTTTTAATTACTTTATTCATAATCACAAATTCAAAATCAATTACCATACAACACCAATCTTATTAATTTAATAATATAGTTTGTTACACATAAAACAATCATAATCGTACAAATTGTTTTTTTTTTAATTAGCTGCTAAATATCTGTTACCTAATTCGACTATAAACCTATAAATTGCTATTACGATTGCTATTACATTTGTTATTTTCAACAAGATCACCATAATCGTCACGAATAAATTATCATTGGTTGAATAATTGTCTGTGATACATAGAAATTTATTAAAATTCATAACATAATACAAATTGCAACGTAAATCAAAACTCATTATTGAATTAAAAAGTAATATCAATTCGCTAATATTCAGTTATAAAATTAATCATGAAATGATAAAAAAGACTATTGATTTAAATGTCTTATACTAGTAGTGTTGCGTTTATTGAACTGTACACAGATTATTGTAATCAAAATAAAGCACTACAAGTAGTATGTGAACAGAAGACAACTCCTAGTGTCAATCTGTTCTGAACAGATAACTTATGTGTATAGAAAAATTTATAAAATCGTATCATGATGACATGGTGATATTCATTCAGCCTAAAAGTTTAAAGTCATGGTTATATGAGAAAAGAAAAAAAAGCAATTTATACTGACCTTGTTTGAATAAATGTTCACTTGAAACAATCAAACTAAACTCATTACCAATATCATCGTAAATTCCGTCTAAAGCCAACACTTCAAGAAATCTAAAAAATAACCATAAGGTATTAAAAGTTAGATCAGTCAACTCGAATGAAGAGAAAAAGTGTGTGTTGGTTTCGTTTAATACACAATAAAATTAAAAAGTGAAAAAACTATAGTGAGAAGAAGTAGACGACCGGACTCATCAAACCTGAGTAAATTCGTATCACGAGCTATGAGCAGCACCATATAATCTGTATACAATCAACATTAACCGATCATTTTATCAGGCCAGATACAATAAGTCCGAAACAGTCAAATCGAATGTAAGTAGTGCTGAAGTAGTGACGTGCTTTTTACTAAGTGTAGATGATTAAATGTATTCATGTTGAATGATGCTTCAGTGGTTTAAAACATTTGAAGCATCTCGTCTCATTAGCTTCAATACAGCTCATCATTCGTCACTTTTAGGACTGTATCAATCGACAGGGGGAAATTAGTTTATGACAGGTCGCTATGTGATGACAGATAGCTATGTGGAGCTATTATTTTTGGTTTAACACGATTCTCCGGTTGGTTTCTTCAAGATTTTGCAATTCGGTGGCCGTAAGCGTTTGTAGTGTCAGTTATTATGTCAAGCCCATATACCTTATTCTAGCTTCCGGACATCCCATTTTATTCATTCTACTTGAGTCATATTTTGACCTTGTCAATTATTCGCTTATCAGTCTTGATTGTTTTTATATGAGCGTATATGTATGTGCCCTTCTTATTCCATTATCACATGTCTGTATCTTTATTTTGTCTGACTATAAATATTGAGTAACGCTTGAATAAAATGGAGTTGGCTTCCCAGCCATCTTCCCTGCGTGTCATTTTGCTCTACTCTGTTTCATTCGCTTCATGTACAAAATATATGAATTCTCAAGTCAATTCTCGTTATTTGACTTATTTAATTCCGTTATTGACTAACGCGATTAAAGTCCACGGTGATATACGAGAATATGCGATAACAAACATTCGTACGATATAAATAGGAGTCAGATCCACGGGCCACCAAACGTTACACCAACAATTTAGGATAGAACTCAGCCACAATCCTGTTAGTTTTCTACTAAGAACAATAGAATCGGTCTTGGTTATATTTTTATCGAGACAGTACGCACATTACAAACCTACTTACGTAACCATTTTTAACATTTTGTAAATTAAAAATTGGTAGGTAACTTTAGAAGAGTTTAATGTTGTGAGTACCACAACCTTGAAACTACTGAGCTACGACGCAACCAACTAATCCAAGGCATATTATCTTAAGGCTGTAAACGACAAGATTAGTGCGAGTTGATACGAAATATGTCTAAATATACAGTGCTTACTTGATAAACGGTCGAGCAGCTTCTTTAAATAACAATCTTACAATTGGTTCACATCCATGAGACATACAACCATCTGTCTTTGACATTAAGTAGGCCAATAACGCTATGCCATGAAGTTTAGCCAGTGGATATGTGGAAACATTTGATTGATCATAATTGAGCATGCATAAGTCGGAGACAAACCTGTGAGAAACGAAATATGAATATACATCAATAGTTGGTTGTCTGTACAAACTTTCTACCCCCTTTATCAGTCTAAAGAGTATAGTTTTTATCACGCTGATATCAGATAAAGAATTACTGCAAATCAGGCAGTAGCCGTCCAATCTCAGTTTGCGACTCCCAAAGAATAACCCTACTAAACCTCGTTTTGAGTGAAATAAAGGCCTTTAAAAGTAGTGCCATGCACTTAATTAAGGCTTTATATCTGGATCCAATAGTTCATTTTTCTGTTTCAGTTTGTGACTTACTGCGTCTATCACTAAGTTTGATTAGTGAGTGTCTATCACCGCTTTCGACTTTATCGACATAAAACGTTGTCTTCAAAAAAACTCAGGAAATCAATATAGAAGTCAAAAATGAGCAATGAAATATGTTTACTTTGTGGTGAATATTTCAATCTTAGGATACTTTCCATAACTGAATAACATCTACTCGAAGGTCTATGAGTAAAAAGAAAGCAGCTGTCAATTCTATAAGCCAAGTATTTGATACTGATACCACCATATTTCTTGACCAGTTGTCCTCGAATGAATTCGAAATCTACTCTAACAAATGAGTTTTTGGAAAATATGTAGTAGTAGTAGTAGTATTAATCACCAGAAAACAAGTGGGTCATAATTATTGAGAGCTATGAATAACACCCTGCTATCGAAACCGAGTAACTTGGAATTTTCGAATTAATGACGTAATTGGTAGAAGTTGAGCGTACAAACTGCCAATTCATACCATCAAAAAGAATCTATCGTGAATGATGGTTGAATAACACTTTATTTCCATTTATTTCAATGCTTCTGAAAAGCATTTATCAGCAACATATTTCCCACTTGGCTGGTAGTACATTTTTAATTGTAAATAATGAAACTTCAAGATGAAAATAAGAATCTTAATACCTAGTTCAATGCAAATATAGCATAAAACGATGAGGTTTTTTGTAGGAATATAAAAGAATCAATGCATTTGCGATATTGTGACAGATATTGAACAACGGATATTACGAAAACTTTTAGCTTCTAGATTTCGATAGCTTGTCATTTCCCAGTGCGGCTCAAACTAACTGTCAACAAATTCGTGGATCTGTACACTTTAGGCAAAGGGGTTACTAATCACTGGCTTGAGGATGTAACTGTTGACCAGTGAGACATAGATTTCAGACAGATGGGATCTACTAAGGCGGAAAATTAGACCTTTACCTGAGAATCGGTCGATATCTCAAAATACTTTTGTTAGTGGTAAGACTTATTGAAGCTTTAGAACACAAAAAATGTATCACATGGTACAACTTACTCAATCTGTTTTGAAAGATAATGTAAGCTCTCTGTAATAAGAAGAAGTTTAGATTCGCCAATGTTCGATAGCTTCGATAACACTGAGTGAACCGAGTTTTCGTACGTACGTAACCAAGTTTTTAATCCCTGAATAAAGCAAGCCCATATCTGTCCAAGCCAAACAGACTTATCAGATTCACAAGTCGGAATTAGCGAAATAGAGTGATGGGCAAACCAACACAGCTGTCTGTATTTAGTTCCAACTTTGATATGACCAGTGACGAAATGTGATAAGCACTGGGATGAAACGCCCAACGTAATAGGATCACATTTATGTGGTATCCACAAGAAATGACCAGTTAGTGGATATGAAAAAGAGTGCTTAACATTTTCAGTCTGACTTGGTCTGGAAGTTCCCAAGAACTGGAACCTATCAGACTGAATGCCTATCCTCAACACCAAAAGATCGTGCAGAAAGTTATCATTGTATGTAAGTGGTAATTTTATTGTGGTACTCTGGAGCTTTACAGTTGATTGAGCCTCTTCCGCTTCGCTATTGCTCGACAAAAAACCAAATCTCGACTTTTTGGCAGCGAGAACAGCTTCGGCAGAAATTGGACCAGTTTCACTCAAATAAGGTAGTTCCTTGTTTAGACATCCGCTAAAAATGAGAGAAAATAAAAGAAACTATTGAATTCATTATCCCAAAATGTAATGTATTGAACGTGATGTTTGTCTTTGACTGAAAGGGTCAGAAAGCATGTTTAATTCTGCATGCAACATCTGTTTGAAGTGCTTACATTCCAAAATAAATAATTTTCTCTTATTGTTGAATACTTGGTTCAACAGTCTAGGCTTTGATAAAATATATCCCTATCTTTTCTTAAGATGACGTCGTGAGACGAAGTCGAGATAAAGCTGATGTCAGTAGTTACCAAAGTTAACTTACTTATACTTTGGCAGAATAAAAATGGTCAACCCATCGTTAATGCGTGCGACGTAGTCAACAATTACAAAACTGTATGTTATGTTACGAGTCACACCAGTTGCGTAAAGCCTAATGATATCAGTGGACAATTAAAACCTTTGTAAGCATGACAAGACCGAAGCACATGTTCTGCAAATTGAGAATCTGGTCCATTAACTGATAAAACACACGTCACTATCATGCCAGATAAATTCAACAACCAGTGACGTTTTAAAGCTTATCTGTTAAATTCGAAATTTTGTAGATCGATTGTCATATTAACCCACCATAAATCTTTTTTATTTGCTAATATTTAATGTTATTTGCTGAGCTTAGAAATTACTTCTTTAAAGACTTCAATTTGAGTCATAAGTATTCTCCATCGTCTAATTTAATTTAGTGTCCGAATGTTCGTTTTTAGGACTCTTAAACTTATAAACATGTGTAACAAAACAGAAAACTTACATCCCTCTGGATTCCCAGGAAAAGTTCTGGACATAACTTGGAGATACTGGTGGCAAAATAGTATCCAAAGTTTTGTTGGCTAGAAGAGTTGTATCACTCGGAATCCCCTTGAAATATGGTTCAAAAGATGAGTAGAATATTTCATTAACCAGCATTTGACCGATGGCCGTAGAATATTGAGAAAAAAGACGAAATATGGCATTTTCTATGTCTTCATTATTCAGTAAACGGTAATCTGTCCTAACAAATGACTCACAGTAACCTTCATCTTCTTCATCCAATGCTCTAGGCTAATAAAGATATAATTAATTGGGAAAGACAACACCTACCAAAGGGCGAGTACAATCTACATCACTGAAAAGGAAGCGCAAAAAGTATGTAAGTATAAACGATTTCTCTAAGTGCACAAAAGCTACTAATTTTGTAGAAATATAACTTATTCAAGTGATTACCTCTATAACTGTCACTAACCCAAAATACCAAGAGCCTGAATAAAGCATTTAGAATACAGAACTAGTTGTCATATGATAACAGGACCGCACCTACTGTACAGAAGTACCAACGAGTTGCTCGTGATATAGTATACTAGATATAATGCAGAGGCGAATATATTTGAGAATTCAGTACGTTGACTATCGAACTTTGCCAGCTATCAACAGCAACATGACAAAAAGCCATGAACGTAATGGATTTCTAAATAATCTAATCTTCAAAGTAACATAAATCCCATAAGGGAGGCTTTTAATTCTCGGTACATATTAAACGACCAGTTAATTACACTACAAGACTGCAACTATGTATCCGTATGCGTTAAAATTGCTCGGTGGAATAAGCGATAGGTGGAAATTAACAACACCTTCTCTTGCTACTTTAGTCACAGAAGACTCCATACCTTGGTGAGTATTAATTGCTAAAAGTAGACACTAAATCATATGTCACTACATGTGAATATTCTTAAAATACAAAAGTAGTTTATGTGACAATATAATCACAGTCTCTGTTAAACTATTCCTGTGCTATTGCGACGTATAATATCAATAACGGCACCATTGTCAAAAGGTATACACCACACTCGTTGTAGTTGTGCCAATGAATGGGCTAATAATTAGGATAAACGGAGGACTATGGCACATAGAAAACCTTTCAGTACATAATGGCTGATATCTTATGTTAGCAAAACTGTGTGTGATAAGTAAACACAAAAAGTCATTAGACCACAACTTCATATATACATTCAAAAAAAAATAACATCGACGTAATTTGGGTAAAGCACTTGAAATAATCGGCTTACCTAGAAATTGTTGGACATCGTGAAGCTTTTGGAATGTTGAACCTTATCCAACTGTTATTCATGTGAATGCTACTCGGAACACCAGTAGGGTCAACGTTAAACATGTTATTCGAATAAGCGGTGGTGCGAATGGTCTTCAGTAGAACACTTGATGCACAGTGATTACTAAGAGCTATGTTCTCCGATGGGAATGTATAAGCCTACGTAATAACTTTACATAAAACAAAGTAAAAGCATACATTAACTGAAGTTGTAGACAAATATTGCATTTTCACTGATGAGAAAGGACTGATACATCCAAGATTACTAAGACTAATGAAGTTTGAGAGAATTTTTAAAAAATTACCCTGTGAGTTTGCTGTATGAAACAGATGATTCCGGATTTAAATAAGTCTAAAAATATATAACGAAAGTTAGAACAACCTCGGAATGTTCATACATCTCAGAATCACCGTAAAATTTGCAAGTTCTGTTGGCAACAAGATATATAAAAATAAGTTGACTCGTAAATTCTACGTTATACTAATGCTGAGTAGTATAATACCTTTAATTTCCGGAAGGGTATTAACTAAAGCATCAAGACGACGGGCTTGTTTCTCATTTCCGGACTTTTCTAATTCGAACTTTATAATTTCGTGCAACTTTTCAAAGATACTATTTCGGGGATGAAAAACCTTGCCACTTGAATATCTGAACAGTATGTATTGAAAAGAAAAAAGTCACTTGTGTGGCCCTTTCTGGAAATTGAAATTCAGGTCATAGGACTGAATCCGCAGAATCCTTTTCAGCTTTTTATTACTGAGTCCACGAATAGTTAACCGAGATGTTGACTTCGATATTAAGTGATCAATAAAACTAAAGACCGACAGATCGCACACGCTCATAATACGATCCGGCCTTGAGATCAAAAGTCCCGCATTCTGCCGAATTTCAGACTCATATGGCTTTGAACTTGATAGAAGGAACTTCGCCTAACAATATTCTAATTATAGTGGCGGTTAGTCATCTTGAGGAATTTCCTGAGTTTTATACATTTACAACACGTCTAAGATGAATTACATTACACTTCAAACTGCAGTCAGTGAATTCACCGTCAACTTTCCAAGCTCTGGGTTCATATTAATGTGTTTTGTGGATAAAATGCCAAGTAATATGCCAGTCTTTCTATAACATGCCTTGCCTATCGTTTGGTCTCCTCTTCTCAAGGCACTGACGCCTCTTCTTCCAAAACTAGTAATAAAGAGTGCGCAAAGGTAAAACATGTACATCACAGTAATGGTATATGAATCCCCTAAATGAATGGTTTTGTAAGTTTTCAATATCGACGATGGTTTCGACGGTCTTCCATCAAGCATGCTAACAAAAACATATTCGAACACATCTTGCTGTCATTCGCTTATAACAATTAATCGATTTAGATTACATACACTTCGACACATTGGCTATAGTGAAATAGCATCTCCCCACCTCGTGCTCCTGTACTTGTGACTTCATTATCTTTGGAATCCTTTTACAAAAAGAAACTTGGGTTAGTAGCGTTGAAAAATACCGAACATCAAGGGCAGTTTCGTTGATGAGCCTGGATACTGTCTGATACACCACACAGTAAACTGTGAGCCTTTTCCTCGTGGTAATGTTTGTAGTGTCAGTTATTATGTCAAGCCCATATACCTTATTCTAGCTTCCGGACATCCCATTTTATTCATTCTACTTGAGTCATATTTTGACCTTGTCAATTATTCGCTTATCAGTCTTGATTGTTTTTATATGAGCGTATATGTATGTGCCCTTCTTATTCCATTATCACATGTCTGTATCTTTATTTTGTCTGACTATAAATATTGAGTAACGCTTGAATAAAATGGAGTTGGCTTCCCAGCCATCTTCCCTGCGTGTCATTTTGCTCTACTCTGTTTCATTCGCTTCATGTACAAAATATATGAATTCTCAAGTCAATTCTCGTTATTTGACTTATTTAATTCCGTTATTGACTAACGCGATTAAAGTCCACGGTGATATACGAGAATATGCGATAACAAACGTTCGTACGATCTTGGAGTCAGATCATCGGGCCAGTGAAGAAGGTGAGCCCTTCAACGAACATCTTCCGATCTAAACGAGGACAAAATCAAAATGACGGGTCTCCAAAATGATAAGCACACTGACGGCGAACAAATCCAGCGAAGCCAGCGCAATCTCCAATCCGACGCAATCAGCACAGCCCGTGCAACATGACATGGACATGCTCAAGTCGTATTATCTTATCGATACTTTTTACTCATGTCAACCATTCTCATTGAGCCATTCGTCGGTTTGTTCAATTACGATTCAAATTATCATTATATGCTTATTATTACATTATTGTCAATATCATGACCGAATGTGGAATTATTAATCTTGTTCGTGCTGTCACTAAATTGACATTTTCGCAATCATATCACTCACCGAACAAATTATCATTTTATGAAATATATGTATTCTCAAGTCAATTCTCGTTATTCGACTTATTTAATTCCGTTATTGGATAACGCGATTCAAGTCGAGATGATATACGAGAATAGGCGATAACAAACATTTATACGATCTAAATAGGAGTCAGATCCATGGGCCACCAAATGTTTTATGTATGCTTTTATATATTGTGATGCATTCTTCTCTCCTTTTGACCTTTTACATTAAAATTTTTATTCCTATATTACGCAGAAACACACTGAAATTTATAAGGATCAGTACTCCTCCATCCTTCACTTTACAAACAATGCCAGTCTAATATGAAAATATCTAAACCTGGTTCTACTATTCGGAACGTGACTTTCATGAACACAGCATGAATGACAAACGAAGGTATTTTCTCGCAGTAGTGAAGAAACTACTCACAAAGGCAACGGGTATGTTCACTTACTACGTATTGATGTTTCAGAATCAAATAAAACTTTTGATAAGGTTCCCCTTAAATATTGTCAACGGCTAAATGAACTTGTAAATTTATGGTCTTGTTTGGTACCAGTACATTTATCTTTGCCACTATATAAGTAGACTTAATTCCAAAACTGTAAATTTGTCATGATGTAATTACTTAGTCTATAAGACCTTACATGGAAGTCACATCATTTTTAATTGCCGCTTCCTCATTCACCATTTTTGAACTTCATCAGTCGTTACATGCTGAAATTAAACCTTCTCAGTAATTACGCGTTCAGATTCAAATATCGTTTGGTTAGGAACCAACATCACTGCACACTCTTCAGCGATATCAAACTATGGTACGATGCCTTAACAGAAATTTCTTGCGAATGAGATAGGTCACAGGTTAGAGAACCTTCGAAAAAAGCCTATCTACATGACTCAATTTAATAAAGCTATCTCAGCATTTTCGGGTGCTTCACGTCTCATCCCGATATAAAGCCGTCAGTCAACTGACTTTGTAACAACTTAGGTTGAACAGTTAAGTATATGTTAAAGCAACAGAGCTCGAGTATTCATTCATTCTCTTATTTCGTATAGGCATGATATCCCCTATTATCTTATGCCGAATTTTGAAAAGCTTCGTGTGTTTGAACAGGTAACCTACTGTTCTACTGTGACTGTCCCATGAACTAAATAAGGATCTATTCACTACTAATCTGGGTTCTATCAATAGAACGAGAGTTACCTACAGGCACCAACACATCACTTGCCAGCTTGATTCTGGAAATTATCAGGACCCTGGCACTGAGGTTTGTTCTGGAAGGGAAGAGATTCAGTTGACTTAAAACGAAACTTAAGGTGTCCATAATATTCACACTCGATTATTGACTCTGTGGCACGACAGTAGACAATCGGAAACTTTTTAAAAATGCTCATCACGGAAAAGATCTATCTTAAGACGGCATGAAACAACTGACGTTGACTGGTGTCGGTATCACAAATTCCACAGCGAATCTTCCAGAACCTGCAAGAAACCCTACAGTTTCCTCAACCTAAGAGTTTCCGCTATAACAAACCTTTACAGACATTCCACACCAGTACATGTTAAGGGAAAATAGCAGCTTGTGGATGTAGCCGTTTATCTCACATAAATCTAGTGCTAACGAATGTTTACTATCTTTTGGACAATGACGCAGCGGTTTGGTATCCGGCTTACAGGTGGCAAACTGAAAACAGATCACATAGTGTAAACCGTACATCTACTTTGACGCAGGGTCACGCAATACCATTTACATTTTTGCTGTCTCATGCTCGCAAGTAACAATCATCGGAATAAACCTGCTGAAGGCCACAACCTACTTATCGACTCAAGCAAACGGAAGCTAGTGGACAGAGACATTAAATTATCTTTCTGCGGAGCTTCTTTTTTGGTTGCAAGTTATGTCCAATAACAATCTAGCACCAAACTAATTTGCACTTCCAAATGATGCTTAACAAATATCACAAACTATACAAAACACGGTATAAGTCACTGTGTACAATTAATAATGTTACACATCATATCACGACTTCAGGACCATCTGCATTTTCGTAAGTGTACCAACTAGCTCCTGAGTAGTTACATTAATCCGACAACGAATCCAGTTACTAAATCCATTTAGGAATAACTCTCTTATCAAGCAGACTGTAGGAATCTCCTCTGCTTATGATTCCTTAAGATGGGCATCAGTAGCTATAGCCAAACTTGCGATTATCAGTGACCCTGCACGAAAACCATTTTGGAAGATTGAATATTTGAATGACCATTACACCCAAATCGGCCTAGGTAAAGAGTATAGTCGGATCGCCACATCTGTGGACGACGATTTTAAGACGGCAATCATCCCATCCCCAAAACTATATGCTTTTTAGACGTGCCTTTCGATTTAAGTAATGCAGCGCGGAATTTTCGGATTCAGCAACAGCAAATGTGAAGGTCTCGAATTTATGCACGCTTATGTTGATGACTGTTTGAACTCAAGAATCCATTATCCAACATATGGAACTTATTTTTAAACGACTCTAAGAACATGGCAATACTGAGAACATTCAGAAATGTCAGATTGTAACGTACTCTCTAGACTTTCCAGAGCATACTAGTGAACCAAAGGGTATTCGCCCTCTGGGAAGTAAAACGGTGGGCATTCTAAATTATCCAGAATTGGCTATCCTCAAACTATCGAGCGAGCTAAACGGTCTTCTAAGTTTTTATCGACAATTCGTACAATATCGCGCGTCCATGATGAGTGAATTTAACTATGTCAGAATGGAGATATAATCAAACTAGATGATAATCAGAGGAAAGCATCTGCTGCAATGTAATACAGTACCCTCAAGTCGACTACGCATATAAAACACCAGACACAATCTGTAGACACTTCTGATCCAGCAACAGGAGTTATACAGCAATGGGAAAACAAAGCTTTGAGACTTTTTTGGAGATAGTTCCAAGACAATGAATCGAGGTACAGCAATGCGGCAGTGAACTTCTAGCTTCTTATTGTTCGTACGGCCTTTTTAATACTCTGTAAAATGCTGTGAATTCGCTTTGTTCTCCAATCATAAACCTCTAACGTTTTTCCACAACTTTTCTGAGTACCATTACGCACTTTACGAGTCCCGACAACTGGACTGCATTTCGCAATTTAACTCAGATGTACATATTTCTAAGTCAAATGAAGTAGCTTTAACTACGCTATATTGTGTGATTATGTCAAACATTCCCAGAGGAATTAACCATCCCAAAGTCACCCATTTCTAAAAAAGGGAAAATGATCGCCTAGTCACGCTGAAACACAACCCCATGATATGTTGTTCGAATTTTCTAATCTGGGTGTACCAGCAACCATCAACCTCATAGCAAAATAATCTTGGTTGGCCTGCTCTTTGTAGACTCTCAAGGTTTTAAAGGGACTAGTCACCACTGGTTTCAGTTATATTATTTCACAGCTGACGCTGTGTTCAATTAATTTCAATTAACAGCCTTTCTAGAATCAGATTGATACACCTATATTTCGGCATGTGTGAACCGTCTCACATGGTGACGAAAGCAGTACCTACCTCAGATGAAGCTGTTGAAAGAAGTACTCCCAACCTCTTCGACTGACTGTTCACAGACTTAGCTGCCACTCGAAAATCACTTGGGACTAAGGACGTCGATTTGAATCCAGACTTTTCCACACCCTTACCGAAATCTTAGAAGTCGAACGATTCTGAACAACCACCTTCCAACCACAAGTTAATAAGTTGATAAAATGACAGTCGAAAATTTCCCTTCCGGCCCTAGAAAATAACGGTGGACTGACGCCTTTCTACTAGTATCCGGTGATAGACGACGTTTTACTGCAGACAAACTTGTTTATCTCATGACACGTCAAAGTCCACACGCTATGCATTCAGTTAAACGAGCTCCCATGCAACTGTAATCAACTGATGACTACATTCAATCTGCTTGATGGCTTTTTTACATAACTTTTTCACACCACTCACTACGTTTACCCTCGGACGCTATTTATGAACGACCACAGTAAATCCAAGTACTATATTATCTGTAAGAACGAAAATGAAGGTACATTAAAAAGAAGAATATATTTGTAAAATCTCAGCGAATGAATTTTAAGTAAATCCAACGTTTCGCCTGGCAATCTGGTCCAAGCTTTTTCAAGGAAAATATAATCAAAACAACAAAATTATCGAATACAAATAGGTACATGGTTCTTCGGTTTACTGTATACTGAATAAGTCGTCCAATCAACGTGAAGGTATTTTTAAAAATAGGTATTTGCATTAATGAAGGTAGTTTATGCATCCACCGACAGGAAGCCACTTAGTTGGAAGGCAGTTCATTCTCTATAGACTTTCCAACAATACAACAAATCGTGATGAAAACAAATAATAACCGTTTCATATATGGCCGTAATCCAACGGAACGTGCAAACAAAAATGTCGAAATAATAACCCTATATCTGACAATATGACAAAGGGCGTTTGTCATAAAATTGTGTGCAAGGAATCTTCGACGAACAGGTAAACGTATGCGCTCAAAAACGTATGAGGCAATAAAGATAGAGAATTTACAAATAGAATACCTAAAGGACTATTGTTCAGGATATTTTCGTATCATACCCTCTTTCCTCTTGCTTTCTGTGTATTACAGCCTGCTAATTGCATTTTTCTCTTCATGGATGGAAGTGATACTTTTTATTGCGGTTTCTTTCAATGTCTCACCTTATTGTTTGGTTTAAGGACCACGTTATTTTTGTTTATACCTGAACTACAACCTTGCTTCCCGCAGACGAACGTGAATTGACAGCCATTATTTTCAACACTGACGTATTGTTGCTGGATTGTGTTTATTACAAAGCTCACTTCAAAACCACAAAAATAATCTAATGGTCCTATCGACTTACATCACAGAGTCATAAGACAACTAACGAATGTAATAACTGAACTACTGGCAATACTTCTTGAAGGAATCAAAACTACCGACAGACTGAAATGATGCAATTATGTGTCTAGTCTATAAAGCTAGGAGAAAACAGTTGATCACTGTCCTCCATTTGGCCTTAACACTATAGTGGCCAAGCCAATGTCGAATAATATTTGGGCGTCTATTATTTATTGCGTGCAACGTAATCACCCTTAAGTGCGGGGCAACAAGTTTGTATACTAGGTCTTTTATGTATGAATAATAAGAGATAAGATAAAACCAAGCTTCAGTCAAGAGACAATCCTCGCCCCCTTCTTTGCTTACCTTAAACAAACAGTTTATCAAGTGTCACAAAACAGTTTGTCCTGTTTGTTGATAGAGTCCAAATATGAAGACTCGTATAAAATGTGTCTGACAGAGTTGGATCACAAGAAAAAATGAACAAAGTAGCTCAATGGACGGATTGATGGGCATTAGTAATGAACTGTAGTGAAAATTAACTGGCGCAACTCAGTCATTTAGACGAATCACTTAACAAGAATTGGAATGAAATTGTTCGAAGTAACTGGTCATGATGACCAAGGAGTATCAGTCAGTGATGACATCTGAACCAAGGATAACCTTTAGGGGCATCCATCAAAAGCTTTAAGGTTTCATAGGTTTCATGTGAATCGTTTTTTCACATAAATAAAGAAGTGTCAAGGATGCTATTGTAAGCGTATGTGAAGTCGCATTTTAAATACGGAAGTGAAGCAGTTATTTTTTTGTCCCAAATATGAAGCGGAAAAGGTGGGAAGGATTCGACGGCTAGGAACCGGAAAGGTGTAAGGTATCTCATCTTGATTTATGAATGTAGATTAAGGTGCCTAAACACATTTCTGCCATCTTGCCGTAGGTTACAAGCTGGTCCGATATTGTCTTGGTATTATTATGTCTTGTCTGTTCCTCTAAATTGAGAATTGATAATCCGAGAGGGTATTCACCGAAAGTTAAGAAATCAAGATCTTACGCCTAGATATTGTTTTCTCACATTGTCTCCCAAATTTATTGAATTCCCTACCATAACACGTGGTACATTACCTACTAGTACATTCAGATAAGTTGGATCTTCGTAGAGCCACAGATTAACATACGTTGCCTGACCTCTGATCCCTACTTGTGAAGACTGAATACTATGAGTTGAGTACGCGCTATACGGAAAAGACGTCTAGTCTCAACGTGACTCACAGTTCTAAAACTTTTATCATGACCTTGCGGACAGAAGTAACATTTTTAATCCAAAGAATCTGTCATGAGCTCAACATTCAGTATATTGATTTACTTATGAGTTGTATCCCAGTTAATAACTAACTGTGCTTTTGTCTCAACTGACCGTTCGGTTTTTACGGATTTCCACGTCCAGACTAGCTTTAGTATATTTTAACGTTTAATACTACCCATTTTTATCCTTTTTCTGTATTTTTGACAGTATTAACCTCTTGCTGGGGTTTATTTAACAATTTGTGCCTCGACATTACTTACTTACTTACGCCCGTTACTCCCAATGGAGCATAGGCCGCTGACCAGCATTCTCCAACCCACTCTGTCCTGGGCCTTCTTTTCTAATTCCATCCAATTCTCGTTCATTCTTCTCATGTCTATCTCCATTTCCCGACGTAATGTGTTCTTTGGTTTTCCTCTTTTCCCTTGGCCTTGAGGATTCCATGTGAGGGCTTGTCTTGTGACGCAGTTGGGTGCTTTCCTCAATGTGTGTCCTACCCACTTCCAGTGCTTCTTCCTGATTTCTTCCTCCGCTAGGATCTGGTTTGTTCTCCCCCACAGTACGGTGTTGCTAATAGTGTCCGGCCAATGGATCTGAAGTATTTTGCGTAGACAACTGTTAATAAACACCTGTATTTTCTGGATGATGGCTTTTGTAGTTCTCCAGGTTTCCGCCCCATATAGTAGAACTGTCTTGACATTTGTATTGAAAATCCTGACCTTGGTGTTGGTTGACAGTTGTTCTGAGTTCCAGATGTTCTTCAGTTGTAAATATGCTGCTCTTGCTTTGTCGATCCGCGCCTTCACATCTGCATCAGATCCACCGTGTTCATCAGTGATGCTGCCCAAATATGTAAAGGTTTTTACATCTTCAGATGTTGACGTCTTCATGATCCAGTCGATCACCAGGAGGAAGAGAAAGGGTGAGAGTAAGCAGCCTTGCCTAACACCAGTCTTAACTTCGAACAAGTTTGTCAACTGTCCTCCATGCACGATTTTGCAGTTTAATCCATCATAGGAATTCTCTATGATATTGACTATCTTCCGAGGCACGCCGTAGTGTCGAAGAAGCTTCCATAGTGTTGTTCTGTCCACGCTATCAAATGCCTTTTCTTAGTCAATGAAGTTGATGTAGAGTGATGAATTCCATTCAATTGATTGTTCTACAATGATCCGTATAGTTGCGATTTGGTCTGTACACGATCTATCCTTACGGAATCCTGCCTGTTGGTCTCGAAGTTGGGAGTCTACGGAGTCCTTCATCCTGTTTAACAATACCCTGTTGAAGACTTTTCCCGGTATTGAGAGAAGAGTGATGCCCCTGTAGTTATCACAGTTGCTGAGATCGCCTTTCTTCGGTATTTTGACCAGAAGTCCTTCTTTCCAGTCTTTTGGTACTTGTTCCTCATTCCAAATCTTGCTGATGAGAATGTGGTGTATCCTTTCAGTTACTGCTACGTCTGGTTTCAGTGCCTCTGCTAGAATGTTATCTGGTCCTGCTGCTTTGTCCCTCTTGATTTGTCTGATGGCCATGCTGATTTCTTCAATTGTTGGTGGGCCAACATCGATTGGGAGGTCCGTGGGTGCTGCTTCGATGTTGGGTGGGTTCAGTGGGGCTGGTCGATTCAAGAGTTCTTTGAAGTGTTCTACCCACCTGTTTTGTTGCTCTTCAATGTTGGTGATTACCTTGCCTTCCTTGCTTTTCACTGGTCGTTCTGGTTTGCGGCGATTTCCAGAGAGTTTCTTTGTCGTGTCATACAGTTGTCTCATGTTTCCTTCTCTTGCAGCCTTTTCCGCCGTCGTTGCTAAATCTTCCACATATTTACGTTTGTCGGTTCTGATGCTCCTCTTCACTTGTTTGTTTACTTCTGTGTATTCAGCTTGTGCCTTGGCTTTTTCTGCTCTTGTTCGACTGGTATTGATCGCTGCCTTCTTGTTCCGCCTTTCTTGAATCTTATCCAGTGTATCAACAGTGATCCATTCCTTGTGGTGGTGCTTCTTGTGACCCAGGACCTCATGACATGTTGAAGTGATTGCCTCTTTGATCCCCTTCCAGTTGCTCTCCACAGTAGTTCCTTCTCCATTGAGTAGATCATGAAAGGCCTGGAACTTGTTGCTGAGGACTATCTTGAATTTGTTGAGTTTGTTAGTATCCTGAAGAAAGGCCGTATTGAACTTTTGTGATATTGTCCGCCCCGTTGTCCAGTGCTTCTTGAGTTTCAATTTCATCTTGGCGACCAGCAAGTGATGATCTGATGCTATATCAGCTCCTCTCTTGGTTCTCACGTCCTCTATAGTCCTCCTGAACGTTTTGTTGATGCAAATATGGTCGATTTGGTTTTGCGTGGTGTGATCCGGTGAAGTCCATGTGGTTTTGTGTATGCGTTTATGTGGGAATATGGTGCCGCCTATGACCAGTTTATTGAAGGCACATAGGTTTGCAAATCTCTCACCATTTTCGTTCCTTTCTCCCAGTCCGTGTCGTCCCATGATGTCTTCATATCCAGTGTTGTCCGTTCCAACCTTGGCGTTGAAATCTCCCATCAGAATAGTCAGGTCCTTTGTTGGGCACTTCTCGACGATTGACTGCAGCCTGTTGTAGAATTGATCTTTAGCGTCTTCATTGTAATCGTTGGTAGGCGCATAGCATTGGATGATGTTCATTGAAATGCCCTCTTTCTTTGTTTTGAACGAGGCTTTGATGATCCTTGGTCCATCCTATAAGTGCATTTTGTGTTTGTTTGGACAGTATCAATGCAACTCCTTGTGTATGTGGTGCATTTTCTTCTTCATGGCCGGAGTATAACAGGAGCTCTCCTGTAGTTAGTCGTTGTTGTCCAACTTGTGTCCAATGTGTTTCACTGATCCCAAGTACCTCTAGGTTGTATCTTCTCATTTCTGCAGCAATTTGGAAGGCTCTTCCGGTGTCCCACATTGTACGAACATTCCATGTACCTAAATAAGTGGTCGCTCTGGTCGTCAGAAGGGGCATCGGCCTCGTAACTTCCGAAGGAATTCGGCTTTCATCATGAGGCGTCATAATTCTTCTAAATGAAGACCTTCTAACTCCCAGGGCAGAGTTTAAAAGGTTTGAATAATTTTTTCTGGTTAGCGTTTTTTTAGCGAGTTAGTTTTCTACGGGATGGGGACGCTAACCCCATGCCCAACCCTCCTTTATCCGGGCTTGGGACCGGCAGTAGCCCCCGGAGGGACTACAGGCGGACATGGTCATTAGAAACTCATTTAGTAGACCCGAGTGACATTTTATTGTTGCATGTGTTATGCAACATGACAAATGCAAACGTTTGTTCCACGAAGCATGCATTATACGTTACATTATCATTATCTTACATATCTAAAGATAGCCGCGACCTTCCTCTCAGTCTGTAGAGCGAAAAACGACAGGATTCTTTAGGAAAAGTTCAATAGGGGGCTCAAACTTCTCAAAATTTAGCCACTGACGTTTACATGGCTTATTCGAGTGAAAGATAGCAGGCAGTAAGTTCATCCATGACTCCGTGTAATGCTCACCAACACTGCTAACGTAGATGATGTTTCACTGGCAAATCACTTGATGAAATCAAATAGCGATATGAGAATACTGCCTGACATACTATATTCTGAGTGTAATCTCACTAGGAACATCCCTAAGGAATATTATGAGACGTTTTTTCGCTTAGTTATGAAGACTTTGATATTCTATGGTGGAAGTTAATAAACCAACTTGTGAAGCCTAAAAATATATTCATCCGACAAGTGGTTCGTGCAGCCAACTAGGACGGGAATTCTAGATCTCGACTGATGAAGATAACCTTTCCATCTGGTCAAATAGCGGCTGAGATTCTCGAATAATTTTGTGTCAACAGAAGCCATTTATCAACTCAAGTCTACATGCGTACGGACAAGCAGAAAGGCAAATTGTAATAGAATATTTCACTTGTAGACTGACATGAACGAGGGAAAAGCATAAAAGACAGGGATCACCCACACGGAGACCCTTCTGTGGGTAGGTTTCCTGTCCATTCACATGAAACCCACTTAGATAAACGGGAGAGGTAAGCTCACGAGTTTCGGATCGAACACCGCGAGTTTAACAAATAAACTGGACGAGTTGACTTAGCTAAATATTACTATAGATACTCATGTAATAGAAATTTCTGACACATAAGTGTGAACTTGCAACACCAGGCATGTCTTAGTTTCTCAATGACAGAAAAACAGAGATGAAGTCTGTTATAACATGTGGCTTTGTGCTCTGTTAATGTATGACGTAATGATACCGCCAGTTAAAGAACAGTGAACTATCGGCCGGACCAATGGAGCATAAAACAAGTACGAGCAGTCCTCCCTGTCTAGGCCTGCTTGTTAAGTCCAGAACATCAATCTCAGCCTGGGAGAAATGAACCATGTGCTGGGTTTATATAATTTGTGTAATCTGGTTGGCGTTTTTTAGCGAGATTTTTCCAACGGGAGTGGGGTTGCGGACATCATGCCCGACCCCCTCCTTTATCCGGGCTTGGTAGCGACAGCAACTCTAGAAGAGCTACAGGCGGAGTGAAAACTACAGAGGCATTACAATACTATCAGTGCCGGGAAAATTTTTCAACTGAGTGTTACTGAACCGGATGCAAGATGCAGTAGACGCCCAACTTGTAGATCAACAGGCTGGATTCCGTGAGGGTCAGCCGTGCATAGACCGAATTGTGACACTACAGGCCATAGCCGAACAACCAGTTGAATGAAACTCATCACTACAACTCAACATCACTGAATATGAGAAGGCGTTCGGTAGTCTGGATAGGAAGACTTATGGAAAATATTTCGACGCTATGGTAGACCTGAGAAAATCGTCAACATCATCCGTAATTCACACGATGGACTACAGTGCAGTATGCTTAATTTTCCTTCATCTATAAAAATTATTTTAATTATATACTGTGTATATTCTAATTATTCTGGAATGCTTTCACTAATTTCATTACTCGATTCCGGTTAGTAAGTATTGAGCTATCCATATTTAATATTGGTCAGAGATATTCTCATTTGAATATTAGTTATTGATTTCATGCATTACTTAACGGTTGTAGAAACTATTTTATCATCCGGAATTCATACGATGGACTACAGTGAAAAGTCGTGCATGGAGGACAGCTGACGGATGCATTGCAAGTAAGGACAGGAGTCAGACAAACTTACTTACTCTTCTCCTTTCTCTTCTGGTGGTCGACTGGATTATGAAGACCTCGACATCTGAGGGGAAGCACGGAATACAACGAACAGCTCGGAATCAATTAGAGGATTTGAACTGCGCAGATGACCTGGCCCTTCTATCCGATACACACGAACAAACGCAGAGGATGAGAAATAGTGTCGCAGCAGCCTCTGCATCAGTAGGCCTCAACATACACAAAGGAAAAAGCAATATCCTCAGATCCGACACGGAGAACACCAACCGCATCACACTTGATGGAGAAACTCTGGGAGAGGTTGAAACATCCACGTATCTGGGTAGTATCATCGATGAACATGAAAAATGTGATGTAGACGTAGAGGTGAGGATTGGCAAAGCAATGTCCACATTCCTGCAATTAAAGAACATATGGAACTCAACCAATATCAAAGTTAGAATTTTCAATACGAACGTCAAAACAGTTCTACTGTGCGAAGCTGAAACTTGGAGAACTAATACAACCATCATCACGAAGTTACAAGTATTTATAAACAATCGTCTACGTGTGATACTGAATGTTCGTTGGCCGGATACCATCAGGAACAGCGTACCGTGGGAGAGAACAAGGCAGCTTCCAACTGGAGAGGGAATTGGAAAACGACGCTAGTAGTCGGTAAGACATACATTGAGGAAATCATCAAAGTGCATCACGAGGCAGATGCCAACTAGTAATTGTGAAGGGGAAAGAAAAAGTGTAAGGCTGGAGATCACACTACTTCGGGAATGGGAAGCGGACATGAAAAGGATGAATAGCAATTGGAAATAACTGTAAAGGATTTCCCAGGATAGGGTTGGATGTAGAATGCATGTGGGTGGCCTATGCCCCTCCACGAGTGGTAACAAGCGTAAGTAGGTAAGCAAGGGTTTATACACAAACCAAACAGGCCATATTGTACAAAATAACATTCGCAAATAATCACATAAATCGGCTGTGTATGTGGGAGACTGTAATTAGTAGACTGGGCATAACTATAGAACAGTAAATCGTGTAATATTAGTTTATAGGTTAAAATAAAGCTTGTAATTGGAGGAGTATAGTTATGTATAATTTAGCTACTAACCATTTATACATTAGGAACACATGTCTAATTTTTGTCCACAAACAGTTCTCAAATGTTACCACTCATAATTCTCGCCGGTATAAACAGTGTCCTAAGTCGCCCTGTGCTGACGATTCTTCTTGATAGTAGATCAAGTGCATACGCAGCAGTTTATGAATCCTGACTGACCTATATGATGTTCATTGAGATCGTCCAACACCTTGAGATGTCTAGTGAAAATTGACTGCAGGAAGACCACTGCTGACGCCGAGTACGACAGTTGTTTGCTAAGGAGTTCATCCGGCTTTATTCACCACAGATTTACTCATTCTTATTCTGGGAGACCTCAAATCAAACTTTCCGGCACACATTTAAAATGATGGTGACAACTCCACTAAAGTCCTGTTCCTCAACCTCAATGGAGATTTGAGACTATTTAAAAATATGAGTTTAGCAACTCGAAGAAGAAACAGACAGTTAGGTTGAGAATTTATAAACGAAGGATTTCCAACCGGCACTTCAATCCCGCCCCCCACCCAATGAATGGTCGTAAAGAATCACACTCTCACAATGCTAATACACAAATGGTACTACTGGGCGGAATGTAGATGAACTAATGACGAATGTGCATACAGGCAGTTCAAACAAGCAAGGAAATAATGCTCACAAGGAACAAAAGTTGGGCTTTAGTATCACACCAAGCTAATCGAAAAATTCGCTTCTAATCCGGAAAGCTTATTCTGCCAGGGTCTTTCTTAGACATGCCAGAACCAGATTTTCCCAGTTGTTAGGTCATAATACCCAAATTGACGGTGACACCGCAGAGCTTTTTTCAAAACAGTATTTTCAAAGATTTCAACTGTCACATACAACCTGAATCTGCGTAAGGTTCATCTGCAACTCAACAGAATTCTCAGTATCAAACGTGATCTATGATGTGGTGCACCAGAAAGTACAGCATTTAAACAAGGACACTTCTCCTGGCCAGGATATGATTCATTCAGCAATACTGAGAGAAGCGGATTAATTGTTGGTTAAACCACTGAGTATGATGTTCTCGCATTCGCCAAGTCAAAGAACGGTCCCAGAGAACTAGATTCTGGAGCACGCTACACTAATTTTCAGACGAGGTCGACGTTGTGAACCTTCAAGCTACCGGCCGGCAGCACTTCTCTCAACACCATCAGAAGTTATATGGTCTCTGATATGTGACGGCCTAGGTGACTACTAACTACCCACAAAATTCTTTCTACCCCAAAAGAAGGGTTTCAGAAAGAGGAACTTTGTACAACTAACCTGCTGCCGCGTTAGACAGACAGATAACCATCCTTGATCGCAAGGCAAAGGTTGATGTCATATATCTTGACTTCTCAAAAGTCTTTAAGTGTGATCAATCGTGCATCTCCCATTAATAAGCTCGAACAGTTAGGTAACAAGTGACTATTAACAAACGATCTAAATGATCGTTTTATTACAATTAGGGTAATCTTTAATTTCTTTCGGGCTACAAAATGCTTTAATGAGGTCATACAGTGTTTAGGACCAGGATTCCCTCACTTGTTAATCCATATAAATGACCTTCCTCAGTAAGTTTCTTGAGAGTTTTTATTTGATGCAGCCTATGTGAAACTTTGGAGAAAAGTCTGCAACCAAGATGATAAGCTGGCCCTTTAGAGGGACCGATTCGAATTCAAGGGTGGGAGGAGAACGGACATATTATGAAAAAAACTTAATTAACTTGCCCCTAGAGGTACCCCAGATTGAAAAAGTATCTAAGAGTTTTTATACCCTATGATCTGAAGTCTCACATCGACGGCGACAAAAATGCCTTACGACCAAATCTAGCATGTGGTGGACCAAAAAGTATAATAACCAAAAATTAGCGATAAAGTTATTACGTCCAAAAGTTAATGTAACAATAATAATTTATAAATTAACAACACAAATTAAAAGTTCAGGGACGTTACTTAAATCAGCTAGTCGTTGCGTATTCTGTTGAGTTTTGGTCCCAAAAATCCACAATTATAAATGAGTAATAATTCCAATGAGGTAAATATGACTCCAATAAGTTTCTTTGACGTAGGATGTAATAGAAATGGCACAGCAGTCTAAAATGTGGATAATATCCAGTTTAGAACGCAATTGACTTGGTAACGAGAGAGAATAGAACAATGGGTAGGTGCGTAGTAGTGTATTTGCGAACAACCAAAAGTGTGTCACGCTATGTTAGAATTACAACGGAAAAAGTATTCAGGGTCACTTACTAAAACAACAGGTACAATCATTTAATGATAAATGTACATGCGGTGAGAAATTGACAAATACAAATAATATTAAAAACTATTTACAAAATAAGCTTGTCAGATCCATCTCCGCATAGCTCCCCCCAGAGTGTCCGGAGGTAACACTGGTTATAATAAAAAAAAAGTAAGAATATGATATATATGTATATACGAAAATAATATTTACATTTATAACCAACAAAATTTGTAGAGATGGACATGACATATACGTTAATAAGATGGAGTGTGTTATCGTTTGAGAATAGCAATGATGTAGCATAGCATAACGAATACAAAAAAAACATTGAAATACTGTCATTTAATGTCTTGTTTGGCTAACAATGATAATGTGTAAAACTGTTAATAACCCACACACACAAAAAATTGAACTGTTTATTTTTGTGCATAATGAAGAAATAATTGAATATAGTTTACCCGTTTATTATTGCAACAATTTTTTTTTAAATGTGACAAAACGAATAATTGTGGAAAAATGTGATTAATTATGTACACTGTTAAAAAAATTTTTTAGATGGGATTGATGGTGTAGGTCCTCGATAATTGTTTGCTTTGATTGTTTTGGGTTTTTTTATACTGCAAAATGTACGTAACGCTTTGGTTTTTTTATAAGTCTCCCAAAACGTGTTAAACAAGAGGGTGTAGTGCTAAGTTTTTCCTCTTCCTCTTGTTTCTTAGCAATTGATGGGAGTGATTGTTTGTTCGCAGTATTGTCTTCTGTGGCTTGAGGGACTTCGTAGAAAGCTAGTTTTATTCGGTCTATGAAAATTGTCTCGTTGTTCCTATTTTTATTGATAATGAAATATTTGTGAGTGCGTTTTATTACTTTATAAGGGCCTTCATATGGTGGTGTCAGTGGCTTTTTCACCGCGTCTACTCGAACAAAAACAAATTTGCACGTTTCTAAATGTTTATCGAGGTGGACTCGGTTGTTGTGTTCTCTAGGTGGTATTGCTCTGATTTTCTGCATCATTTGTAGTAATCTGCTTACAAAACGAGAAGGGTCTCCTGGCGTTGTGGGTTCATTCTTGACCAGTTGTCCTGGTAACGTTAATGTCGTGCCATAGACTAGTTCAGCGGCCGTGCATCCGATGTCTTCCTTTACTGACGAGCGAATCCCAAGGAGAACGAGCGGTAAAGCATCGCTCCATTTTGAAGAGTCCGGTTGTGCCATCAGAGAGCTTTTTAGTTGGCGATGGAATCTTTCGACCATGCCATTAGCTGCCGGATGATAAGCTGTCGTTTTAACATGATTTACTCCAAGAAGTTTAGTGAACTCGTTAAATAGGACGGATTGGAATTGGGGACCGCGATCTGTTGTGATTGTTGATGGTACGCCAAAGTTGGATATCCAGCGGTCGAGGAAAACTGAAGCCACTGTCTCTGCCGATGTGTCTTTAATGGGGCATGCTATGGCCCATCTTGTGAACCTATCTATTGCTGTGAGGATATGTGTGAAAGAGTTTGATGGTGGCAGAGGCCCAACTAAATCTAAATGCACGTGCTGGAAGCGTTTGTCAGGGATAGAGAACTTCCCAATTGGACTGGAGGTGTGTTTCTGCGTTTTACTGCGTTGGCACTGGAGGCAGCTACGTGTCCAACGTTTAACATCCGAGTTGATTTTAGGCCACACAAAACGTTCGGTAATGAGCTTTGTTGTTGCTCTGATGCCTGGATGTGAAAGACCGTGCAAATGCTGAAATATTTTTCGTCGGCAAGCGTGTGGGACAAACGGACGATTGTTGCCTGTTGAAGTGTCGCACATGATGAATGCGTCTGAAAGAGGAATAGGTACAGGTTTGAGGTCTAAGCTAGACTTTTCTTTGCAGACTTTCAATTCTGCATCGTCTGCTTGTAATTTAGCCAAGGTTTCAAGGCTGATGTCATGATTGAGTACCATCGTATTGATATCCCTCCTAGATAGTGCATCTGCAACAATGTTCGTGTGACCTTTGATAAACCTGATGTCTGTGGTAAATTGTGAGATATAATCAAGTTGTCTTGCTTCTCGTGGGGAGTGTTTGTCATACGATGTGCTAAAAGAATGGCAAAGGGGTTTATGATCTGTCATAATGATGAAATCACGACCCTGTAGCAAAAAGTTGAAATGTTTTACTGCTAAATACATAGCTAAGAGTTCGCGTCCAAAAGTACTATAACGTTCTTGTGCTGGCGATAATCTCTTGGAGAAAAAGGCAATGGGGGTAATGGTGTTGTTTACCCGCTGTTGTAATACTGCCCCGACGGCTTTTTGTGAAGCATCCGTGCACAGGATCAACAGTGTTGTGGGGTCAGTATTTAGGTGTTGGAGCATGGTAGCATTAGCAATCATGGATTTAGCTTTTTCAAATGCTACTTTGGCATCGGAAGGTAACTTGAATATTTGGTTCTTTTCTTTCTTGGTACCTGATTTATCGTTTTTCAGTAAATCTGTCAATGGCTGTAGTACATCGGCACAATTTGGTAGAAATCGTCGATAAAAATTACATGTTCCAAGAAAACGACGTAGTGATTTTACTGAGGTTGGTTCTGGATAGCTGGAGATGGCTTTGACTTTCTCTTCAAGCGGTTTAATTCCTTGGGAATCAATGTGGTGTCCCAGGAATTCCAGAGATGAGGCGCCAAATATACACTTCGAAGGGTTGATTACAACACCATAACTTTTGAAACGTTCAAAAAGCGTGTGTAGGTGCTGAACATGTTCGTCAATGGAAGAACTAGCGATTAAAACATCGTCGATATAGACAAATACGAAATCCAAACCTCTAGTTACTTCGTCCATAAATCTCTGGAAGGTTTGAGCGGCGTTTTTTAGTCCGAAAGGCATCCTCAAGAATTCAAACAAGCCAAAAGGTGTGATTACGGCTGTTTTCTCGATATCCTCAGGTGCCATCGGTATTTGATGGTATGCTCGGACTAGATCTAACTTTGAAAAAATCTGTTTTCCATGTAGATTTAAAGAAAAATCATGCAGGTGAGGGATCGGATACCGGTCTGGGATAGTCTGGTTATTCAATCGGCGATAATCTCCACATGGGCGCCAGTCTTGATCTTTCTTGGGAACCATATGCAGCGGCGAGGCCCAAGGACTGTTAGATTGTCTGATTATCCCAAGTTGCATCATATGTTCGAATTCTCTCTTAGCGAACTGCAACTTGTTTGGAGGGAGTCTTCTCGCCCTGGCGCGAATAGGTGGTCCTGTAGTAGTAATACTGTGTTGGACATGATGTGTGGAGCATTCGTTTTGGTAATCAGCTCTGGTTATACTTTCATACTTCGACAGGATATCGGTGAAAATTTTGTTTTCAGGTCTTAACATACGGACTCCATGAATTTCGTAACTGGAGATAGTTGTGCCACTGACCTGTAAGCTTGTGTTTTTGTCGATTAGTTTCTTTTTTGCCATATCTACAAGTAGGTTGTAAGCACCGAGAAAATCGGCCCCGATAATGGGTTGTTTGATTTCAGCTACGATGAAAACCCATGTGAAACGTCTCCGGAGACCGAGATCTAAAATAAGTGATTGTTCGCCATAAGTTTTAATGACTGTGTTATTGGCTGCGACTAGAGACAATTTAGTACTCTGAGGGTGCCGTCGTTGAGAGAGGTGTAATGGGATAATGCTGATTTCGGCTCCTGTATCGACCAAAAAATCTGAGCCCGAAATTCGATCCCTGACATGAAATAGACGGCTCGGGTAGTGGCCAGAAACAGGCGCCGCCATCACTGTCTGGCCGGGCCGTTTCCCTGATTCTCTGTGTCAGACGCAGAAAATGTGCACGGTCGTGTACAACGCCGTGCTTTGGTGCCGTATTTTTGGTGGTACCAACAAACTTCAGATGTTCGCTTCGGTGACCGAGACCGTTGTCTAGAAAAAGATCTTCGTTTGGAGGGGGATCTCGATTGTCTAGCTTGGATGGTTGCTATGGTTGATTGCAGAGACGCCAGCTGGCTCGTTAATTGTGTTAACTGCTTTTGAAAGGAGGCTAAACAGCTAATATCTACTGGTCCAGGTGGTTGCAATGAGTTCACACCGTGACTATCATGGTAGACTTCCATCATTTTATCCGCCATGTCGGCTAAGTCATCAAGTGCGACGGATTTCCCTGAAACACTGAGAATTTGTCTAACGCTGTGTGGTAATCTTTGAAACCACATTTGCTTTAGGAGGGCTTCGTCTAGCTTGTATGGACCGGCGAGTTGTTTCATGTGGCGGAGAAGTTGAGAGGGTCTTTTATCTCCCAAGTCACAAGATGTTAACAATTGTTGCAGCCTTTTCTCATCTGAGACCGTGGTGCGTTGAATAACTGCTGCTTTTATCTTATCATATGGTTCAGATTCTGGCACGTGATCGATTAAATCCCCAACTTCAGCGGCAATCTCAATAGGAAGTGCGCCGACTACGTATGCATACTTTGATGCCTGAGATCTTATGCCTCTAGCCATGAATAAAGCTTCAATTTGAGCAAACCAGACTCTTGTAATAATAATACAGTACGTTGGTAATCTTAACTCTGAGATAGCGTTGATCGAGTTTAAAGCATTATCCTCTGGTTGTGGAGAGTTTAGAAGGTTGGTCGGTGAACTATCTATATCAATAAGTTTACCGGGAGAGTTCATAATGGCAAAAAATGGTGTCGTGCCAAGTAATAATAATAATAAAAAAATGTAGATATATATATTAAATGTCTATAAAAAAAATTGAGGCTCACCAAATAATTGTGGTGGACCAAAAAGTATAATAACCAAAAATTAGCGATAAAGTTATTACGTCCAAAAGTTAATGTAACAATAATAATTTATAAATTAACAACACAAATTAAAAGTTCAGGGACGTTACTTAAATCAGCTAGTCGTTGCGTATTCTGTTGAGTTTTGGTCCCAAAAATCCACAATTATAAATGAGTAATAATTCCAATGAGGTAAATATGACTCCAATAAGTTTCTTTGACGTAGGATGTAATAGAAATGGCACAGCAGTCTAAAATGTGGATAATATCCAGTTTAGAACGCAATTGACTTGGTAACGAGAGAGAATAGAACAATGGGTAGGTGCGTAGTAGTGTATTTGCGAACAACCAAAAGTGTGTCACGCTATGTTAGAATTACAACGGAAAAAGTATTCAGGGTCACTTACTAAAACAACAGGTACAATCATTTAATGATAAATGTACATGCGGTGAGAAATTGACAAATACAAATAATATTAAAAACTATTTACAAAATAAGCTTGTCAGATCCATCTCCGCATAGCTCCCCCCAGAGTGTCCGGAGGTAACACTGGTTATAATAAAAAAAAAGTAAGAATATGATATATATGTATATACGAAAATAATATTTACATTTATAACCAACAAAATTTGTAGAGATGGACATGACATATACGTTAATAAGATGGAGTGTGTTATCGTTTGAGAATAGCAATGATGTAGCATAGCATAACGAATACAAAAAAAACATTGAAATACTGTCATTTAATGTCTTGTTTGGCTAACAATGATAATGTGTAAAACTGTTAATAACCCACACACACAAAAAATTGAACTGTTTATTTTTGTGCATAATGAAGAAATAATTGAATATAGTTTACCCGTTTATTATTGCAACAATTTTTTTTAAATGTGACAAAACGAATAATTGTGGAAAAATGTGATTAATTATGTACACTGTTAAAAAAATTTTTTAGATGGGATTGATGGTGTAGGTCCTCGATAATTGTTTGCTTTGATTGTTTTGGGTTTTTTTATACTGCAAAATGTACGTAACGCTTTGGTTTTTTTATAAGTCTCCCAAAACGTGTTAAACAAGAGGGTGTAGTGCTAAGTTTTTCCTCTTCCTCTTGTTTCTTAGCAATTGATGGGAGTGATTGTTTGTTCGCAGTATTGTCTTCTGTGGCTTGAGGGACTTCGTAGAAAGCTAGTTTTATTCGGTCTATGAAAATTGTCTCGTTGTTCCTATTTTTATTGATAATGAAATATTTGTGAGTGCGTTTTATTACTTTATAAGGGCCTTCATATGGTGGTGTCAGTGGCTTTTTCACCGCGTCTACTCGAACAAAAACAAATTTGCACGTTTCTAAATGTTTATCGAGGTGGACTCGGTTGTTGTGTTCTCTAGGTGGTATTGCTCTGATTTTCTGCATCATTTGTAGTAATCTGCTTACAAAACGAGAAGGGTCTCCTGGCGTTGTGGGTTCATTCTTGACCAGTTGTTCTGGTAACGTTAATGTCGTGCCATAGACTAGTTCAGCGGCCGTGCATCCGATGTCTTCCTTTACTGACGAGCGAATCCCAAGGAGAACGAGCGGTAAAGCATCGCTCCATTTTGAAGAGTCCGGTTGTGCCATCAGAGAGCTTTTTATTTGGCGATGGAATCTTTCGACCATGCCATTAGCTGCCGGATGATAAGCTGTCGTTTTAACATGATTCACTCCAAGAAGTTTAGTGAACTCGTTAAATAGGACGGATTGGAATTGGGGACCGCGATCTGTTGTGATTGTTGATGGTACGCCAAAGTTGGATATCCAGCGGTCGAGGAAAACTGAAGCCACTGTCTCTGCCGATGTGTCTTTAATGGGGCATGCTATGGCCCATCTTGTGAACCTATCTATTGCTGTGAGGATATGTGTGAAAAAGTTTGATGGTGGCAGAAGCCCAACTAAATCTAAATGCACGTGCTGAAAGCGTTTGTCAGGGATAGAGAACTTCCCAATTGGACTGGAGATGTGTTTCTGCGTTTTACTGCGTTGGCACTGGAGGCAGCTACGTGTCCATCGTTTAACATCCGAGTTGATTTTAGGCCACACAAAACGTTCGGTAATGAGCTTTGTTGTTGCTCTGATGCCTGGATGTGAAAGACCGTGCAAGTGCTGAAATATTTTTCGTCGGCAAACGTGTGGGACAAACGGACGATTGTTGCCTGTTGAAGTGTCGCACATGATGAATGCGTCTGAAAGAGGAATAGGTACAGGTTTGAGATCTAAGCTAGACTTTTCTTTGCAGACTTTCAATTCTGCATCGTCTGCTTGTAATTTAGCCAAGGTTTCAAGGCTGATGTCATGATTGAGTACCATCGTATTGATATCCCTCCTAGATAGTGCATCTGCAACAATGTTCGTGTGACCTTTGATAAACCTGATGTCTGTGGTAAATTGTGAGATATAATCAAGTTGTCTTGCTTCTCGTGGGGAGTGTTTGTCATACGATGTGCTAAAAGAATGGCAAAGGGGTTTATGATCTGTCATAATGATGAAATCACGACCCTGTAGCAAAAAGTTGAAATGTTTTACTGCTAAATACATAGCTAAGAGTTCGCGTCCAAAAGTACTATAACGTTCTTGTGCTGGCGATAATCTCTTGGAGAAAAAGGCAATGGGGGTAATGGTGTTGTTTACCCGCTGTTGTAATACTGCCCCGACGGCTTTTTGTGAAGCATCCGTGCACAGGATCAACAGTGTTGTGGGGTCAGTATTTAGGTGTTGGAGCATGGTAGCATTAGCAATCATGGATTTAGCTTTTTCAAATGCTACTTTGGCATCGGAAGGTAACTTGAATATTTGGTTCTTTTCTTTCTTGGTACCTGATTTATCGTTTTTCAGTAAATCTGTCAATGGCTGTAGTACATCGGCACAATTTGGTAGAAATCGTCGATAAAAATTACATGTTCCAAGAAAACGACGTAGTGATTTTACTGAGGTTGGTTCTGGATAGCTGGAGATGGCTTTGACTTTCTCTTCAAGCGGTTTAATTCCTTGGGAATCAATGTGGTGTCCCAGGAATTCCAGAGATGAGGCGCCAAATATACACTTCGAAGGGTTGATTACAACACCATAACTTTTGAAACGTTCAAAAAGCGTGTGTAGGTGCTGAACATGTTCGTCAATGGAAGAACTAGCGATTAAAACATCGTCGATATAGACAAATACGAAATCCAAACCTCTAGTTACTTCGTCCATAAATCTCTGGAAGGTTTGAGCGGCGTTTTTTAGTCCGAAAGGCATCCTCAAGAATTCAAACAAGCCAAAAGGTGTGATTACGGCTGTTTTCTCGATATCCTCAGGTGCCATCGGTATTTGATGGTATGCTCGGACTAGATCTAACTTTGAAAAAATCTGTTTTCCATGTAGATTTAAAGAAAAATCATGCAGGTGAGGGATCGGATACCGGTCTGGGATAGTCTGGTTATTCAATCGGCGATAATCTCCACATGGGCGCCAGTCTTGATCTTTCTTGGGAACCATATGCAGCGGCGAGGCCCAAGGACTGTTAGATTGTCTGATTATCCCAAGTTGCATCATATGTTCGAATTCTCTCTTAGCGAACTGCAACTTGTTTGGAGGGAGTCTTCTCGCCCTGGCGCGAATAGGTGGTCCTGTAGTAGTAATACTGTGTTGGACATGATGTGTGGAGCATTCGTTTTGGTAATCAGCTCTGGTTATACTTTCATACTTCGACAGGATATCGGTGAAAATTTTGTTTTCAGGTCTTAACATACGGACTCCATGAATTTCGTAACTGGAGATAGTTGTGCCACTGACCTGTAAGCTTGTGTTTTTGTCGATTAGTTTCTTTTTTGCCATATCTACAAGTAGGTTGTAAGCACCGAGAAAATCGGCCCCGATAATGGGTTGTTTGATTTCAGCTACGATGAAAACCCATGTGAAACGTCTCCGGAGACCGAGATCTAAAATAAGTGATTGTTCGCCATAAGTTTTAATGACTGTGTTATTGGCTGCGACTAGAGACAATTTAGTACTCTGAGGGTGCCGTCGTTGAGAGAGGTGTAATGGGATAATGCTGATTTCGGCTCCTGTATCGACCAAAAAATCTGAGCCCGAAATTCGATCCCTGACATGAAATAGACGGCTCGGGTAGTGGCCAGAAACAGGCGCCGCCATCACTGTCTGGCCGGGCCGTTTCCCTGATTCTCTGTGTCAGCCGCAGAAAATGTGCACGGTCGTGTACAACGCCGTGCTTTGGTGCCGTATTTTTGGTGGTACCAACAAACATCAGATGTTCGCTTCGGTGACCGAGACCGTTGTCTAGAAAAAGATCTTCGTCTGGAGCGGGATCTCGATTGTCTAGCTTGGATGGTTGCTATGGTTGATTGCAGAGACGCCAGCTGGCTCGTTAATTGTGTTAACTGCTTTTGAAAGGAGGCTAAACAGCTAATATCTACTGGTCCAGGTGGTTGCAATGAGTTCACACAGTGACTATCGTGGTATACTTCCATCATTTTATCTGCCATGTCGGCTAAGTCATCAAGTGCGACGGATTTCCCTGAAACACTGAGAATTTGTCGAACGCTGTGTGGTAATCTTTGAAACCACATTTGCTTTAGGAGGGCTTCGTCTAGCTTGTATGGACCGGCGAGTTGTTTCATGTGGCGGAGAAGTTGCGAGGGTCTTTTATCACCCAAGTCACAAGATGTTAACAATTGTTGTAGCCTTTTCTCATCTGAGACCGTGGTGCGTTGAATAACTGCTGCTTTTATCTTATCATATGGTTCAGATTCTGGCACGTGATCGATTAAATCCCCAACTTCAGCGGCAATCTCAATAGGAAGTGCGCCGACTACGTATGCATACTTTGATGCCTGAGATCTTATGCCTCTAGCCATGAATAAAGCTTCAATTTGAGCAAACCAGACTCTTGTAATAATAATACAGTACGTTGGTAATCTCAACTCTGAAATAGCGTTGATCGAGTTTAAAGCATTATCCTCTGGTTGTGGAGAGTTTAGAAGGTTGGTCGGTGAACTATCTATATCAATAAGTTTACCGGGAGAGTTCATAATGACAAAAAATGGTGTCGTGCCAAGTAATAATAATAATAAAAAAATGTAGATATATATATTAAATGTCTATAAAAAAAATTGAGGCTCACCAAATAATTGTGGTGGACCAAAAAGTATAATAACCAAAAATTAGCGATAAAGTTATTACGTCCAAAAGTTAATGTAACAATAATAATTTATAAATTAACAACACAAATTAAAAGTTCAGGGACGTTACTTAAATCAGCTAGTCGTTGCGTATTCTGTTGAGTTTTGGTCCCAAAAATCCACAATTATAAATGAGTAATAATTCCAATGAGGTAAATATGACTCCAATAAGTTTCTTTGACGTAGGATGTAATAGAAATGGCACAGCAGTCTAAAATGTGGATAATATCCAGTTTAGAACGCAATTGACTTGGTAACGAGAGAGAATAGAACAATGGGTATGTGCGTAGTAGTGTATTTGCGAACAACCAAAAGTGTGTCACGCTATGTTAGAATTACAACGGAAAAAGTATTCAAGGTCACTTACTAAAACAACAGGTACAATCATTTAATGATAAATGTACATGCGGTGAGAAATTGACAAATACAAATAATATTAAAAACTATTTACAAAATAAGCTTGTCAGATCCATCTCCACAAGCACTTGGAAGATTAGCGTGCATTTTTGACCGTTTCGGATGTAGGACGTTTCACTTAATCTTCAATAATTTTACTTAGCCATACTTACAGAATGGAACTATAGTTTTCCCCTCGCTTTAAAACGATAAGAGTACGCTGGGACGTATCCGGAGACAAGTCACGAAATCAGTTCGTGGACTCACATTCAAACATTAAAAAGAACACCCCAGATCACTGGGTCTTTTCCTATTACAGTGTGGGCGTTCAGAGGTGACATTCTGATGACTTACAGAATCTCTAGCGTTCATGACATTCTCCAAAAATGTCTAATTAAGCCTAGTCACAACACAAACCCTAGGTGTAACACCCAGAAATTAGAGAAAATGCATCAGGATGGACTGTAGGCATACTTTTTACTCTTTATAAGCAGCCAAATTCTAGAATTCTCTGCCAGCTAAAAGGGTTCGGGCGACTTTCCAGGAGTCCAGTATCTTCTCTGGTAGAAATATATTGCTTAAGACTTAACATATTCTTTAGGAATAAAGATAGTATATCACTGACTCTGACGCGATTTTCGAACGGGAAGTTTAGTCCTAACGTGATTTGCATATATCAAACTTTTGCTGTGTTCTTACGCAACAAAAGTACCATTTCAGTTCTAAAAAATCTATCCTGAGCTATACGTTCGGTAGATTACTTTTTTTTGAGTTTCACTATATTTAATAGTTACCTGTGGTTTTGCCTCAGCTTACTATTCGGTTTTTTTTGTTTTTCACGTATAGACTAGTTTCAGTTTATATCACTCGTTTTGTCCGTTTTTGTCCGTTTTCAGTGTGCATTTTAGTGTTTTTTTTAAAAGGTCTTAAGCTTTGCCAGCATCTATAACATAGTTTGCTTCAACACCGTCATGAAAAACTCATGCAAACGTCCGGGATGCCGTTTTGCTGTCACAACTGGCATGCAGTGTGACAACTGCAAAGGTTGGTTTCACGAAGCATGCACAAATCTGACAGCAACTGCTTACAACAAACTCAGCAAGTCAGACCAAAAGTGGGTATGTGTCACGTGCAACACGGACGCAGTAGTCTTGCTGAGTAACATCATTGTCCTACTGACAGGTCTTCGAAACAAGCTGTCAGTTAACTTGGAATACGACAGTAAAAAAACCGATATACAAACAAGAGCGCGCAACGGACTCAAAAATAGGGATGTCGATAGGTATGTCATCGATGGAGCATCCATCAACACTAACGACGACGTGTCGAGGCTCAGTACCATCATTACGTCGACGGTACTAGACTCCCTAGGCAAACTCGGGTCTCCCAGCTCAGGGTCGCTGAACACAACAGTGGTTCCCAAAAACCCTGCAGGCGATTCGACCCACGTTAAGAGAGCCCAAAAGAACCAGGCATCACCGCCTAAGCCGAGCAACCCAAGTGTTGCTGCACGGAAAATAACTGGTGATTTAGTCGCACAGTCTACCCCCAAGACTGTTCGTCCGGTCAATAAAGAGCCCAAGATTCATAAACGCACACTGACCTCCAAAAAACAAGTTATTAAACCTGAACCCATCGTGAAACCTGGTAAATTAACAACAGTTCGTGACGATTCTCTCATTATCATGAACCTCGTTGACAATCCTGACCTTCCTCTCAGTCTGCAGGATAAAAACGACAGGATGCTGTGGGGTGAATTGAACAAAAAGCTCGAACTTCCTAGAATAGAGCCTTTGACGGTCACCCGGCTCACTCGAGGAAAGGATTCTAAGCATCTAAATCACCCGAGGCTTCTCCGAGTAACACTTAAGAATGCTACCGACGTAGAGGACGTCTTGCTAGCAAGTCACTTACTGAAATCAGATGGTAACGTAAGAATATTGCCCGACATACCGTACTCTGAGCGCAATATCATACGAAACGTCCCTAAAGAATCTCGCGAGAAGTTCTTCCGCGGAAGAAACATAATTGTCCAAGGTATACCGGAAAATGCAGACCCTACTCAATCAAATTCTGACATCAGGGAATGGAAATTCATCAAACAGTCCTTGAGGCTCAAACACATACTGACTCAGCATGTGACGAGACTAGCCAAGAAGGACGGTGATCCTAGACCTCGTCTGATGAAGATAACCTTCCCATCTTCTCACATGGCGGCTGCAGTTCTGGAAGCATTTCGTGCCAACAGACGTCGATTGCCACCTGGAATCCACATGCACCCGGATAGGCCATACGAAGTCAGGACCAAGAACAAAGGCAAGTTGGAGCTGACCATTCCACTTGTGGACTGTCTAAACGATAAAAAAAACGTGTAAAGGACAGGGCCTACCACCTCGGCAAACCTCATATAGGTGGGCTACCTGTCCATTCACATAAGGTTCATACAGAAAAACAGGACGAAGCTCATGCGTTCCAAATTGAAAGCATAAACTGCTTATATACGAACGCCGCGAGTTTACCAAACAAACTGGATGAACTACGTGAACTTAGCGACGCTAACAAGGCCCATCTGATAGGAATATCTGAAACCTGGACATCTTCTCAGTTCTCGGATCAAGAGTTAGCATTGCCTGGGATGACTTTGTTCCGCAACGACAGAAAAATAGGAATTGGGGGCGGAGTAGCCATATACATAAGCTCTTGCTTGGAGGTGCACCAGGTTCACAACCTCGAGTTTAACAATCTTGAGGAATCCATATGGTGCTCTGTAAGGTTGTCTAGTACTTCCAGGTGTCTAGTCGGAGTCATTTACAGGAAGCCAACTGCCGACACCGAGTACGATAGTCGTATGCTGGAAGGACTATCCCGCTCTATCCGTCTCGGTTTCACACACATCCTGATTCTAGGGGACTTTAATCTCCCTAGAGTCAACTTCGCGGAACACACGTACACTGGAGGCGACAACTCAATTGAAGCTCGGTTCTTCAACCTCATCGATAACTTGGGCTTATATGAAAATGTGAGGTCGGCAACTCGTTGGAGAAACAGTCAGACACCATCGCGCTTAGACTGTGTATTCACTAACGAAGAATTCCTAGTCGACAACCTCTCAATCCTGGCTCCTCTGGGAAAAAGCGATCATGCCGTCATAGCCTTCAGTTTTGTCATCAAAACTAAGCTAAGGTATCCCAACAATAATTTGCGTTGGAATTTTAAACGGCTGAATGTGCCAGCTCTACATGACTATCTACAACAGGTGGCTTGGGATGTTCACCCTCAAATCGATGTGGATGGTCATTGGGACTTCTTGCTGCACACGCTCTTACGTGCTACAAACCATTCAGTTCCTCAAACGGTTCCCAAAAGCTTCAAGCCACCTACAGTAATCAAGAACCGTACCCTTCGCCTCCTAAGCCGCAAACGGCACTGTTGGGCGGAATACAAACGAACTAATAACGATGGAGCGTATAGGCAATACAAACATATCAGGAACACATGCACGAAGGCTATAAGAGAAGACAGGCTTCAGTACCAAACAAAGCTTATGGACAAATTCGCCTCTAACCCTAGAAGCCTATTCCGTTATGCAGCCTCTCTTCGTCAAGCCAAAACAGGAGTTTCTCAACTGCTAGGTCTTAACGGCCCGACCAACAACGATGGCGACGCCGCTAACCTTCTGGCGGCCCATTACTCTCAAACATTTCAACCGGCTGACATCAACTTTATTGACGACAGTTTCATCTGCAATTCCACAGGACTTTCTGAAGTGGACCTAAGCGCTGACTTGGTGTTCCGGAAATTGCAGCACTTAAGACTTGACACTTCTCCTGGCCCGGATATGGTTCATCCTGCCATACTGAGGGAGGCAGCCTCAATCCTGGCAACGCCGCTTAGCGTGATGTTTTCACACTCGCTTAGCCGAGGCAAATTACCGGAAAATTGGAAGTTGGCTCACATCACACCAATTTTCAAAGGTGGTCGACGCAATGAACCTTCAAGTTATCGGCCGGTGGCTCTTCTGTCATTACCTTCAAAACTCATGGAGTCCCTGATATGCGACGGTTTAAATGACTATCTACTGTCCTTAAATTTCTTCTCACCCCAACAGCATGGTTTCAGGAAGGGTTACTCTTGTATAACCAACCTGCTGACTGCGGTGGACAGATGGACAAGCATCCTCGATCGCAAGGGAAAGGTTGATGTCATTTACCTTGATTTCTCAAAAGCTTTTGATAAGGTTAACCACTTGTGTCTTATCAACAAGCTCAAACGACTAGGTATCAAACCACCTCTAATCGATTGGCTTACTTCATACCTAAAAAATCGACACTTTAAGGTTAGGGTTAATTTCACTTTATCTCAGGCTATGGAATGTCCTAGTGGGGTCCCCCAGGGCTCAGTACTAGGGCCTCTTCTCTTCTTGATCTACATAAATGATCTTCCTCAACAGGTAACGTCAGACTTATTACTTTTTGCCGACGACGTGAAACTTTGGAGAGAGATACGCAACCAAGACGATATACAGGCACTTCAAGAGGATCTGACTCGACTTCAAAGTTGGGCAGACGATAACGGACTTACCTTTAACACTTCAAAGTGTAAAGTAGTCCATCTGCGACATGTCGCAAACTACAGTTACAACTTAGGAAACTCCTCTCTAGTAGTATCCCAAGTCGAAAAAGATTTAGGAGTCCTGGTGCCCCATGACTTAAAGTCTTACGCTAACTGTGACAAAAATGCCTTCCGAGCAAACCTTGCACTGGTAACGTTGAGGCGCATTTTTGGTCAGTTTGACGGAAGAACTTTCCACACAATCTTCAATAGTTTCATCCGTCCCCATTTAGAGTACGGAAACATAGTACTCCCCCCTCACTCCAAAAGGACAAGGTCACTTTGGAGCGTATCCAACGGCGAGCCACGAAATCAGTTCGAGGACTCAAATCTAAGCCTTACGAAGAACGCCTCCGTTCACTAGACCTTTACCCACTAGAATATAGGCGTCTTAGAGGTGATTTATTAATGGCTTATAGTATTCTTAACACTTCTGGACATCCTCTTAAACACCTACTTAAGCTTAGTTCGAACAATAACCTAAGGGGTAACACCCAGAAACTGGAAACACAACATAGCAAGACGGAATGTAGACACAACTTCTACTCCTTAAGAGTTGTCAAAAGCTGGAATTCGCTGCCGGCCGAGCTAGTCCAAGCGACTTCTCAGGAGTCCTTCAAGAGGCAACTTGACCTATTCTTAAGGACCAAGGACAGCATCGCACTATGATTTACCAATTTCTTTTCCTCTTTTATTGTTAACATACCTAGGTTCCTGCCTGGAGGATTTGGTGATCCCCTGCTACTAGACACGGAAGCCTGTTAAGCGAAAGCTTCTTCTATTCCGTCCACAACCATTTGAACCATTTGAACTATAACTTACTTTTATTTTGCTTTCTATCTTTGAATATACATAGGTTCCTGACTGAAGGAATCGTTGATCCACTGCTACAAGATAAGAAAGCCCGTTAGGCTAAAGCTTCTTTTATTCCATCCAGACCCATTTGACTTATTTTCAAAGTGAAACAATTTTTTGAATGTAGCGTTACGTTATGGCTTGCCCTACTACTGCGGTACAAAGTACATTGTAATCGTTGTCAGTTTTTAATCTTGTTTGTGGACTTTGATCATGCTATACTTGCCTCACAGGCTGCAGGTCTGGTAAAAAGAATGTATATCTATTGCGAATTTCGATTTTCAGGATGTCAGAGAGAATTTCAGTGTCATAGGGAAACACTCATATACTTGGTAACTCTGATAAGTTAGTAAATAGACCTGCTACATAGTTTCTTGTCATTTAAGTTCGCTCGTCTGATTCAGGTCGAAAATAGTCTGTCCCTGTACATTTTGGCCTCCAAATTAATTTGTGGAAATTTCGAGGGAACTGTGACTATTGGCCCAATGTCAACATAATGTCCATATTGTGAGAAAAACATGTGCCTTTTGGGAAAATACTTGGTAAGCCTTAATAGAAATGGTTTGAGACGATGGCACAAAACCCAAAATTTCCCCAGGTCTGGGGAAGACCCATTACCGTGCAGTAATGCATCCATATTCGTCGTTAAAACCCCATATTTTATTTTTACATTTTGGGGAATTTCCACAATTTCGGATTTTCGCCAGTATATCTCCGGAAGTTTCGGCAACTTTGTGAAAATCCATCTACGTTTAGTTATCACACCCCAATAGTTTTCCGCATTTAGGGGATATTTTGCACGATTTTCGGTTCTTCCCAATACCTTATTAGAAAAAACCCCAGATTACCTTCTGTTCGGGAAAGTCTACCAACTTAACAACAATTACCCACAAGTTGATACGCACCTACTCAATTCTTTTCTTCAGTTAACTTCGCAAATTAAACGCAGTTTCAAAGCAATTAAACCACGACAACAAGAACTGGTCTGTCGCGGCAAATAAGCATTTCCGTAGTTAAAGGACTTATGCGTTATAAATAAAATTGTTTATTGAGGTTTTAAAAATGTACAAATAGATTGTACGTCCATAACTAATGTCTTCGAATCCTGACACAATTGCAATTGCGCCTCGGTTTGGTACATCGGATTGATGTTAAACTGTCGTCCACAGTGCTCTACAAAAATAAAAGGAACGTTACCCTTTTGCATTACAAACGCAGTATCAAAACAGCCAAATTGCCAATAGTAGACAAACGATTGCTCTATGTTATAGCAAACATCCAAAATATGAATCCATAATACCATGTGAAAGGTTGATTACGTACTAGTGGTAATAATAATGTTTGCTGAACTAAAAGTTTACAGCTAGGTTTGTGAGCACTTGGAAAGCCAGCTGAAAATAAAATATACAGCATATAGTTACTTCAGTATAGACATGTGTTAGAAACTAATATACAATCAGAAACAGATATTCAATTACAGATCAAAAGAACATTTGGCTCATCCTTTCTTTGGATCGCCATCCACGCTTATTGAATTTATCTCTCGCGTCGTCCAAGAAAGCCTAACTTGTGTTATTTCTTTCTCTGGACAGGTTGCACTTCAAAACCGTGAACATCTATAAATATATTAAGACTGTGGTGTGGACGTACTTTAAATCGTTCTGTAGAATATGTAGTTATTTATATTTATTTTATTCTTAGTCCCACGTAAGGTATAAGTAATTACCAGTTCCGGTGTCAGCACGTAATACAGACACGCTTTGATTGACTTCCGAAGATCACACACGATCGCGGGCAATCTGGTCACTTGAAATTTCATAAACAGCTGTCACAACTTACGAACGGGTCACGAAACTTTTGTTCCTCCAAAGCAGCTTTAACAGTACGCATTTCCTCAGATGGTTTCAATGGAAATGCGCAACTCGAAGTGTCTAGGCTGTTGCTGTAACTGTCCTTCACATCCATGTATGAGCTTTTGATGTAAGCAGTCAGTTTGTCCATCTTGCTAGATAGTTCATTGACTTCTTTCAGAATCACTTTCAACATTTTACTCTCATTATGTTTGCAATTACCCCAACTTACGTGTTACTAACTGCCGTTAAAGTAGATGGAGGCGGTGGTGAGAACACTTCTGTTTTCGAGGAACTACTTTATAAGCATGTACTCAATAGATACGTACTTAACTATTGGGGAAAAGTTCCCAGTCAAAATGTTGGCGACTGGAAACTCAACTGCGACACACTCAGCTTCCATTTCAGTAACCTCTAGTTCTTCAGAGGTGCACAAGTAGTTTTTCATTTTGCGTTTGACAACTCCGACAATGAATGGATTGTGTAAGCTCATCAATTCACCTCTTTGACTTCTCTGTTCTACATGTCAGCGTGTCATCCTCAGGTGCAATTGTGCTTTTGTAACGGAGTACTTCAGTGAATGATACTTTCAATCCCTCAGTTATCAGGTAATCATCTGAAAACAATGATTTCAAAGTGATGACAACTTATTACATTGATGCAATACTGTGCATTTTCTCAAAGCTGCATGTGTCACGGTTGAGTTTCCAGTTGCCAATATTCTGACTGGGAACTTTTCCCCAATAGCTAAGTACCTACTGAGTACATGCTCATAAAGTAGTTCCTCAAAAATAGGTGTTCTAACCACCACTTCCATCTACTTCGACGGTATTGGGGAGAACCGAAAATCGTGCAGAATATCCCCTAAATGCGAAGAAAATACTGGGGTTTGATCACTAAACGTAGATGGATTTCCCCCAAGTTACCGAAACTTCTGGAGACATATTAGAGAAAACCTAAAACTTTGGAGATATTGCCCAAAATGTTTTGTTTCATGATTAGTGAACTATTATTTTGGTATAGATGTGTACATGCGTGAATGCTATGCCTTTTAAAAACACGTCGTTATTAACTTTTCATTGGTTTAAACATTTTATATCCTACTGGTCGATCCTTACTTGTAGTGCTGGGAGAGGCTCATATCTGTCTAAACGTTTCCTGTTTTTTTTCTAAGATTACGAAGAAACTATGTTGTTTTTAGACTGTCACTTCCCGGTCGCCCACACCGTGGAAGGGTTGTTCTGGAGGTACCTGAAAAGGAAATCGGATTAGAGATGGTCTTAGTGACCTGGGAGCGTGACCGCAGTGCCCAAGGGACAACTGCTTGAGGTCGGTCACACACGACCTTTTCATGGGTAATTTTTGTGTTAGCTCCGTACTTGTTGAGACCTTACCGCCGGAGACGGATATCCGTGAGATAAGGCGAGGTGTGCATTTTTAGGGTCGACCTTTTCTAACCCCACCCCTCCTTGTGGGAAGGCAGCATCGCTGTCATGCTGGTTGTCTGAAGGAAACACCTTACTGCTGTCACACCTCTGTACAGTAAGCAGTACGACTTCGCCTTCGGACCTTGGGTTTGTTGCTTTTAGTCTTACCGCTCTTCAACCGACCTTTCTGACATGGTAGGACCTTGAGGAACAGTTGTTCCAGCCAGTATAGCTCGGTTGCTTCATCACGATAGGCAAGCTCGACCATCACGTCAAGGTAGCAACAACGTCACCTATGGAGAAGGCGAGATATCCGTCTATCAATAAAAGGATGAGTATACTGCGCGGCAGTCCGTTCTGTTTTAATTTACGGCAGCGAAACATGGCCACTAAGAGTAGAAGACACTCGTAAGCTACTAGTATTTGACCACAGATGCCTCAGAAATATTGCTGGCATCCGCTGGGATCACCAGGTAAGTAATAGTGAGGTTAGACACAGGGTATTAGGAGATGATGGTAAATCAGTTGATAAGGTTGTGAATCTTCATCGACTGAGGTGGTTGGGCCACGTGTTACGTATGCCCGAACACCGATTACAACAACGTGCAATACTAACAGGTGTTGGAGATGGTTGGAAGAAATGTAGGGGCGGCCAAACCAAAACGTGGCATCAGTGCTTGAAGTCACTAACTTCTAGTCTGAGCCATATTGGTAGATGCAGACTACTTGGTTGGGGTCCGCGTGACTATCGTAACCAATGGTTGGAGACTTGGTGACATGGCTCAGAATCGATCACAATGGCGTCGGTGTATACACTCTCTGTCTTCTCTTAAACTAAGAGATTAAAATCGCTTCATGTCTTTCTACGAACTAATTCTTTCTTCCTGTACTATATCCTTATTGTAATCTTTCTTTTATATATTACCACCTCTGAATTAACTACTTTTATGAATCCGGTGTCCATCTTGTGTATGGCAACTTGGACTGAAGCATATATGTGCCTGGTCCTATGCTGTAGCTGACTGACTGACATTTCTTGAAATGCTCTGTATATCTATTATGGTGGTCTGCTTGCAAGTATGTATAAACGGAACCACCATGATAAATCATTCAGCTATACTTCTGTGAAGTTGTGTGAAGATAAACTCTTGTAGGTGATATTCAAGTGCTGTTTGCTGTAAAATAAATGTGCAGTGCTTTCCGTGTGTTATCTAGGTTTTGCCGTTGTTCCTGAGCATGAAATACCGCTGGATAAGTTCTGTAATTGGGCATAGAATTTCGAGAGGTTCATATGAACCTATTGTAAGTGTGAACTTCGAGTGTTGAAATTCGTGATATTTTAGATATTAGCTTCCTCCAATTTCGTTTTCATTTTTATCTATTTTCTATCATATTTTTTTTAAAATTGGCAGTATGGCAGGTAGTATGGGGTTTCACAATGTCCTTTTGTCTGATTGTGAGGTGTTTTTATATGAATGTTGTCACTGTATGAATGTGTTTATGTAGTTGCTTCAAATACGTTTATTTTCTGTCATTTCCAGACACTGACAATTTTGCGTTCAACAATTATCCTGCCTGATAATGAATGACTACGTCAATAAAATTGAACCGGAGAACACAAAGTATTCGTTATTTCAGTTACATCCAAGTTCATGTACTGCTATGGAAACTGAGGTGGAGGTATTTTCGTGACAACTATGTTACCTTGTATCCTTTCATAGATAACAGCCATGTGTTCATTTTCAGACTTACTATTTATTGGAACAAGCAAGGGGTATGTTGTTCAGTATGGCTGTTTTCTATCATGACTAAAGTTTAGTATCTCAATTGATTATTCAAGAGTTGTATGACAATAAAACATCATTTTGTTTCAGTAATGTTCTATCAAGGAGAATATTTGTAAATCTTTTTAATATTCTATATGTTAACCTAATCAGACTAAGTCTATTTCAAGGCTTGAAACTTCTTCCAAAAAAACTACACTTTCTATTTTCAGCGATGAAAATCTTACCTTATGTAACGCTGAAAACTTGAGGTATAGAAATAGATTTTGTAAAACCTGTTTTATTGTTTCTAGATCATGAATTTTATTCCATCTTTCAAAGGCGTTTCATCATTTCATTTGTGCTCTTTCGATGATGAAAAAGAGAAGGTATTTTAATCATTTTCAAATTCGAATTAATGATGCGTATAATTATTACGCTAATTTAGCTGTGCATAGGATTTAAATCGGGTTTAATCCAACTACATCATATTTTTGTATCGACATGTATGCTTGTTTTTGAGACCAGGTTAACAGAAGTTCCACAGTCTCTTGTAAATTCATACTATTTTTGCTTGATTTAGTGACTTTTGTTTTAGTGCATCTCACCACACTTTTTATGTGTTGCATCGGACAGTAGTTACATATCAATAAATTTACGTACAAACAGTACTACAGAGTTATTGCGTTCAGTAAAAGAACCAGTACGGAATTACATAGTCTATTTTACTCAGGTTTGTTAGAACACTAATATATTCTTATAAAAATTCAATACTTGCAGAATGAATTTATTGTTTCTGGTCCAGGATCATTGGGTATTATTGTCGATGCTAATGGTGTGTCTCATCGTGCACCACTTCAGTTATCACCAAATATAGTAGAAGTTTTTGTGTGGAGAAATTATTTCTTCACTATCACTGACGAATTTTTTACCATTCACAAGTATGTGTAACTTTTAAAAGTTTTTGTAACTCTTTATCGTGTATCCATGTAATTTATTTATAGGTCTAAATCATGTTTCTGACTATGACCTACTACAATGTTTTAAATCAAGTTTTACGTTTCGTATGAGTGTATTCATGCGGAGTCAATTCGGTGATCTTAAAATAAATACGTGTAAATAGCAAAATATTCAATTATCGGAACCAGGAAAAATGAGCGGAATAACTGTAAGGGCAAGGAACAGCTATATGTATAAGCAAAATTGTTGGCTTAATTTTTGTAACTTAAGTGTACTCGTGTGCTAGACTTGCCATTCCGTTCATCTTGTTAAGGAGAACCGCCGGGATTTCTGTAGGTGACAAAATTGTATCAACATATTAGACTGCTAATCGATGATGTAAAAGTTTATATATTCCATATTCCTGTTATTACATGTTCTGAATAAGCCTACTGTACAAGTCATTCCGTTGTTTCACCAATCTGCATAAACCGTCAAACCATTTTTCATTTTACTTCTATGTTGGTTAAAAATGTATGCTAAGAGTTGTAATTATATTAATTAATAATCCTTTAAAGTCAGTTTAGTTTTGGTCCTATGATATAATTGCAACCAAGCGAGACATTATTTTACTACTTGGGAGCAATCCTATTTCTTATCGATTTCAGTTGTCCAGTATAATACATTCTTTATTAGCATCTCAGTTTTCTGAGTCATATCAGATTCCAGCGGTAAAATAAGAAAAGCTGAATAGTGGATGCTAGTTCGAAAAATCATCGTACATACCATTGAGATAGTTGAACATATTGAATAACTTTGTTTTTTTATTATATAGTTATAATCAGTAACTTTAGAAAATCTCTTTGAAATAAATCACTTATGCTCTCAGAAGCGTTGTTTGAAATTTGAAGTCCCATGCAATTAAGGAAAAGGCCATATAAATCATACAGAATAAATAGCATTATAAGATTAACACTTTTGCGCTCATAAAATTTAGTTTTTGAACATAAGAATAATAAAAATCAGCTGGTATGCTTTGGTGTTTTAGTGAAATTATAAACTGCTGGTGTAAAAAATTATGTAAAAGTAGCTTGAATGTATCACTTTTCAATGTTTAATAGAACGATAGGATGGTGGTTGACAATCAAGTTTCAAACCTAAATCTCCGTCTAATCCTGTTTGTTAAACAAAGAAATATCATTCGTTCTAAAACGAGGAACATACATTTTAGCTCTTTTCCTATCGAGGTAGGGACTTACTATGTCTTAAAAACATACCGTTGCGAAGAGATTTGTCCGATGATACAATAATTATATCCCATAAATCTGCTATACAGACACTAGAGGAACTCATTCATGATTGCTTGCTTGATCTTACAGGATTAGAACAATATATAAACTCATATGGGAGAAACAGTATCAGATTCCATTTGTAGTTGGGTGAAATATAACCCGACAAGTTTGCTGTAAAAAAAGACATTTTTCTATTGTTTTTATGCAGATAAGGACCGTACACCCAAAACTATTTTGTTAAATATCTGACGAAAAATAATTTGCAGTAGTGACTGTTAGTGGTTAAGATATTCAATTTACAGCCATCAATTCACAATTTTGTACATCGCTTCATCTACTTCAGTTTTGGGAACTATGTATTATCCGTAACCCTCACTTTTTTTGTGGATCATATCCAAGTACCTTGTGAACGAGTTAAATTATTATTGATTATCTTCTTTCTAAGAAATCTTCAGTGAACTAAAAATATCGTGTGTTTGTATAACTGTAAAATCAGTTCATTGTCTGAATGCCTTCTATGTTTGAAGCGATTACGAGTTCGCCTAGTATGCGAACGGAACAAAGACTATGTGACCAAAGACCAATAAGCTAGCTGTTCTGATGAGTCCCAGCCCCGCTAACTAGAGATAGAAGTTCAAGTTCAAAACGGGGAAATATATTCCGCAAGCAGCCAGAAGCACGAGCGATAACAAACGGGCACAAACCAAACGTATATATACGGCATAAAACTGTCATTGGGAAGCGTTACAAAATAACATACTAAATGATACAACGAACCAATAGCGTTTAAGATCCTCCCAAATGGAAAATACGACATGAAGGTGAAAAGAGCGCTTCTGGCGCGAAAACAAGGGGATTCCAATTTTCGAAATAAAATTACACTAAAGTTAGAGATGCTATATCATTCTGACAGGTAGTATTTACTGATAAATTAACTTTATGGGTGGTCGTCTGCTGATGTACAATGAACTACTGGTATTTCTATTAAATGTTATGGATTCTTTCTATACATCTTTCCAGTCTTCCAGTGACTATCTACGAAATGTCACCACAATTAAGAATATCGTCGATAGAAAATAGAATTATTTAAGATTTGACTGAAGAATGTTTAGAATTTTAATTAATTTCATTAAAATGATATCAGACTGTAGTTCTGTCCATCTTACTCCAGGAATTGGTGATGAAGATATAAATGAGACTATACTATCAATTATCATAGTATTAACAACCTCCTCATCCTAATCTCACACTTCTAAAACTAACATACCTACTACTCTCCTTTTATTCTAGCATCTTGACACAATCCCAGATACAAACAATAAATCTTCAAAAGCCATCTGTAGCTTGTTTTTCTGCTGATGCTCATTTGTTATACTTTACTGGAACATCTGACTGTAATACTGACACTACATCCATCAGAAATATTCAAGTCTTAGGACCAGAACGTTGGGATTTGATTGCACGGAGGTTCATCTTAACTGGTTGTCTTAAACAAGCTTTCCTTGTACAACAACAAGAACGAAATCGTCTTACTCAAGCCATGCAGTTGCAAGTTGAGAAATTCAAACATGAACAACAGTTATTCGATAAGGTAAATTTACAATTAGACTCAGTTTTGTTGTAGGCTGTCATTTATCAATATGTTAGATAATTCACAATGTTTCTTTTTGATACAGTTTTATTATGGTTTCTGAATTTTAAATCTCTTAAACTATGCTTATTATTAACGTGGTAACTAAAGCAACTGTCCTTCACAATATATAAATTTATTCAGTTCATGGTTATGCTATCGGACCGGTTTTCATCGATGCCTATTTTAACCATATGGTTGAAAGTGGTGTTAGACCACATCTTCGGTCGACGTTTGCATGACACCTGTTGAACTTTTGTCTGCTATTCAGAAAATTTGATCGTCAATCTGTAAACAATGTGATTGATTAAATATCTCAACAAATTTCTATGCGAAATATTACGTTTTAGATAGATGACTACTGATATCAGATCATTGGTGTCTTGAAACTGTTATTCGTGGATAAAATAATGGTAAGTGATTAGTGGTAACGTTAAGGGAAGAACTTTCAATGATACATGTAAGTCACCGTGTAGCCACTAATATAAACTCAAATAGCGTAGATATGCGTGTATCCCATGTCACGATGCATAAACCACGATAATAAACATTGATTGATTACAACTGGGGACAAAACCCAAATATCTCATAAGTGAATTGACTTATTTTCCACCACACATCTGTTAAGTAGTAGTCAGATTATAATCCCGCTTTAGTCTTAACTTAAAGGTTACTTTCCCAATCCTTTAGAGGATTAATGAGAATGTCGAAACTAACATAAATCTTAGAAAAATATCCGGGAAATATTATGCAAGGACATTTGTATTATAATACGCTCACAACTGTGATATGGCTTCATTATGGTTTCCAATAGTTTTGCAGCTGATATCATTTCATAAGTAGCTGGATAATTTGTTTTTATACTGTGTTCTTTCTACTACTTATTTTCTCTATTTATTCCTACTTGGCTTTTATTAATAACATTCATTTTCTCAACTATTCACTAATTGTAGTGATTTTTGTCAATCTCTCATCATGCTTATTTCCTGTTTTATTTTATTGTGATAGTTTATACACCTGTTTATTCCTTTTTCTAATGATTGTTCATGATTATCAGATAAATTGTTACGTCACATAAACAAAGTGAATCATCAAACTATACAATTATGCGTGCATTTAACTAAATTAGGAATTATTTAAACGTCGGGTTTAACAAAGATTTAGGAAAGTGTGTATCCAACCGACTTTTTTTGTTTTTATTCATGGTTTAAACCATTATGTTGCTGACTGACCAAGTACAGGTTCGTTTACTTGGCTTTAATCTACACTGTGTGATGGTTTGTAATACTAATCACCTAGACAAACCGAAATTGGTGAAGTGGAATTCAAACCTACAACCCACTTGCTTAAAATATAGTAATTTAGCTATTTTACTTCACATAGTAAAGTGTTTAGTTCCAGTGAAACATATTGACACATCAATTTTCAAAGCTGCTTGGATATATTAATCATTATGTGCTGTTTTATTTCTGAAAATATTTTGTTATTGCCTTTTGTTTCAAGTAGTCACTGTAATGCGTACAAATTTCAAACAATCATTGTTATATCACTCTTTGATGTGGTGCTTATTACTACAACTGTCTTTGCTGTTCTTCCTTTTTTCTCTGTATGGATTCGATAGTTTCTGTGTGACTTTCCGTAACACTTGAGTAGATTTATTCTAGTTGTCAGACAAATATTAGTTGATTAGACAGTATGCAACTATTAAGTCACTTTTACACCTTATAAATCTATATTTCTCATAGGTAATTGCCGCTCTCTATGCATGTACCGCTGTCATCTGTATTCGTGTTAATTATATTCACGTATGCTATTATGTACACTTCGTTTGTTGTTCATCTACTAGCTTACATTACTCTTTGTCTGTTTAAACTATATAAGGTGAGTCACAAAATTGAGTTGACTTGTTACTAACCCCAATGTTTTATCCAATCAGTTTACACTCATAGTTTTTCTCCAGCATAGTGTCTGTCAAACAAATGATTCCAACTGACATCTTGTGTTTTGAATTTTGGTGTACTGTTGAATTTACGTGTTAAGTCGTAAAAATATATTCGCAGATTAACTTATAATTCATCAATCACTACAGGGCTGTAGTTTCAGTAAGTCGTGGAACTTTTATCTAATATTCTAAAGTTAACTAAGGTTATTGAAATATTTATGTTTTTTGGGCTGATTACTTTCCTTGTCACTTTCATATCTTTTAGTGTTGTGATAATTAATAACAATACAATTTCCTATATTTTGCTTTTCCAGAGACGTCAACAGGTACTTGGACTTTTAGGATTTTATCATTTTGAAAAGGGTGAACTAGATAAAGCAGCTTCCTACTTTGAACAGAGCACTATAGACATACGTGAAGTGAGTTACTTCCCTTTATATAATCCCTTTATTGTTATTATTAAATTTGAAGTGGTTCTTACTTTGGTATATTGATAATTAGCCTATTAAGCTGTGGTCTGTGAAATTAATCATGTCAGGAATAAGACAGTTATTGTCACTCCATAATTAGATAGACTGAAGCTGTGACTAACTATATACTACCACTAGATTGCAACTCAGTGGTATAAATGTCGCAAACTCAAGTGAATCAGCTCTTTCATTTCTGTTGGTTTCTTAATGCTTTTTAAGCTAAAACCAGTCCGTGTTAAAAACTCTTCAAATAAATGATGCAGTTATTTAGAATGAAACTTACTACGTTTTATTAAAAATTTAATATTTAGTCTATTACAGTAAACTGTAATGGGATATATTCTTTTTTGAGCGGTGGGTCAGTGGTGAAGGCACTTGAGTTTTAACTAACAAATGGAATTATGAAAGCCTTTTCAATCTACCTCGATTTAAACAAACGAGTAGTATCACTAGCACCCCCAAATACAGTATAGCTCAAAGGTGAGTGAATTAACTTATTATTGGTTAGACGGTAAATATCATTACATTGTTTATTATTTGATTAGAGAGTTTATCTATTAATTCAGCATCAAACAAACATAAACTCGTGGAATCCCTACCTTCAACATATTATTTAGCACTAGAAGCAAAAAGTTGTTTTGAGTTCAATCGGCAGCTGTGATAACTACAGGGGCATCACTCTTCTCTCAATACCGGGAAAAGTCTTCAACAGGGTATTGTTAAACAGGATGAAGGACTCCGTAGACTCCCAACTTCGAGACCAACAGGCAGGATTCCGTAAGGATAGATCGTGTACAGACCAAATTGCAACTATACGGATCATTGTAGAACAATCAATTGAATGGAATTCATCACTCTACATCAACTTCATTGACTAAGAAAAAGCATTTGATAACGTGGACAGAACAACACTATGGAAGCTTCTTCGACACTACGGCGAGCCTCGGAAGATAGTCAATATCATACGGAATTCCTATGATGGATTAAACTGCAAAATCGTGCATGGAGAACAGTTGACAAACTTGTTCGAAGTAAAGACTGGTGTTAGGCAAGGTTGCTTACTCTCACCCTTTCTCTTCCTCCTGGTGATCGACTGGATCATGAAGACGTCAACATCTGAAGGAAAGCACGGGATACAATGGACATCTAGGATGGAGCTGGACGATCTAGACTTCGCAGATGATCTGGCCCTTCTATCCCAAACACAACAACAAATGCAGGATAAGACGAACAGTGTGGCAGCAGCCTCAGCAGCAGTAGGTCTCAATATACACAAAGAAAAGCAAGATTCTCCGATACAACACAGCATGCAACAATCCAGTCACAGTTGACGGAGGAGATTTGGAAGATGTAAAAACCTTTACATATTTGGGCAGCATCACTGATGAACACGGTGGATCTGATGCAGATGTGAAGGCGCGGATCGGCAAAGCAAGAGCAGCATATTTACAACTGAAGAACATCTGGAACTCAACAACTGTCAACCAACACCAAGGTCAGGATTTTCAATACAAATGTCAAGACAGTTCTACTATATGGGGCGGAAACCTGGAGAACTACGAAAGCCATCATACAGAAGACACAAGTGTTTATGAAATGTTGTCTACGCAAAATACTTCGGATCCGTTGGCCGGAAACTATTAGCAACAACGTACTGTGGGAGAGAACAAACCAGAACCCAGGGAAGGAATAAATCAGGAAGAAGCGCTGGAAGTGGGTAGGACACACATTGAGGAAAGCACCCAACTGCGTCACAAGACAAGCCCTCACATGGAATCCTCAAGGCCAAGGGAAAAGAGGAAAACCAAAGAACACATTACGTCGGGAAATGGAGATAGACATGAGAAGAATGAACGAGAATTGGATGGAACTAGAAAAGAAGGCCCAGGATAGAGTGGGTTGGAGAATTCTGGTTGGTGGCCTATGCTCTATTAGGAGTAACAGGCGTAAGTAAGTTTAATGTCACAGCCGGCATATCCACCTTTGTATTCGGTTGTTGAATTCCACTAATTCTTAGTATTATTATTACAATTCAGATATCATCTTACTGCACTTTTTTGAAATTGAGTGGATTATTTCAGTTTGTCAGTACACATCACATACGATGTTTTACCGATATTTTGTTGAATTATGACATCAATCAAGACTTATAAACATAGGTTTATGAATGGTTGTACATAAGTATGAACGCAACTTGCTTCTATTTATGTATTACAATTTATTTACTGCTTAGGATGTGAAAATTTAAAAAAACGTTTGTTTATTCCTTCTTTTCTGTAATCAGATTCTGTTTCGGTATCCTGATCTCTTGCCAAAAGGTTGTTATTTTATGCCAAATTGGTTTTACAAACTACATCAGACTAATCCCGAAGCTAATCATAATAATGACGATAATGCTCAAACGTCTGGAATTAATTTGACTAGTGATTTGTGCATTTTAAGAGCTGCAGAAGATTCAGCTAATGATGATCATGATCTAACAATTAGTTCATCATGGTTATTAAAATATGAAGAATTCCTTTTCAACTTTTTGCGTAAACATCATAAAAGTAAATTTGTTGAGAAGCATTTACATGTGAGTATGGTTGAATATATCATTACTGTCATTTCCTCGCTTGTTAAATACATTTTCACATAATTAATTATGAATACTATTGAATTGTGAACCAATAAGTTCACAAATAGGTATTGAATTGCAAACCGATTAGTTTGGCTTCTTCAGTCGATGGCTTTAGTCATCACCCAGTAAGTTTAGTCTACAAATCGTAGTGCAATCGTGGGAGAATGTGGAGTTGGTTGCTAATTGGTCATTCCACCTCTAATCATTGGTAATTTTCATAAGTTTAAAGAAATTAACTACTGGAAAAGTTGCATAAATTTAAAGTACATTATACAAGGGAATTTTCAAAAACTACTGCTACTGTTCGTTACTTATAATCCACAGTTTATTGAGAAAACATTTTACTTCGTAAAACTGAATATTTATCTAAGACTTTACATCAACACTTCTTGGTAATCAGTCTACTTTTTTTATTCATACGACATCTATAAATTGGTGTGAACCGCTAACAGAAACCGTTACCCAATTTAGGTGTTGTGTTCTCTGAGCTGGATGATTCAATGGTGAAACTTTGATTTCTGTTTACTAAATACATTTTCTCTGCAGTATTCGTCTTGGAGTAACCAATATTTCTTATAGAGTAGTTGTGCAACATGTTGTAGTACTTTGAAATGTGTGCGATTATTGATCATTGAAGATATTTACCGGTAAACCGAACGTTTAAAGTTTTTAACTGTTATCTTTATCTTGTTCTGAGTTACCTTATTTTAAACTTTACAGTAAGTTCATTTCGCTCTTTCAGTTTGTAGAAACTGCTTTAGTCAAACTGTACGTTCGATTACAACAGGCTGGTATTCAACCATATCCCTATGAATTAATCATTAATACGTCTTCTATTGATTCTCAGTCAGGTGAAGGTGGTCTCACTAAGTCAACTAACAATAATAATCAAGGTTAGTTGATCTGATTTCAAGCTTGATACACATTGACGTGGAAGATTTAACTGTCTACTTAGAAAATAATAATGCTTACCATGCTTTGGCGCTTATTTATCGTTGGCAAGGTAACCTTTCAGGTGCATTGGAAATATGGCGAAAGTAAGTAGGGGTAGTTTTAACATCTCATTTATTTTCTTGATTAACCTGTATATTTACTTGTATATGTCTACCAGTTAGATCTTTCTATACATATGATGCTGTGATTTACAGCGTTTCAGCTTCCCACATAACAAAATTAGGTGTTATTAAAAATTGGCTTTCGTTTTACCGCAGATCTTTTTTTGTTTATTTACTGTCTTTGCAGATAATATCGTAATACTGTGAATTGGTATACAGGTTACCTAAATCATACTTAATCAGTAGACAGTCAGCGTTTATATATATGAGAAGTATATATTTATATATAATAATAGCTCATAAATTAGCCGTAGAAGATACCATTTCTTAAGTCCTTCGGATATGTCAACTAAAATACAAATAAAGAAATTTATAAAGTTTCCGAATAGACAACTGATTTAACTGTGGCGACTATTGAATTTTCGTCTGTTTTGTTTATCATAACATTTTGTTCTTCTTATTCGTGTTGATTGTCTTTTAGTTCTACTCAAAACTGGAATGAATTTACTCGTAGTACATTTAAAGAAATTTCTATATTTTTTATAGCTTTTTTTTTCGAATACATACATTAATATGAAACAGTAAAATATATTTAAAAATATGTTAGCTAAATTCCTTGATTTATGTTATTTATTTTTAGATTAGTTTACAATGAACTAAATGATTCAAGTTTTCCAGGAGTAGAATTTTATATTTCTATACTATTGGAGTAAGTTTAAAAAGTTTCTATTTCTTGTTGTATTCATTATTTGCATTGTACTGTATTTTACGTATTTTAATGAATGTAATCACTCATACTTTGAAACATGTTATTATATGTTGGATAATGACATGAGATATCAGGAGCTAATCGAATGTAAGATGTTGTTTGTTCTTGATATGAATTCAGTCAAACTTATCAATCAAATGTGTTTTTAATAAAACATTAAATGGATGTTTACCGGTTGTAAATAAATTAAATCGACTAAAATATTTGAAATCTAACAAAGGTCTTTGTAAACTCATGGTTTTTATAGTAGCACTACGATTCAGAATTCATGGTATATTTTATACACCGTCTATTTTGTTTACTTCCATATGAATGAAGGTTAATAATGATGCTTTTACCTACTTAATCATGTTTTACATTTTAGCCTATCCGCGCATAATTCGACTGACACTCAGAAACAATCACTTTATAAGGGAGCGGCTATTCATTCGTCAAATGATGTAAATTATGAGTTCTCTGTTTATGCTGAATTAGTTTGGAATCATTTTATGCAAGCTTTAACAACTAATCATGAGAATATAGCTGAACAGCTCATGCTACGTTTTCCTATTCCCTCAAGTTATGTTAATTCATCATGTGAATTGTCTGTTATTGAAGGCAGTACAACCGAAACGTCCTTGGAAAGTAGCCTCGCACCATCCCAAATTCTATCACCTAATCATATTATTCAAAGTCTTATTTCTTCATATCCAAATATGATAATGACTTATTTGAAACATTTGTGTTCTTCTCTGCCCAATTGTGTAAGTCCTATGGTCTCTTGTAAATGACTGGTCATGAAAATATTTCTGAGAAAAATCTCAGAATGCACAATCGGTGTACTGCGCTTTATTTTTATAGGATTTAATGCATTTAGCATGTCTTATGTTGATTGTAATTTTTTGTGTTTAAAACTTTCTGTAAAGTTGCACTGATAATTGTGATGATGTTTTGAATGGAAACAGTAGTATGAAAAGTCTAACTACGTGTGTGCTTGTGTGCAGTGTGAATGTCTGATATTAAACAAGAAGTTGACAGCGAAAGTGTTGGAAACAATCGAGAGAGTTTTTAGCATAGATAAATGTATATAGTGTTGAATCCTTGGTTTGGATGGTTCAAATGGGATAGCATGATTAGTACTTAACTTCTATATAATTAAGAATTATAGAATCATTCTTTAAACGTGCAATTAGTTCCTCCTGATAATCCTGTTGTTAATCGATCGATCCTCGATGACTGTTGTGGTAGGCTGTCCTCTTACCATGTAATTGATTAACGTTATGGTTACCAGTTAACAGATTAAACTTGTGTCAATATCTCCATTGACTACGGATTGACTTGAGGTTTCAAAAAGTTCCCAGTATTCTTTAAGTTTTTGTGGTTTTCTATGTCCATTGATTTAAGTAACAACATATTGTTGTCTATCTGCTAATCTTTATGAATAGGTGTCCGATTAATAGTTTTCGTACTTGATACAATCTATCTTGTCGAGCCTGCTTCCCCTCATTGTTGCATCATTTTTTTTGTATAAAATAGACTGCAGGGATTGTGCTGGTTTGCAAATAACTCTAATTTCAAGTGCTTCTAAAACCGTGGTAGTAATTTCTGGGACAGAATTTTCCATGGGACGAAATGATTTATTCAAATTAGTTCAGTATCATCAATATTGTTTACTTTCTTTATTGAACACGTTAGTAGAATATAGATTGAATTAAAGCGTGTTCCTTACAGGGGTGTGTTGTGGTATGCTAATTAGTTGAGAAAAAAACAATCAGCGCCAGTATATACTTGGAGAAGACTGTAGAATGTTGTGCAGAAATTATATATGTACTATCATTTTTCTTTTTGTGATTCTTACTTCTATTCACCCTTGTTTATTTGGAATACAATTACATTCCTGTTTAACCGTCTTTCGATTTGGTGACTTATCAATTGAAGTTGTGTTCAAGATCAAGCAACCCGGGTAGCTGGGTCGTAATAAGAGAGTTCATAACACAAGTTACCTAGAATTGAGACTTGAATGTTATTGAAAGAATATTTCTCAATGTTTATCCTATATAACCTATTTGTTAACCTAGTTTTAGTTAGCTATAAATAATCTTTTTAATATTCATTCTTGCTAAAATATTATTTATTCTTGGATTTAACTTACCACACTTCTAAGTAGCATAGCTTAAAAAAAGTGAAATTGAATTTGAAGAGAAGAATAGGATACTGGGGCGATAGGGAAGTTTTTAAATTGTCGAGGGTTCGCATTAAATTAAAGTAAGATATTGTCCCATTGAGTGGTTTATATAGATTTATTTAGTGTGAAGGTGGTTTTTTCTCAGTTTCGGAATCTTCGAAATCCGAGGCTCATTGGATTTCTTTTCTATTTAGTTTTGGAATGTCTCTTCTACCCTACCAAGCGTCTTATTCGAGACCTCCAGGTCTTTCAGTGAGCTCATTACCTTTGAGTTTTGATTCATTGATTTTATCAGTCAGTCAGTCAGTCAGCTACAACGTAGGACCAGGCACATATGTGCATCGGTCCAGGTTGCCATACCGCATCAGCACAACAAGATGAACACCGGATTCATAGCAGTGGTTATGTCAAAGGTGGTAATATATAAGAGAAAGATTGCGTTTATTCTTATTACAATCTGTAGAATAGTTTTTACTGCATATCCTCATAAGAAACGTAAGATTTCAGTCGTATTGATGCTAATATACAATCAAGACATTGTTGTTTTCAGAGTTTTATATTTTCTCATGTCAAATATATTAATCGAATACCATACTACTATGAGTACGTCACAAAATTTGTAATTTTATGATTTAGTACTCCTCTTTACTATGAAACTCATAAAGACTACTTATTTTGTTATTATCTTCACTTCAAATACAAACCCACTTCTATTTTTATGATGATCTTTGTTTATTTATTTTGTATTTTAGCATCCAGAAAATCATAATCTGTTAGGCAAACTTTATTTAAATACCCTATTAATGAAATTAAGGAGTACTGACAATTTATCTGATGATGAAATGAAAAAACAAATCCGTAAATTGAGGTAATCCTTTTATTTCTTTGAGTTTATTTACTAGCAAATCTTGTTAAATATTTCATAAAGCTTATTAGTATGGTACTTCAACAACGGCATCAAATAATTGCATTGATATAAACTGATTGATTGTCAACGGAAATCGTATGATTGAGTGTGAATTTTACTGCCTCCTGACAACAAGCTGTTGTAAATTGGCTCACCAAAACGTATTCTAAAATGAATAAAACCAGTGGTAGTAATATTGATATTTTGAAGTCACGTTCTTTTTACGCATAGACAGTCCTTATACTATCGCTTATTTTTCTAGTTATATTATTCTCATCGTCAGGTTCGTTTGAAATAATATATGTTATCTGTTGTTCTGTTAACTGGCGAATGGAAGTTGTGTATAAGGTGATAATTGAATGAAATGGATAACGATGCGAATCGGTAATCACGTTGAAGTTTATGTATGTCTGTGTGCATTAGTTGGTGATACTACTGAGTTGAAAGGAAAACGATTAGGCAACTTACTGGCACTCCAAAAATATCAAAAGCAGTCAGTGGATCATTATTCTAGTGATTAATGAATTTTGAAAATAATGGTAATTCTAACTATTTAAGCCATGTATCGAATTGATTCACCTTTGAAAGTAAGTTCGTACCTTTGAAAAGTTCATGGTAGTCTTCACTCGGTATCTTAATAAGAAAGATTCACGTTTGAAGTGGGGTTTACCATGTTCATGTCTCAATGAAGAAGTTCACTTACTGAAATGTGAGTTTACCATAATTTTTTACAGCTTAAGCTTAAATTGGAATACTGTATAGGGGGTTGGTAAAGATTGTTGGGTTTTATGGTTAATATCACGAACCAGCCTTAATCAAATAACCATTTAAAGTTAGGAAACACTGGACAGATGTTTCGTTCTAATGTGGAGCTCCCGATAATTAATCATTCATAACTCCATTAGAGATCGAGTCTAGGACCTTCAGGTCCCACGGCAAGTACTTAGTCTTTAAACCACTGAGCAAGTATCTAATGGTTTACATGTTTAACTTGAATCTATTCTCATAATTATACAGCCATCCTTCAATTTTATTGATGGGTAACTGCCTCACACTCTTCATGGTTGAGACCCACTGGTCACGACTGATTACTGAAACTCCGGGAATTACCTCAGAGTTAGTCACTGATCAACACATGGTTATTACCATTGAAATTGAGTAGGTCAATTTAGCGTAAATTCAGTCAGTTTTAAGAATCACTGTACTTACTTGAGATTGGATGATCATTGTCATAGACATTGGTTGTATTTAATTAATCACCTGTTTATAACAAGTAAAATACTTGGCATAGGAAGGCTTTGAGACATATCTTACGTCACACGACATTGTGAAGAATCGATATATTGAAAATTATTTCGGAAAAACTGATAAAATTCAGTATTCACGGATAGAATCTAAGTAAAAACACAATTAAGATCATAAATTGGCCATGAGCTATATGGAAGCTATTTAACGAACATCCCCTTCAAGATGTTTTAAAATGACAATGCTCATAGGTTTATTATTTTCATTATGTCCAGTCACATATTTCTGAATGTCTGCACTTCTCATATCCTGTTACTCGAAAATGCAACAAAAATAATACGAATCTTTTTCCAATATTAAATCTTACATTTTTGAATTAAATCTGTCTCACTGTCACTTTTCTACTACTACTGGGACTGTTACTACTTTTACTATCCAGAGAGTTGTTTCGATAATTTTATCTCACTGTGCTTACGTGGTATGACAACCTGCATCGATGAATATGTGTTCCAGGTTCTATAATACATATGACTGACTGACTAATTAGTTAAACAAACATTATGAAAGGAATAGGAGTTTCAGGGCATTTTTCCACGATAACATATCTTAAGGAATTTGACTTACTGGTGGGAAATAATCCCATAAACTGCTAATCATAATCAGACAAATTCATTTTATGTTGAAACAGTAGAGTAAACAACATTAGCATCATATGTTAATTATTATTGGCAAATTGGACGAAATGCTAAAATTTGACAGTAATTATACATAAAAAGTTATCATAGTGAAATCATATACACACAGTTCTCTTTATCATTTTGAGGATAGCAAAAATAAAGATTTGAGCGAAATAACATACATTTATTTCATTTCGTTTGATTCCTACCAGCGGCTTACAACCCGTAATATTTAAAAATCCTAATTACAAAATGGGTTCAAATTACTTATATGATAAATTTTGATCGGAGTTTTTTTTAATGTTCACTTATCAGTGTAGTATAGCAAGGGTGTGACTGAGTCTTGTAAACTGAATAAAATATTGTTAACATGTATCTAATTTGAAAGAAACATATTTCAACACTGATAGTAACAAAAGGACAGGAATCTACAAACATGTGGTTGCGTAATGATCATAAGTAAGAATGTGTATGGTGCATATATATCTGGTGCCCCCTTGTACCAATATTTATGTGTTCAAATAAATAAATATGAGTAAGAATAAAATGAATAAAGCACGGTTAGTCAATAAATAAAATGAATCCATGTTATTCTAGTCAGATCTTTGTTCTTGTTCTCCTCAGAATTGAAATGAATCGGTTTCTTAGTACACTATCCTTTTTTATTATGTTGAGGATGCTAGATCCCCAGAAATCACTTGGTAAACGTCTCATTTTTTAAATTTTATCATGAAAATTTGAATTTCTCATTTTTGCGCCAAACCATCAATTTCCACCCTCAATTTGTATTTCCCACCAGGAAGGACTTTAAATGTCATTGACTCGTTCCCTCTTTCAGTACGTTATTTTGTGACGTTTTCCAAAGACAATTTTGTGCTGTATGTATACTCATGAGTTGTGTGCTTGTTCGTTCGTGCTTCCGGACTGCTTGTGGAATATATATTTTCTCGGCTGAATCTGGTCTTCTCCTTCTAGTTAGTTGGGCTGTTGCACAGTGGGATAGCTTAACTTGTCCTGTTGTTTTGTTGCTAATTTTTGTTCTGTTAGCCTGTCCTAGGTGATATTGTAATCTCCTCGAACGTAGCATATTATTACAAATAGCATTTTAATGTTATCAAGTATTATTCAATCATAATAAATTTAGACATATAAGCAATGTAAATGTATAATAAGTCAATAATTTGATCGGATTAAACATACCTTATTTATATCTGTTTTTGAATATTTAGGTCGTTGCTTTTTTTTACCAGAATTTGGTTTCGTGATAATATATTCAAAAATGCAAATTATCGTGTAATATAATAAAATTGCTTGTAAATATGAGTAATTTTACAAGCGATATTAAAGATTATGAATGTAGCATGTCATCGAATTTTTAATTATATATAAACTGTCTTTGATATTTATACTATAGAATCAGACCTTTTTCCGATCATTTTCATCAATATAGTGATAATTCATATCTTGACATTTAATGAAATGATGAATTAAGCAAAGAGATATTTTCTTTCAACTAGTTTTTCATCATGATTGTACACTTGACCATACACTAAGAATAAATTAAATTAGCCAAGTTGACTTGGGTTAGATAGTAGTGTTTACACATTTAAGTGTTTATAGAAACAATTGCGAATGATGAATAAAACACGTAACAGTGCATAAGGTGAATACTGTTTCAAGGTATTTATTGATAAACGAACAAATTACAATGTACAGATAAAGGAGTAGTAATAATAGAATGGTTGAAGTGTTTGATAAGAAGTTGAATATTAGTAACAGTTACTTAGTGAAGAATATGTAGGACCGATAATAGGATATTAGGATTGATAAAGTATTTGACAAGAAGTTCAATATTAGTAATAACAGTCGAAATATGTAGTCGAAGAATTGATGGTTAATAAAACTAATTGAGTATAAAGCATGAACTACTAAAGTCAAGTAAGAAACCGCAATTGGACGAGAATCGCGGAAGTATTAAAAGTAGTTCTCTTCACTTTTTATATAACCTATATCAATGGCTAAGTCAGAAAGAGGGGTTGTACATCCTTCTTTTAGATACAGGGGTTGGTTTTCTGGATATGGATTGAGACAGCTTCAACGGCGTAGAGAAGACAAGCCCGTAAACTATGTGGTAAATTTGATAGAATTAAGTGCTTTAATAAAGTCAACTTGATGTCATGTGTAAGCCAAATGAGTGAGAATAGAACTTTTAATCACCATTAAATGTTCTTTGCTCAACCAGTTCATATGCTGTTCTATAACACTTTGATGGACAATAACACTAAAACTATGTGGCTTGCCTTTTCAATCTGTCTTAGATATGAGTAATTCCGTCTATCATACCACAGAAAAGCGGTTAGTACAAATCATCATATTGTTACATCAAGATATTGCCTATTTCTCTACGTTACCACTTTAGTCTTCAATGTATTTTTGAGAATGACCAATTCACTATTTAGTTACTTACTATCTTATCAGTAGTTAGTTTATATTTACCTGTATTTTGTAACTTTGTGGAATAGAACTGAGTTTTGCCAACTGATCCGTTATTCATTATTGATATCACATAAAACACTACTGGACCGTTTATATAATGAGAGTGTTGCAGTTCAAAAGAAGCTCGCCTATGAACTAGCGATTCTTGAAGGGAAGGTCAGTTAACGGTAATTTTATAATGGTTTATTCAGTTTTTGTTGTTGACAAGTTTTTGATACTTTTAAATGCTTACATCTCAAATTGTGAGCATTCTTGGGACTTCAATAATCTGTTGGTTCGAGTTTTCGTGGTTAGATCGTGTAATGTGTAACAGAGCTTTGGCTGAGTGTTTTAAATATAGGCCCTTTAATTGTCGGAGATTATCTCCAATCCTTTATTACACTTTCGTTATCGGCATATTGATACCATATATACCTTTCATGCCACAAGGCATAATTCAAAAACATATAATTAATCGATGGATTGCATAATTAAAACCTTTCTTTCCATGTCAGTCCACAGGCTATCTTTAGTGTTGCTACGTAAATTGTCCTCTTAATTTCTGAATGAGCGTTTTTAAGCAAGAATAAGGAATAAATTGTGAAGTGAATTGTATTCATTTCATTCACATGTTCACTAATTTGTTCTAATAAAAAAATGTTTTATAATTGTAATTGTAATATATAGATGAATATTTTAAATGTGAATAAGACCATGATGTAATCGGTGATAAGATAAATTTGCAAGTTTTGATTACAACAGATGAAGTGATGATAATGGTAATAATTACCGAACAGAAACAACGTTGAATTAATTATAACAGTGGAGATAGTAATACTAATAATGATAACAATAATTGTGGGGGAGGATATGATTAATGTCCAATATATGTTTTCCTATGGCATTGCTAGGTAGTTTGGAATCAATCAAGATTAAATCGTAATCTTGTCGACATTTAAGGGAAAGATATCGGGGACAAGTTGAGAATAGTGCACATATAAGCAAGCCCATTTTAGTAATCTTGATGAATAAAAGACGATTATTTCGTTTTATTAAATCGTAGTATACACGGTAAATGATTCACTAAATCCCATTTTTCCCATAGTGATTCATTCTGAAGTAAACTTATACGTTTATGACGTATTAATTTAGCTACATATTTTACCACAGATGTGAAATTCTTCGAAAAACAGTATCCAAATAGTTTGGTTGATCTGCAGGTGGTGCTAACGTTTAGATCAACTTTTGTGAGTGAGGACAATCATTTATTATCAACACGGAACTTGCTGTAGTCTTTTAATAGGATATACCTATCTGTTTGGATTCTGTTCACTTTAATATTTTGGTGACCAATAGGATTTAGATTGTATCAATCACAAAACATTCTTATCAGTATTAAGTGATGTCATGGTAAAGAACGATAATTAAAATACGACTAAATGGTTTGAGAACTGAATAGTCTGTCGCAGAAATCCAGCAACAGCACT